>VZTX01018631.1:65044-153260 GCA_013400915.1 Pardalotus punctatus | reverse complement strand
TGTGGGTTTTTTTTTCCCTTTTCCCCCTCCGTCCCGGTCGGTTTGGGTTATTTTTTTTGTTTTTTTTTTTTTTTTTTTTTGTCTTTTTTTTTTTTTTTTCCTTTCTTTCTTTCTTTCTTGCTTTCTCCTTTCCCCTGCGTTCGGTTTTGGTTTAGTTTCATTCCCAGGCGTGGCGAAGAGCATGCATTGGAGAGGGGCAGGGCGGGGGGGGAGGAGGCAGCCGAGGTGGGGTCGGGTTGCGGGGACAGCTTCTAGCACTTGTCGTCTTCCTCGGTGTCGCTGAGCACGTCGATGCTGGCCCCGCACATGACGCCCTGCGCTGCCCCTCGCCGCCGCCGCCGGTAGTGCCCGTTGGGCATCTGCCAGCTGTGCCGCAGCGGCGGCGCCGAGCCGATGGTGTTGGAGCGGCCGAGGCTGGTGGCCACGGCCGCCTCGAAGGTGAGCGTCTCCTCCTCACCGCAGTCTGAGGCGTGCGAGTCGTCGTGCAGCGCCAGGTAGGGCTCCGAGATGTAGCGCTGCGGGGTGGACTGCCGGCTCTGCTTCCCCGCCGGGGAGCTGGAAGACTCGGCCGGGCCGGCCGTGTTGGGATCCAGGGTGGAGGAGAGGAGCGGCGAGCCCCCCTCGCTCTCGTCGGCGGGCGGAGAGGTGTCCCCGGCGTGCCGCAGCATGGAGGCGTAGGACAGGAGGGGACGCGGCTTGGGGGGCACCGGCGGCAGCTGGCGGCGGCCTCGCCGGGGCGTGCTGGTGTCCGAGATGGAGGGGATGGAGCTTTCGCTCAGGGAGCCCATGCCCTGCAACGCACCGGGACAGGCTGGAGAAGGCAGAGCACCACACACCCCCCCCTCCCCGCCCTCGGCTCCCCATGGAATCCTCCCCCTTGAATGGAGGATTCTGCCCCATCCCTGCCTCGAGGTCTGCCCCAGGGAACAGGATGGTGCCTGCTGAGGGCAGACCTCACCGTGGCCTGCTGCTTCCTCACCAAGGGAGGATTCACACTGATGTCTGTGGTGACCAGGGACAGCACTCAAGGGGACAACATGAAGCTGTGATAGGGCACGGCTTGGATGTTAGGTTGGACACTAGGAAAAAGTGCTTCACCCAGAGTGTGGTCAAGCATTGGAAAAGGCTCCCTAAAAAAGTGGTCACAGCACAAAGCCTGACAGAGCTCATGGAGCATTCAGACAATGCTTTCAGGCACATGGTGGAATTCTTGGGGCGCTCCTGTGCAGGGCCAAGAGTTGGACTCGGTGATACTTGTGCTTTGTTGCACCTCAGGATATTCTACAATTCCATGCTCTTCGTGGTCAAAAGCAAAAAGCCCCCCCAAACCCGCTGCAGGACGAGGTGACAGCTCGCCAGCTGCTGCTCTCCATGGGTGGTATCTCCATGGGTGGCTTCAAGCTCACACAAGCACTGGCATCTCCAGACTTGTGGAGCTGGGACACCTTGACCCTGGCAGGGAGCAGATGCCATAGCAGCAAGAGGATCAGCATGAGATCCACCCCTGTCCCCAAATGCTCTGCAGGGTGCCCGAGCAGCCCCAACCCGCTCAGCTCACAGGGGACACAGATGCCACCACCAGGAGATGAGACAGTGCAGAGCTCCAAGAATTAGGGCTTAGCTTCTCAGTTTTGGCAAGGAGCTATTTTCAGTGCTTCCCTCTGTGCTTAGAAAAGGGTTTCTGTCACCCACCTGCCTGCTGGGTGTCTGTGACCTGCCCTCACTGGGTGACCGGGACTCGCGCCGCCGCTCCGGCGACTCCTCCTGTGCCTGGGGACTCCTCTCCTCGGAGTTGCAGCGGGAGATGTCGGGGGACAGCAGGTGCTTGCGCTCTTTGGATCGGCCCCGCTCCCTGCCCGAGCGGTGCCCCTCGGACCGGTGGCCTGCAGGACACCCACGTCAGTCCTCACCATCCCCTCTGCAGCGGCAGGGAATGCTCAGCTGGAGGGGTTTTGGGGATTTTTTAGGCTCACCTGAGTCAGCATTGAGGCGCCGGGCGGACAGCTGGAGCGAGGAGTGGTAGCTGCGCCGGCGGGACTTGTAAGTGTTTTCACTGCTGCGCTCCATGGAGAACTCATCCAGCCAGGAACTGTTGGGCCGCTTGTCCCGGATGGTGGAGAATGATCTCCGCATGGAGCTGGTGTCTGTCACCACCTGCAAGCAACCCCGGCCAGCCGGGGACAGCATTAGTGCCCGGCAGAGCTGGGGGCCGCGGCAGCCACGAATGACCAGGGGGGTCACCACCCTGTGGGATGGGGATGGATTTAGGGTAGGGGGCAGCCAGCCTGAGAACAGCCCCCCCAGACAATCTCTGCACAAATCAGGGAAGGGAGGAAAGCGGGGTTTAGCCTTGGTGCTTGTGGGCTCCCCTTCCCCAGCCGGCTGGAGCTGTGCTGCACAAGCAAAGCCAGCGGCCCCGATCCAAGCCCATGTGCTGGGGGGAGAGCAGCAGCATCTCCCCCTCTGTGTGGGGTCATGGAGGGTACCACACCATTGCCCCCCAAGCTGCTTCCCCAGCATCCCTCCAGGCCTGGAAAACAGGGTCAAGCCAAGGAAACATTGAAAAGATTGACAGATTGTTGCCCCTCGCTCTGTGTTCATTTTTCCAGCTGCCATCACTTTTTCAGACACCTCCCTGCACTTCCTTTATCCCACATCCCCATCCCTTTCCCCTGCACTCGTTCCCTATCTCCCCGCTCATGCAGTTGTTTTATCTTCCCTTTCCTTTTCTTTCTCCCTCCCATGCTTCTTCCTACTCTCTCCCCTCATTCCAGCCTGTGTTTTCACATGTTATGGGGAAAACATCACCTCCTTCCATACTTCCTTTGCTCTATTCTAGCAGCTCTTTGCCACTGCAGCCTCAGGCTGTTCTCCATCTCCTCTCACCTTTCTTGCTCCCATTCTCACTTTCTGATCATCTCCCTTGCTGCTGCATGACCAAGAAAGTCCATGAGACAAAGCCCCCCTTTGTCTTCACCCCCCACAAAGTGCCACGCCAGCAGTGACACCAGGACTTGGTGCCTACACTGGCACCTCTGTGAGAAAGCAGACCCAGAGACTTCACAGCAACACCAAACCCCCAAAAACATCTGTGTCTCGGTGGGGGCTGAGCACAGGACAGAACAACAGAGAAACCAGGCAGACAGGTGAGGAGGTGAGATGTGGCCTGGGTTGCCCGGGACAGACAGAGAAGTGCATGTGTTGGGACAACAGGAAAGGATGGAGAAGGCATTTCATCGCCTCTGAGATCATCTGACAGCTGGGCTGAGGCTCCTCAAACCTCAGCCAGTGTCCAGGGCTGGAGGAAAGGAGGGGAGGGGAGACTGTGGGGGAGAACCTGCAGCCTCCCAGCGTGGTCCTGCTCCGCACCATGGACCTCCCCCATGAGCCACGAGATGGATCCCCCAGGCTGCTCCCTGCTGCCAGTGTCCCCCTTGCAGGGGAACAGCAGCTCTCCTACTTGTGCAGCACCCAAAGAAGGGGAGAATCTCCAAAATCAGGGTGCTGGGGATGCCACGGGGCTCAGCACAGAGAGAAGCCCCAGCGTTACCTGGCAGGTTTTGATTGGACCCAGCAGCTGTGGGGGCTCTGCTTGGTTTTACCTGGGGATCCACAGTGAGACGAGGCATGGAGGAGGCCCTCCCAGAGACAGCATGGTCCTGAGTGTCCACGGGAAGGTAGCTGCCACGGTTAGAGGGCTGCACTCTTTGAAACTCCCTAACCTCTGGCTCCTGGAAATAAACACACAGCCAAGCTCTTGGGATGGGCTTGGAGCAAGGCAGCGCGCTGCTTCGGCCCTCTTGGCAGGGGACAGCCCTGCTTGCTCAGCCAGGGCAGAATTGAAGTTGGCCAAAAATAGGTGGTAAAACACTGGCACAGGCTGCCCAGAGAGGTGGTGGATGCTCCCTCCCTGGAAGTGTTCAAGGCCAGGTTGGACGGGGCTCTGAGCAACCTGATCTAGTTGAAGATGTTCCTCTGCCTGTGGCAGGGGGGTTGGAAATAGATGGGCTTTAGAAGGTCCCTTCCAACCCAAACTATTCAATGATTTTGTGTAAAACAGAGTCTAAGACATCAGAATTCATCACATTGCCACTGAAAAATACTCTCCAGTTCACAGCCCTCAGGTGAGCCCTGATGTGGTGCTTCAGGCTTGCCTGATGGCCAGCTACCCTTGCACCTCTTTAGTGATGCTGGAAACCCTGCCTGGGCCTGGGGACACCCTGATTGCCCAGGCTTTAACTCCTTTTGCCAGGAGGGGACAAATGGATGGGATTTTCTCTGACCCTGCTTCAAAGGCTTCCTGGCCACATCCCTGTTAAAATAACACACACTTCCCACGGCACTTACGGACTTTTAGTTAATTCCCAGTTTAGGGGACTCTGATGATGTTCATGTTCACTCATCAAGTCAAGGAGCAGGGCACAGAGTGACCCTGGAGGTCACTAGAAAGTAACTTTATGGGGGAGGGGGGAATTTCATCTGTCACCTCCCCGTGTGGCTGGGGTGGCCGAGGCAGGGGATGCCTGCCTGTGTCATACACAGGTGACACAGAGTGCTACAGACCCTGGGGACACTGAGTGGGCTGGAGATGCACAGTGGTACAACACTGCGTTGGGTTGGTGCAGGAACGCACACGCAGACATGGAGATATATATATAGATGTGTGATATATATAGATACATGATATATATAAATGTGTAATATATATATATATACACACACAGACAGACAGGCCGGCAGTGTGTGAGGCCGGAGGGGGCTGCTCCTGCTGCAGACAGTTTGACAGCTTGGTTGGGGACTGGGGACACCACCACTGACAACAAAATGGACACAAATCCGAAAACATCAGATACCATCACTCAGCACGGGGTAACCCACTGAAATGAGTGCTCAGTGGAAAAAATAGCCTGTGGAGAGAAGGATATTTTACTGCAGGACATTGGTCATGGCTCTTGCCCCAAAAGCACTTGTGCTGCCTGGCCCTATGGACCAGGGCAGATCCAGGGATGGCTTTGTCCCCAGTGCCAGAGGTGAGGGGCAGAGCCCCAGCTGGAGGACATCCAGGGACATTCGTCCCCTGTTTTGGATCCATGTGTGACCCAGCAGCTGCCATCCCTGTGCTGTGCTCACTCCCCACACCTCCCATGCCCACCAGCACCCTTGCTGGCACTGCAGAGGAGCAGTGCCTGACTTTACCAGAGACTGGTGCTCCTGGTACTGCTCCTGGGCTGGATCCATGCACGCCAGCTGGAAGATCTCCTGTGGTGAGAGCGGGCTCAGCGAGGGGAACCTGCCTCGGCTGCTCCTGCAAACACAGCCCAGCTTCAGGGAGGCCACGAGCCGGGTGCTGCCATTGTTGGGATCACCAGCTCAGAGCTGGGCATCCCCCGTGCCTGCCCCACCAGCTGTTGAGACCCCATGTTTGAGACAAACATCATGTTCCCTGGAGAGCTGAAGTGGTGCCCAGGCAGGAGAGGACACCAGTGCCCCGAGTCCTGCAGCAGCAGTGGGGACATCCCAATAGCAGAGACAGAAACCCCTATCACCTCATTCCCACCAGCCAGGGTGCTGGAATCCCCCCCTGACCCTGCTCCTGGGGGTCAGCTTCACCCCAGACCATCCTAGGTCAGAGTGCCAGGATGATCCTACAGGAAGAGCACCCACACAGACCTACAGCCATCCCCCTCTGCCACCTCTGCTGGTGGTGCTGCCACACACCAGGTACCTGGAATCCCACAAAAGCTTTGTGCCGGGAGCTTTCTCCCTGCTCCCAGCAGTGATTTAACCCTCTGTGCATCCCAGTGCCAGCTCCAAGAGTGAAACAAAGGCTGCAGGAACAGAAAGGTGGCAGGAGCACCTCTATTGTCAGGGCAGTACTCACAGGCCCGAGAGGGTGTCCTGCTGGAGGTACGGCAGAGCCTTGGCGTTGGAGATGATTTCCTGTGGCAGCGAGGACGGCTCCATGCGCTGGAACATGGGGGCATTTTTCTGCATTGGAAAAAGGAAGAAACTGAGCCTGTAGGAATTGTGGGTGAGCATCCAGCACTTCACCAACTGAGCTCCCACCACTTGGAAAGAGGGCACCGTGCTCATGCTCCCTGTCAGGGACTGAGGGTGAACACAGACACGCCTTGTAGTCCCCAAACCCCGACCTGCACCATCATTTTCAGTCCAGCTGGCTGCTTGTGTGGGTTGGGAGGTGGTGGGAAGCAAGTGAGGGTGATCCAAACATCCCCGTCCTGCCCGTGCTGAGCCTCACCTGCTCCTCCAGCTGCTGCCGCTGCTTCTTTGCCTTGCTCTGCTTGTAGTAATCCATGATCATCATGGCTGCATATATTTTCCCAACAGTCAGGTCAGAGGCTGGGAGCATGAAAGGGAACAAAGTGCGGTCACTTGTGTTGCAACAGAAGGCACCAACGTGGATCTCGGGAAGAGCCCTGCTGTGGGACACCCTGGTGACCCTCTCACCATTCCAAAAGAGACTCCCCATGAAGATAAAATAGATGGAGATGCCTTGAAATCCTCATCCTAAGCCACCAAGGCACACATCCTCATCACGACATCAGGTGTGCTCAGTCTCCCTCTCTGCTATGCTCCAGAGAGGATTTACAGGAGACTGTGGCTTTGGCAGGAGTAGATCCCTGCAAACTGGGTGATTTTCCAGAGTTCCCAAGCAGCCAAGCAGAAGAAGGCAGAACAAATCTTTTCCCCACTTCTCCCTGAGCTGGGGATGGACCCGACCAGCGCCCACCTCCCTTTGGAAAGAAGTTGCTGTGGGGATTATGGGAGTTTGAAAGTGATGACAGCCCCCCAGAGACTCACTTTTTGGCATGGGTACCAACAGGTCAAGCATCTTCTGGGACAGGTGAGGCCAAATGGTCAGGATCTCCTTTTGAAGCTCGGAGTCCAACTGCTGCCAATCTGCACCACCTTCAACAGCAGGGGGGAAAAATGACCCACACACATCAAGCCTTGGCACCAGGGTCCAACCAACCCCCCCTTTTCCACCCTGAGGTGAGGTTCACAAGCAGCATCCATCTCTCTGGGCTGGGAGGGCCATCTTGCATCAGCGAGCCTGGTCTCCTGCTCCCACAGGGAAGCTTTCCTACCCTCCCTTCCATATGTGCCTCCATCTCCCCATCCCCTGCCCTCCCACTCAAAGCTGCCACCTTCAAGCTTGCCTTGGGTCCGTCTCTGCAGCTCCAATCCTACTCCAGCCCACACACACCTGCTGCTGCCCCACTTTCTTTTTGCTGGTGAGCAGATCATGTGCTGGTGGAAGAGCAGCTCCACTTGGTAAATCCTGAAATGCTTGGCGAGGCTGTGCATGAAGAGCAGAGCTCTCTGGCCAGGGGTTTGCTGAGCTTAGGAAGCCCCAGGCTCATCAGAAGCTGTCAACAAGCACCAACAGAGCCACCCAAGCCCAGGGTGATTTGAGTGAGCTGTAGGAGGCCCAGGTTCCAATCTCTGCTTTGTTTAGAGAGGCTTGAACCACTTGTTGTTGTCTGAGCACTGGGCTTTGGCTGATGTCCTTCCCTGGGGTGGGTTTTCTTCCAACAGCTGAGCTGTTCCCAGGGGATGTTTTATTGAAAATACCATGTTTCTGCAGGAAGTTTCTGATCTGATGAATCACAGCCTTCCCAGCAACGACAACAAAGCAGGTTTTCCTGCTCTGAACATTTTATCTTCCCTGAGAGAGAAGTTTCTTTTCCCCACAGCCTTAGGAAGCCAAGCACATATTTTCCATCCTTGATTTGGCTTTGTACATGAGGAGGAAGGGGAATTCTCTCTCTCCTCCATTCCATAGTGGCCACCAAGCTGTTTCTTTTCTCTAGAAGCAGTTTCTAGTGAAAAATTCTCTACCTCTTCCCTAAAGAAATAGATGATTTTTTTTTTTTTTTTTAACAGAAAGTGGCAGAAATTTGCCTGATCAAGGTAATTTCTCCCATCCACGTGCCAGGTTCTGGACAGCCAATCCCAAATTGGCTGTGACATTCTCAGGCTGGCCAAAGAGAAAGGGACTTTTTGCAAGAGCAGGCGGTGATAGGACAAGGAAGAATGATTTTAAGCTGAGTGAGTGTAGATTGAGATTGGATATTAGGAAGAAATTCAGAAGGTGCTGAGGCCCTGGCACAGGTTGCCCAGAGAAGCTGTGGCTGCCCCATCCCTGGGAGTGTTCAAGGCCAGGTTGGCTGGGACTAGGAGCAACCTGAAATAGTGGAAGGTGTCCTTGCCCATGGCAGGGGCTGGAACAAGATGATCTTTAAGGTTCCTTCCAACACAAACCATTCTGGGATTCTATGAAAGGACGATGGTCACTCTGCAACCCTGCTGGCTCTGTCCCCTCCCTGTCACAGCCGTTACCTTTGGCAATTTTGATGTCCAAGGCTGTGCGGATCAGCGCCATGAGAGTGGAGGTGAAGTGGACCGTCATGTCCTCGGCCACGGGCATGTTCATCAGCACCAGTCTCTGCGCAAGAGAGAGAAGAAAACAGCGGACGGAAAACAATATCGAAAAACACATCGACCAGGCTGGAGGAAAAGAAATTAAACATTAAACAAAAGGGAAAAAAAAATAATAAAAATTAAAAAAAAAATAAAAATAAAAAGCAACAAAGAGTGTCAAAACAGCACAGCCAAAAAAGAAGGGCAAGGATCACCCCGCCACCCCCCGCCCCCGGCTCCTTCCACCCCAGGACACCGGCTCACTGCCTTCCAGGGCTCCTCCTGCACCCCAGGAACGGCCCCTGAGCCCCCCTCCCCATGGCACCGGGGCTGCCACAGCACCCCCTGGCACTTTTGGGAAGACACACCTGATCCATCAGGGATGCGGGCATGTGGGATGTGCGGGAAGGGGAGATGGGGCTCAGGTTTCCGTTCCCGGGTGGTTTGGCTTTCCAGCTCTCAACCCTTCCCACCTGGGGCAGGGGAGAGGAGGGTCCCTAACCTTCAGGGACTTCAGATCGGCTGGATTCCTCTAGCATGCTACATCCTGGCGCTCCCTTTTTGCGTCTTTCAGAGATGAAGTTTGCCAGCACATGCAGGGGGTCCAAATTATCCATGGGTGGGGAAGGGAAAGGAAGGGAAGGGGAGGGTGGAGAAAGTGCAGAAGGAAAGAGAAAAGGGCAACCAAGGCAGGTTAGACACGCCATGCTCCTTCCCCACCCTGGGCAGGTGGGGTGCAAACCGAAGTGACCAGATCCACTTTCCCGAGAGTATATTTTGCTTTGTGAATACCTGGGGTCAGCCCCTCCCTGTCCATTCCTTTTCACCCGACTTCTCATGCCCCTTTCCCTGCCTTCAAGCCTCCCTTTTTCCCCCTGGAAAAGTGGTGGGTGTATGCTGGTGTGAACAAATCCGTGAGCACCGGAGAGGGTGGATGCGTGTTTGGAAGCCCTGCCGAAAGGGCTGCAGGCAGCAGCCCGTGGCCAAGAAAAACTCTAATTCCTCCTGGACAACAGATCCCCCTGTAGCTCTGGGTCTTGTCCTGGCCCTCAGGAAGCCATGCAGCTCCCACAGCACATCCTTCAGGGCTTCCCATGCTCCTCTCCATGCCAGGAGCTGGGAGCTGACTGACAGCCACCACTCCAGGTGGGACAAGTCAGAGATGCCTTTGGAAGGCACCTGGGATAGCCTGTGCTGGTGCTCCTGGCTCCTCACACACAGCAGACCTGCTCCTACGGGATTTAGGATTTGTCCTCACTGCCCACCTGCTTCCCATATCAGTGGGCTGGGATAAGGATGGTTCCAAGCCCCCAGGGATGAACTCCTAAGGACATCTCACTCTCCTAACTGTGCTACAGGGCTGCTCCTAACCTCACCTCACCTCTTCCTGCCCTCCCACTTCCACACTATCGCTGATCCTGGCCCTCCTTTTCCCCTTGGAGCTGCGAGTGACCACGGCAGAGCCACGTGCATGGGCAGTGGAGACCAGCCAGTGTGGCCAGGGCTCTCGTGGGCACACCAGGCTCACCAGGAGTGAGCCAGACACGTTGGACACCCCAGCACCTCCCCAGCTCCCCCAGTCCCACCTCCCGCAGGTGCCCCGGCTCCTGCTTGGCTCTAACCCCCAGAGAAGGAAGGGTTGATCTACCTTATAGGCCACTTTGGAAGGACATCTCTTGCCGAGGCCTAGCGGTGGTGACATAAGAGTCAGCATTTCATACATCTCAGTGTAATGGATTCGGCCACTGCTCATGGAGGGGGAAGGGGAGGGAGGGAGATGCAGAGAGAGGAGGCATTCCCAGAGAGCGGAAAAAACGTACAAACGAAAAATAGTACAGGAAAACAGGAGAGAAAAAAAACAAACGGACAAACAGGAAAAGAACAGGAAACCCGTTAATCAAGGCAAATCATACATGAGAGACTGTCCTGATGTGGATTTATAGCACTGCTCACACAGACCCAGGAATGCTGGCAGAAAGCAACTCACCCCTCTCCTCTCTGCTGCTGGCCTCATGCGCCTGTCTCGCTACCAGCCTGGGACTCCTCCTCTGGTCTCAACCCCTCTCCTAAAGCCCTCCAGCAGCCCCCACCTTGTCCCACAGGTTCCAGGGCTGTGTGCGAGTGGTATAAATCAGATACACGGCACTCGAGCCATGGGTTATTTGAGATAAAGGTGGTTTGCACCACGGTGCTCTGTGGCCTCTGGAGCGTCTTCCCTCCCGGGGGGGTGCCTGGAATGGCTTGGCATGGCCACCTAACCCATAGCCAAAGGCTGTGTATCCCCAGCTCGTGGGGTCTATGCAATTGGGAGGCAGCATCTTGCATAGAAGGCAGTGGGCCAGGGTCACTTGTCAAAGGAAGATGCCCAGTTGCTTCCGTCTGGCTCTGCGGATGGACCACTTTCCCACCATGCACCAGTGCAAAAGGCATGCTGAATCGGCTGGAAAAAAAAAACCGGGAGGAAAAGTTGGGCATGCCATGCTCCCGCCCTGGCTCTCTCCCACATGCGGCTGCAAGTTCCACCAGGTTGGAGTTTAAAGAGTCTCAGCAGAGGCAGCTGTTTGGGCCTTCCAACATTGGGGTTCGTTTGGGTTTCCCATGGGAGCAGTTAGGGCGGGACCCCCCCTCGCGCTCCTCTGCTCCATAAGGACCTGCCCAGGATTGTTGAGCAAAGGGTGCTACCAAAACAGGACACCCCATGCTGCCCTCTGCCAGCCTGGGATAGCTGGGCTGTGTCTCCCTCTCTTTGCACATCCACATCTCCCAGGGATCCTGGGCTCGGCCACCTCTTCTTCCCCTCGTGCCAGGCTCCTGTCCTGCACTGCAAGGTTCAGGATGGGCAATGGGGCAAGGGCGACCTCATGACACCAAAGGCATTGACCCTCACGGCTGGAGAGGTGCCCATCTCAGCTGGGGTGCCCTGTGAGAGAGGGCACTGCTTAAAAATTAAGCATCCCCACAGAATGTTGGCTTCTTCCCTAGAATGTGCTCAGAGCAGCACGGAAAGGGGAGACGAGATCACCTCACCTCAAAGTTTGGAAGCAGCCCCTTGGCCAAAGAGGCCCCTACCAAGAGAAGACCTGACATTTCAGATGTGAACAGAGCTGGTGACGGAAGCTGTTCGGGGTGCAGGCACAGAACAGACTGGGCCAGCCACTTAGAGGACAGTCACACCCAAAAGATGACTGATAACAACACTGGAGAATATTAAACAGGATGATCAAGAGAGGAAATATCCAGGACGCCATCAGCAGCACCTTGGCAGATCTGGATGTGCACCAACACAAGGCATCTGAAGGTGAGATGACGTTGAGGTTTTCATGCATGAATCCAGTGCAAAAAGGAAACAAGACTGATCTTTCACCCATCCCTCCTGGCAGAGGGAATTTTGGGGTACCCAGCACACCACAGGTACTGCCTTTCATACTGAGCTTCTCCACGCAATGAAGGAGGAATGGATTCCAGGAAAGGAAGAGTTTGCTGCAGTGACCAAGACGGATCACATGAGAACTGCACGCTTTGCTGCTCCTCAGAGCAGAGATCTTGGAGCTTTCTGAGCAGCACAGCTGTGCCCAGACACCACTTCCCCACAGAGTGAAGCACAGGCAGGTACATGGAATGAGATCCACCTGAGCAGGGTGGCTCCCGAGAGCAGGTCCTTGATGGGAGAGCTGACCCATCTGCCCATGTCTGGACAGAGATGTGACCCATGGCCACAGCACAAGGTGGCCTGTAAAACCATCAGGGATTAATAGCTTGGCCCTGAGAGAGCCCTGTGAGGGATAGAGGAGGAAATGTGGGACACAGACACCTGGTCAGGAAATCAGGTTAGGAAATAAGGACCATGCCATACAGGCTGTTAGGAAGAGAGCACCAGAGCAGCAAGTGGTGTGAGAGTAGATCCAGGAAGAGGCGATGTCCACAGGGATATTATCTGTGGAGCATTCACCTGGCAGACTCACTGAACTGAGAGTTGTGCAAGCTGTGCTGGCATTTTGGGATCTGGCAAGATGCAACAGCCACATGGCTTTTCTTTCATCTTTTGGGAATTGTTCCAGGGCAATAGGAATCCCTGAAAATCTCATGTTCTTGAAATATCTCATGCACAGGGAGGAGGAGATTGAGGTAACACAAGGTAGAGATGGGGATGGTCCTCCCCCCATGACAACAGAAGCCGTTCTCAGCACTTCTTGCCTCCCTTGAGTTTATCCACCTTCACTGCTCTGCCCGTCCACAGCCAGCAGAAATCCAAGATTGCTCCAGAGCTCCCTCTTCCTAGGAAGCATTACAGGTACTCCTCTGAGTCCCAGGCGATCCAGCTGGGGAGAGCAGCATCTGCCAGTGGAGCCCTGTGGGGAAGGGCTCACCACTGCTCCCGAAGGTGTCGTCTGCCTGCAGGGACCTGAGCAAGCGTCCTTGGCCAAGCTGCCATCTTTTGCCAGGGATGCAGCAGCAGAGAAGAGTGGAAAGACTCCAAGGAGCCTTCCCTGGAACAGACGAGCCATCTGAGATTCTTGCAAGAAATCTCCTGCTCCTAAATACGTCTTCCTAAATGAGATGACCGATCATCCAGATGACCAATCATCCAGGCCTCGTCTTGCTTGTGCTGCTTTGCCTCTGGCAAAACCATCCCCACGTGCAGCTGTGGAGGGTGGCAGAGATGCCAGCTTGAAGAAAAGCCTCTCCGATGTTTCCAGAAGGATGTGGTGGCTACACCACGCTGCATCAAGGAACCCTCCTCCTCTGCAGAGGCAAGAGCAGGGGCTGGGCTTGTCTGAGCTTCCCTCGTACACCTCAGATGCTGTGAGGGATGCAGAAGGAAGAGCAAGCTCTGTGATTCATCCTTTTGTGCCATGGACACAGACAGAGGTGTAATGGCACTTCAGAGAATGTGGCGGGTGCAGGATTTTGCTCAACTGTCACCCCAAAACAAATTTTTTTTTTTAAAAAGTGCAAGTCAGAGAGACACAAGGAGACCAAATTGCTGCCCTGGACTTATGGCCAGCAGCTGGGAACTGAGCTCAAGGGAGAGGAGCTGTAGAGTTCCAGAGACATGCCCTGGTGTCAGCACCTCCCAGGCAGATCCAGCAAGCTAAGGGCAAGACCAGCAAGAGTCCCGCTCCCCAGAGATGTGGTTGTTTGTCCTCCAAAGTGCCACACTTGAGGAGAGGGTTGTTGGGTACAGCAGAGCATCCCCCCGGGACAGGGGTCACCCTGGCCTCCTCGTCCTCCCCCAGCCCTCACTGACCAAAACAACAGCAAAGTCCCCAGCATCCTCCAGCCTTTGCTCCCCCCTTCCCTCCCGAGGAGAAAACCCCATCTGAGTCCCCCAAAACCTCGCTGTCCCATGTGAGGTGCCTTGAGAAGTCAAACAGTGACGGTGGCGTTTGTCCTGGCGCCCCTCAGGGCTCTCTGGACTGGCTGAACTGGGGCGGGGGGCTGGCTGGGGGACACAATTTGTCAAAACCCACCCCAGGAGGCTCTGAGCCCCCCCTGGCCCCACTGATGCCTCCCCTGGAGGGGAACAGCTGCTGGCTCTGGGAGGCAGTGGACCTCTTTAAACTCGAAGGAAAGCAACGTCAGGGTTCCCTGGGGAGGCGCGGTGGCGGTGGAGCGGGGGGAAGGAGGGGTGGATGGTGTGTCCCGTGGCCAGGTTGTGGCGGAGGACTGGGAGGCAAACCTTGCACGCCACCCTGTAGGGGCAGTTCTCTCCTAGGCCCAGAGGAGGCGAGATCACCCGTACTAATTTGTACATATCCTTATACGAGATCCTGCCGCTGCAAAGGAAGCACAGGTGGGTTAATAGGACACTGAGAGGGTGGAGGGGAGGATGGAGAGCTTAACGGGGGGATGCTGGGGCCATCTGTGGGGCAAGAACCCCAGCAGAGCACAGCTCTTCTCCTTCTGGCTCTGTCAGACCCAGAGAGGAGAAAGCTGTGAGCATCAGCTACTGCCTTTTCCACCACGAGAGCTGGCTCAGATCTCCTCACACTGTCCCATCTTCACCCTGGAGAAGGACAGATTTGGCGGTGGACACCATCCCATCACCCTTCCTCATCGTGCCCCTGACCCCTGTGCCTGGTGGGAGCGGGCTGGGATTTTCGACAGGGTGAGCCTGCAGCTTGGTTGGGTTCTAACCCATGGAGTTGTGCCCCATCACATCACCAGAGCCCCTGCCCTCACACGGCCAACCCTCTGAGACCCACAGGGTCCCAGGGAGGCTGGCAGCTGAACCACTTGTGTCTCCAAGATCTGGGGAACCTGAGACAGGGAGGGATAATGTGACCAGCCGGTGGCTGTGGTACCTGGCACTCCTGAGCCAGGCCTGTGCTGCGACCACCAGCCCACGCTCTGCCAAGGGTGCACATTATTAGAAGCAAACCTTCCCAAACACACACCCCTCTCTCCCACAGAAGCACATCCACCCAGAGCCGGTGCAGCCATTCCAGGATACGGCCGTATCCTCCCGCACCACGGAAACAAGGAAGCAGCTGAGGCAGAGAGCTGGCAGGAGGGGGTGCAGGATGCTGAGCTCCCCACTCTGCTCCAGCCCAGAGCCCTTTGGGAAGCGGGGCCGTGTGGGGTGGAAGTGCTGAGGTGCAGATGCTGCAGCCTCCCGGGCATCCTCGGACAAGCTGGAGGGAAACCACGCAAGGAGGCAAAGAACAGCGTCACCGTCCTACCCAGCGCCTTTGCCTCCGGTTTCTCCTTGCTCTTCTCCCATCCCCTCTCCATCGCTGGCCAGAGATGAAGAACCAACCAGAACCCAACCATCTGGACAAAACCCATCCCTGCTCCACGCTGGTGCTGGATGTTCTCCCTGTGAGAGCTCCGTGTGATGGTGCCGGTGTTGGGATGCAGAACTGTGCCCAGCCTGGTGCTGGGAGCTGTTGGGATATACTCACCTGTTCCTCACCCGGCACGGGGCCAGGGCTGCCACCACTGTCTCCTGTCCTGTCCCCTAACCACTGGCTACCTCAGGAATCAGAGGGGCATGTGGCATGGATAGGACAGCTCTGGCTTGTTTTACAGCGACTGTCCTGGAGACTGAAGCCACCAACATGGGGGATGAGAGGGAATCAAGTGCCTGGCATGAAGAAACTCTTCCCAAGAGCCACCGTGCAGCCAGCAGCTGGGTGTTTCACTGCTCCACCTCCTCTCCTTTCTCTAGTTGGAGCCAATATTGGGCACAAAAAAATACCTTGGCTAGGGCTGTTCTCCTAAGGGCAGGACATTAGGAGTGGAGGCAAGGAGTCTCCAAAGGGAGCGTGCGGTTGCCAAGGGCTGTTAAGATGGCCCAGGCTCCCTGGCATTGGTGGATCATGGCTCCAAAGGGTCCCTGGACTCTGGAAGGGGCCACACAGGGTACCCTGGTGGGGCTGAGGCTGAGTGAAGGACAACTGTGCTCCCAGAGCTGCCAAGGGTCCCCCATTTCTCCAGGGATGCTTGGGACCATCCCAGGAGGAGCAGCAGTGGAGAGCAAGGCCTCTGCAGCAGCAGCAGTGGTTGCAGAGCCAAAGTCTGGCCACCCAGGGTATGTATGGCCCTGGTGAGCTCATCCCACTGCTGGGAACAGGCTGCTGCCTCCAAACGGGAGCCCTGTTTGCTGGGGTCCTCATCAGCAAGGGCAGGAGGGCAGGAGATAAAGCCCTGCTGTCTCCAGAGGGGTGAGAGGGGTGGCCAGCACAGGAACACAGTTCCCCAAACACACCCCAAATGAAGTTGTCTGCAGGTGGCTTGGCAGGAGCCCAGCAGAGCCCCATGGCAGGGAACAAGCTCTGCTCAGCCCTGCTCTTGTCAGGAGCTGTGGGTGCTGGGGACCAAGGGATGAAAGCTCAGGGGGCTCCCAGCTGGTGCGTGGGGACAGGGAAAGAGACAGGGATCTGCCTGCTGTGCAGGGAGGAGAGGAAGAGCAGGAACGTCCAGCACTCAGGATGAACACCATGGCAAACTGTGAACATCAACGAAGACACCTGTGCCACCAGCCACTGCCCTTGTAATGACCACAGGTGACAGCAGCACATCCCTGACTATCCCAGACATTGCTGGGAACTGTGGTTCCAGCAGTAGAACACAGAGACCTCGTTTAAAACCAGCTCTGAGAGGTTGCTCGGGAGAGAAGGAGCTGGCTACATACCACGCTGCTCGGTCATACTCTGCCCAGATCCGGACAAACTCATCCAGATGGTGAGGGCCCAGGATGGAGGAATCACGTGTCAGGTATTCAAAGTTGTCCATGATGACTGCCACGAACAGGTTGAGCATCTAAATGAAAGGGAAAAAGGCAGAGAGAAAGGGAAGTGGGGGGAGAGGGAGCAGAGAAAGGAAGGGAGAGAGAAGGAAGAATGATTGTGGGAAGGTGATGGAAGATGACCTGATGGCTGGGGTGCTGATGAGGGGCATCCCCAGGGCTCTCAGAGAAAGGAACTCACCAGGAAGGAGCAGAAGAAGATGAAGGACACAAAGTAAACATAGGCCAGGTCGGTGCCACAGCGCTCATTCTCGTTCTGCCCGGACGTCGCCGTCGTGTCCGGCTCGCAGCCTTTGCCCTCCAGGCAGGACAGCATGATCTCCTGCCACGCCTCTCCTGTGGCACTCCTGTACCCAACACAGCCGTCAGCAGCTCGGGGTGGCATGGGATGGATTCAGGATGCCCACAGGAGAAACCTCACCACCCCCTGCCCAAATTAAACACATCTCTGGGGTGCAGAGGAATGTTTTCCATGGCTGCTCACCTGAAGAGGAGCATGAGGGAGCCCAGGAAGCTGCGGAAGTTGTTGTGTCGGTTAATGTGGCTTTCCTCATCTAGTTTGATGTTGCCAAAAACCTACAGAAGGGAGAAAAAGGGCTCAGCTCTTCAGGCAAGATCTTGTCAGCCAGGGAACCAGCTGTACGTTCACATTCCCATCCCTGAAAACATTCCAGCTCAGGTTGGACAGGGCTCTGAGCAACCTGATCCTGCTGAAGATGTCCCTGCCATGGGCTTGGACAAGATGGCCTTTGAAGTGCCTTCCAAGCCAAACCATTCCATGACTCCGTGATTCCATGAAAAGCACCCCAGCAAACACAGGCTGTTGCGCAGCCAGCGTGCCAAGGAGCAGGTGCCAGGCAGCCATCAGGGAAGGAGACTCTCCTCTCCTTGGCAGGGATTTGCCGTGGGTGGCAAAGGCTGCGAGAGGCTGAGCTACCATGGAAACAGGAGCACAGGGGGCCTGGGATCAGCTGAGTCCAAACATTCCACATCCATCCCTCTGTGCCATCTGAGTACCACGTGGCACCCAGCAGCCACAAGTACACTGGAGGTGCAGGAACAGAGTCCCACCATCCTGGCTGGGTGCTGGGTCACAGTCTTGGACACTCCCAGGAGTTGTCCCTTGGTGTAGAAATGGTCCGTGGTGCTGGGGTCAGGCACAGCAGTGCAAGCAGGGAAGGGCTCAGGGAGGGAGGGACAAACCCCACCATTCCCAGGGTCAAGAGGCAACAAAGACCAAAATATGGACAATATCCTAACAACAACCCTCAGCCAAGGCCACGGTAAGACATAACGAGCATTCGTAAAGTGCCTCAAATTGGAAAAATGTGCTGTTATTACTGTTAAATATTTATTCCACTTTCCCTGAACCTAAAAATACACCAACTGCAGAGTATTTTTTCCCTGTACAGGTTTTTTGGAATGTGTAATTGTAGAATATTTTCTGCCTCCAGCTATTTTGCTCAAATAACGCCCACAGACTTTACTGCTTGGGGATTTGTTCACAATGGTGTTAAAAAAAAAATAAAATGAAAAAAGATAAATCTAATACTACTGCCCGGCAGGGAGGGGGGCTGAGTCAGATGGCGGCTGTTTAGGAGAACACCTGGAGCCGGTGCCAAGGTGTGTAGGACAGGGTGGCAAAAAGCATCCACGGCACTGGAAGATCCTAAACACCAGCACTGCCAAGCGGTACAACCAGGGGCCACTGTCACCCCAAAATCAGCTCCTGTCAGGCGCTGGGTACTGCGGCAGCTCATCGGGCAGCTCCACATCCCCAGTGCTCGTCGTCGAGGATGCTTTGTCACATCTCCAGCGTGGGATTTAGTCACAGCAGAGGCGAGCCAGCCCCGCGGCACGTGCGGAGCTCGGGGGCTCAGCTCACGTGCCACTTATTCACCAGCTGGAGCCTGCAAAGCTGCCGTCTCCCCGTGCTCTGCAGCCTCCCCACCAGCTGGGAGTCACGGCAGGGCCATAAACGTGAGCACCCAAACATATCATGAGTGACACAGCTACAGGGACAAGTGGACAGCGGGTGCCCAGCTGAGTCCCCAAGGCCACAAATCCAAAGGCACCAGCTGGGACGGCAGCTGTGCAGCTTGACTGAACAAGCCCATGGCAGTTTCCCCAAGGGGCATGTGGCCCTGCAACTCCCAAAGAAGCCGTTCCATCCTCTGCACCTTCCTGGGCACTGTGACTGAGCAATGACAGGCAGGCACAAGGTTTGCTCCTTGTGTACTGCTGGGGACATGCTGATGTCACTGTCCATGCCACAGGGCATGTCTGTCTCACCTGCATCCCAATGATGGCGTAGATGAAGAAGAGCATGGCAATGAGGAGGCAGACGTAGGGGAGTGCCTGCAAGAGAAGCAGATGAATCATCTCGTCCATCACAAAACACACAGGTGAGCTATGCTGATCCATCTCTCTACAAGGCCTTGGGAACAGCCCGCATTGGGGAGCAGCACCACGTCCCTGCGGCCTGGGAGGAGGCCAGGGCACATGAGACTGACCTTGAAGGACTGCACGAACGTCCAGAGCAGGATGCGGATGGTGTAACCCTGGCGGAGCAGCTTGATGAGCCGAGCAGCCCGGAAAAGCTTCAGGAAGCTCATGTTGAAGCTGCTGGTGTTCACCAGCTGGAAGGAGACAAAAGGGTCAGAGGGAGGTGGGAGCCGCTCCACCACCCTACACCCCACTGCTCCCAGCCCCTGCTTCACCTTGGTGTCCGTCAGGATGATCTCTGTAATGCTGCCGATGACCGTGATGAAGTCAAAGATGTTCCAGGTGTCCCGGAAATAATTCTGCAAGAGAAAGGAGAGTGGGAACATGGATTTGAGCTCGGGGATGGCAGGTCTGAAGGGTGCTGGGCCACAGGCCAAAGCTGTCCATGGACAATGGTGGAGACCTCACAGCCTATCTGTATGCAGCCATGGTCCGGAACACCATCCTGTGTCTGAGACAGTGGCAGACCTGAGCCTGTCTGCAGCAAGCAGCTCCTCCTGGGAGATGATTCATGCATCCAACAGACCACCCTGGCAAATGGGAGCAGGAAAAGTAGCCACAGACAGCCCAAGTCAGGCTGCAACAGCTCATCGTGCTGTCCCTCACAGCCAGGAGGCTGCTTTGCCCTCCTCTTCGCAGACATATCTCAGCCACTGCTATTTGTGCAGCAGCTGATGCAAGACCAAGCGTGACCATGATTGGTGCTACTGGGAGCAAGGAGGGTGGCCAGAAACCTTCCTGCTAGCGGGCCTCATCTCCCATAAGCAGCAAAGAATAGCTGAAGATAAAGCAATCTGTGGCTTCAAATCCCAAAAGAGCAGCTGGGAACTTGAGGACTATGAATCAGTCAGGGAGGTCTCCCTGCTGCTCAGGTCTGATCCAACAGGTACAGCCCAAGGACAGAAGTGCACCAGCATCTCCTGACTCATGGGGACAAGGGACCACAGCCAGCAGCATGGGCAGCAGCAGCACAGCACACGCATGGTCCAGGCATGGAGTACAAGACAAGAGGTTAAGCAGCAGTGTGGCTTCCCCCAGCAGCATCCAGCAGTGGGAAGTGTAGTGAGAACCAAAGGATTCTGGCCCAAAAGCAGCTTTCAGGCCAGGATCCAAAATAAGTAGCAGCAACCTCACATTTATTAACACCTTCCCCCATGATCTGTGCCCTGCCAAAGTCCAAACTAACACCCTCATAAAGAACAGGAGCAGGCACTCACCAGGAAGCCGAAAGCGATGATCTTGAGGACGCACTCCAAGGAGAACACCATGGTGAAGGCGATGTTCAGGTACTTCAGGGCCAGCTCATAGGTGTATGGAGCAGAGTAGTACTGATGGAAACACAGACAGCACTAGCCAGGAGGGGGCCTGCCAGCCCCTTGGCTGATGACTGCCCAGCACAGACCCGACATGGCCTTTGTTTGCTGCCCTGGCTGCCTCAAGAATTCCTTCCTTTCTTCACACTTCCCCTAGGACAGACCAGTGGTGGTCCATGCTCCTAGCCCTGGGGCCCTCAAGACCATCTCCCCCTCACCCTCTCCACCCCTCACCCAGGACAGATGCCACTTCTTCTAAGAAGGGAGCACAGAGGAAATCCAGATCTGCCTGCAGTAATTAAGAAGTCCACATAATTTGAGTAATTTCTTTTCTAAAAGATGCCACCTCCAGTTCGGGTCATGTGACGTTTCAAGTGGCTGTGCCAAGGGAATACAGACACACACCCTGTCTCAAAGCATCTCCACAACCTAAACACCCTCCACTCCCATCCTGGTTGATCCTACTGCTCCAAACCAAGAGGACAGACTCACTCTGAGCACCAGCTCACCTTCATCATGAGCACCACGGTGTTGAGTGCTATCATGGCCATGATGGTGTACTCGAAGGACGGGGACACCACGAAGTGCCACACGCGGTACTGGAAGGTGTGTCTGTTCTGGGGCATGTACCGCGTCAGGGGCTTGGCGCTGATAGCAAAGTCAATACAGGCCCTCTGCAACAAAACAATGCCCATCACACCCCAGCCCATGGACACCTGGGAGGTGGTGGCTGCTGTGTTTCCTTCCTCCATGATCTGGGAAGGCAGCTGGCTCATGGGTCTCTCACCTTTTCAATATCAAGGGAGTTCCAAGCTCCCGAAATGCTAAAACCCCATGGGAATATCCTCATTCCCCCCTCCCCAGACCATACCTCATTCTTCTCCAGACTGCACTCCTCCATCATTTTGTCTCCTTGCTCTTGGAATGTGATGATGATGAGAGCCACGAAAATGTTGACAAAGAAGAAAGGGAAGACCACAAAGTAGACAACATAAAAAATGGACATCTCCATGCGGTTGCTGCGGCTGGGCCCGCGGTCCTCCTCTGTCACGTCCACCGAGTGCTGCAGCACCCTGTGGGCAGAGAGGTAAAGAAAAACAACCAGGGATATGTCCATCACTTCCAACGGGACCCAGCTCTGTCTGTCCACACTTGCACAATGACATGGTAAAGTTCTGTCCTAATCTGCTTTCAAGGATGACCCTTTCAAATGGCTACAGCTTTTTTTACAGTGCTTTGCTGTGTCCCTGATGGAAAATGGATTTTCCTGTGCTCTGCACGCAGATAAAAATATTGCCCAAACTCACATGAGCATTTACAGAGTTCTAGTCCTACTGTTATCTCTAATATTGACCTAAAATATATCTGCGGGCCACACAGAAAAGGGATTATCCATCATTCCCTCCCTAAGAAAGAAGCTAAGCCCAGCCATGGCCCCAGGCTCATAAGGGGTCTAAAAGCTCTTCTGTGCTGACACAATTTGTTACCATTCTTCTCCTCCCTCCTGGCCAGCAGGTTCTCTCTCAGTCCCACTGGGTGTAACCTGACCACCCCAACAGGGATGTGACCACCCCTGTTCGAGGGGACAGACCGAGCAGAATACTCACTGTGGCCACCCCTCGCCGGTGGACACCGTGAACAGGGTGAGCAGAGCCCAGATGATGTTGTCGTAGTGAAACTCATGCCGCTTCCACTCCCGGCATTTCACCTCCATCTTGTTCTTCTCATGGTCCACATAGTTCCCTCTGCAAAGTTGGGAGGGAACGGAGACTTTGGTTTTGGGCTCCCAAAACCAGAGTACAGGACAATGGGTTTGAGCCCTGGGGCACCTCTCCTCCCTCAGGGAGCAATGGGGGGATGCTGGATAATGACTGTGAGGAAGCAGAGAAGGGGGAAGCAAAGCAGAAGAGACAAGGAGGAAAGAACAGGAGTGAAATAAGGGTCTCTGCACCCCATGGAAGGGTGGGACACAGCACTGGGAATGGGGCTCAGCCCATGCCATCCACCCCAGGAGCAAGTCATGACCAAGGACTTAATGGGGAACCACAGCAGACATGACCCAGCACTCTGCCCTCGCCAGAGGGGTCAGGAACATCAGACCCACTCCCCACAGCACCTACATGCAGTCCTTCTGCGTGTCCTTCGAGCTGTCAGTGCAGTAGAAAAACTTCCCCTTGAAGAGCTGCACGGCGATGACGGCAAAGATGAACATGAAGAGCTTGTAGACAATGAGGATGTTGAAGACGTTCTTGAGGGATGTCACAACACAGTCAAAAACAGCCTGAAAGAGAGGGCAGAGCTCACCCTGGGGAACCCACAGCCCTGGCAAAGGGCAGGACCAAGACCAGGTTATCTGATGGGGAGAGAGGGCAAGAGCTGGGCCTCCTCCCAGGCCAAAAGGTATTTTGTGATCGAGGTTAACACCCATTGTACCCACAGCACACATGGAGGCACCAGGCACCCCCTGAGACAGCACCAGGGATGGATATTTGTATCCTCAGTGTTCTCTACAACCAGGGAAGCAGACAGGGGACCATCCTAATGATGCAATTAGCAGCACTCCAGACTAATTAGTAAACAATTCATCATTTCGCATCACCCCAAATAACAAGGCAGAGCAAATACCTCTGCCTGCAACAGCAGCACGTCCCTCAGTGCTCTCAGCCCTGGTCCTCAGAGCACCCTAAGTGCAGATTGTCCTTACCCCTGCTTCATGATGGGACAGGCATTTCCAGAAATGAACTGACACGGGCTGGCTCCATCCACTGATCAGGAAGAAAAGCTGGGGTCAAACCCCGTGTTTCTGGGCTGCCACCCTGGGTCTTATCAATCAGCCAAACCATTCATAAGTGGAAAAAAAAAGGCTTCCTTGGTCTCATACTCCTTTTTGGCTCTGTACCCCACCAGCTAAAATAGGGAAATTCATAATCCTACCTGTGATGCAGAAATAATCCCACTATTGAGATGGGAAATCCGCCTCCAGAGCAACACCATGACAGCACAGCACACATAACCCCAAGCTGTTTGAAACCTGCTCTGGTGGGAAAGACCATGAACTTTGGAAAGAGATTTGAGGTCTCCAAAACCAGGGCAGCCTATTTTTCAGAATATCAGGGTTTTGCTTTATTTTGTCCACTCAAGCCTCATTTTCCCTGACAGAGGAACTACTTCTGACACCTTGCAGAGGCTCAGGCTTGCTTTTAATAACTCACTACACCTCCAGATATGAAGCAGCCTGAAGGGTGTTGTGGTTGCAGCCAGGGCTCCCAAAACACACCAAAAGCTTTGAAAACAATTTGTTCATCGCTCACAAGCAAATCACCACACGTGGTCCCAGCTCCCAGCGGTCCATGCAGGGGAAGAGGATGCAAGACAGGAGATGGAACTCGTTACCTTCAACTTGGGGAGCCTCTTGATGGTTTTCAGGGGCCTCAAGACCCGCAGCACACGGAGAGACTTGATGGTCTTGATATCCCGACCCTTGTTGGTCCTGCCACACCAGAGGGAGGCACACGCACCCAAAAATGGAACAGAGAGACAATAACCTTGTAGACCTGGGTGCTCTGGGGGATTAAAGTGCTGACAACACCCCCCCAGCACGTGTGAAGATGGGAACAGGAGTGGCACAAACGTGCGACTGCTGAGCGCTCAGCCCACCTAAGCGCGGCTCCTCCAACACACACTGACAGCTGGCAGAGATGGAAAATGAGGCAATCCTCTCTTTCCCGGAATGAGTACCCTTCCAGTGACCTTAACAAATCCCTCACTGTGGGAAGCAGTGCCAGGAGGTTTGCAGGGCAAAGGCGGCACAAGGAGGTTTGGTTCGCTCCTGCAGGCACATATTGTGTGCAAATGGGGTTTGCACGGGGTCACCGTCACTGCAAATTGTTTCCTACCAGTTGCAAGAAATTCATAATAAAATGAAGAAGGTACACTCAATGGGGTCTACATTGCCAAGGGAAATTGTGGATGCCCTGTCCCTGGAAGTGTTCCAGGAAAATTTGGATGTGGCCCTGAATGATCTGGTGTAGTGGAAGGTGTCCCTGCCCAAGGCAGGGGGGTTGAACCTTTGTGAAGGTCTTTAAGGTCTCTCCAGATCAGGGCTGTTCTCGCCTCCACCCCAAGTCAGCTAAGGGAGGCAGATCTTACCAGTAGAATTATTTAGAAAAGCCCCCTCATGACTCTCATTCCTTGAATATGTTGATTATTCCCCAACCACAATACCAGGGGACTTTTTTCTTGTCTTTTAACTAAAGAGTGGATCTCAGGATGGAGGAGCGAGGTCCTGCTGAAGGTGGCACAGCTTGTATCCACAAGGCACCCTCGAAAAATGTCAAGGAAATGACTTGCAAAAACAGATGCTCCCAATTACACAGCTCCTTGGTGAGGGTTAATGCAACAGGGAGTACAATAATGGGCTTAATCATTACGAGATGTAAACAAAACCACTAATTAATAGTCCTCCCTAGGAGTACAGCCCTGACATGCATGGGAAGCAACTGTGCAAACAGACCTAGGAGTCACTGTGCACCTTCTAGCTCCTGTTTTGCTCAGTACCAGGGCCTGGGTAAGGGGCTGGGGCATCTGACTGGGGGCTGGGATGAGGATTTGAGGGCAGCACTCAGGGGGTGCAAGCTGTCACCAAGGACACCCCAGCTGCAGTGACTGACATCTGCTGAGGGGAGATCTCTGCAGCCCTCAGGGGTGCCTGCAGCGCAGCATGCTGCAGTTCCTGAAAATGCAGCTAAGGATCAGCTCAGGTGTCAGACAGACCGACATCCACCTGCACCCATCGCCCTGCATTCCCAGAAACAGCACCTTGCCATATCCCGAGCGCCATAGTTACCCCAAAGCATTCCTGTCGGCGATCCAGCCCAGCAGACACCAAGCAGCACCAGCAGAGAGATGGAAAAAGAAAGAGAGGAGGAAGGTAAGAAAAGTGTCAGGGGAGCTGCATGGGGACCCTGCAGCAGCTGTCCACCACCGCAGACCTCAGGTGAAAGCCATCATAGACCACGTTGTGCCCTTCAGGATAGGGCACATCTCCAGGGAGGGACACATCCAGGAGCCCCTCCTGCCCTCCCTGCTGGAGGTTTTGGGCGGCTGGGGGGCACACAGTGAAAGCTCTGCTGCAAGAGGAACCTGCATGGAGTGGGACAGTGGGCAACAGCAGGAAGGCACACGGTCCTCCTTAGCCAAGAGTTTTGCGGGGACTGTGAGCCAAAGGCAGGTGCCTCCAAGGGAACCTACCAGGAAAACCACAACAGTTCCCATCCAAATTCTGCTAAACCACCTCTGTTGAGAGCTCCACTGATCAAGAGCCCGAGCTGCAGTGCAGGATCTCCTGCCAGCCAGCAGGACACTTGCTTGGACAAGCCAAGGTGGGCTCCAAGGTCCCTGGTTGTGACCAAGCCTCTGCCCCTGTTTGAGCTGAGTCCCTGCCACGTGCACACAGAGTGCTCAGGGCTGGGGGCAAAGCCTATTGTAAAACATTTCCTAAAACACATAAAACCAACCCCAGCCCCTGGCTGTGTGTTAGCCCAGCATGTGGGAGGTGTGCTGAAAAGGTGACAGTTTAACTTCGCAGCACTTCCACAGTGGGACCTCTGTCCTGAGCCGCCTCACACCAGGTGATTCTGTAGTACACAAAGATCCTTCTTGTTTCCAGACCCTGGTGCCAACAGGCACAGGGAGACGCTGCAAGGAAAGATGCACCTCTGCTGGGTTAGCTTGCACACCAAGGGCAAGGGCTCCAGGCTGACCACTCAACCTCTCCAACCTTTCCACCACCTCTGGACAGCTCTGCAAAACTGCTGTGCAATGCCTCCTCAGGGGGAGGCAAAGGCGAGCAGGGTCTCTAGTTGTGGTTCTGGTTATTTCAGCTAATTTAATTTGAACGCTTAGGAGATTTACAGCTTTTTATTTAGGCTGTTTATGGATTGATGTATTAGCTTTCCATGTGGAGAGCTATGGATGAATGGATGTGTGGGCTCTGAGGGAGCACTGGACAAGCCACAATGGCACAAGAAGAGATGGTTTTGCGAGTGGCACTTGGTTATCAGTGATTTGGACGTGGCACAGACGATGGTGGCACTGCTGAACCAGCTCAAAGACCTCCTGCGGTGCCCACAGCCACCCAAGACCCCCGTGGGAAAACCAAACCACAGAGAGGAGGCAAAAGGGGCAGAAAACATGCACGGCACCCCCCAGCACTCCTACTAGGAAGTGCTGGACTCGGGCACCAGCTGCTCTCATCCAGGAAATTGCTGCAGCAGCTCCATGGGCATTGCTGTGCCCACCCAGCACCACGGAAGACAGGAGACGAGGACACTCCCCCCGCCCTGGCCCCACATCAAAGAGCTCATGGAGGGAGGGAAAAAGGAGACAGATTGAAACATCAGCACCAGAGTTTTCCCTTGGAGACCAGGAGGGAGGGTGGGAGGGAGGGCTGTGGGACATGGAGAGCTGGTGTACATCCCTGCAGCTCCCGGGGCTGTGGCGGTGCTGGGCTGCTGAGGGGAGAGGCAGGTGTTCTTATAAAAGCTTTATAATGTATAAACCCATCGGAAATCACCGTGGTGCCTTTGTTCCCTTCACTCCCGAAGCCATGAGATCATCTCCTCCAGCAGGAGCCACTCTGGAGGTGTGGCAGACAGACAATCCTGCAGGTTTACATTATAAAGAGCCCCATCCATGGCACAAGCAACTCAGGATCTACCCAGCTATGGCTACAAGGGCAAGCAGGAGACACCAATACTTGCTGCAAATGCATGTGGAGATGCCAAACCCTTCTCCACAGGAAGGGCTTTGGTGCCACGGCCGATCAGGGTGCTCAGCCTGGAGAATTCGGCTGCCCCATGCCCAGAGGGAATGTCCTTCCCTCGGGAGGGTGGGTGGAGGCAGGCAGGTGGCAAGAAGGGCTGGAAGGTGCATGGCAGCTTCCCCTCATGCTCAGCGCTGGGCCAATGTCAGCTCCAGGAATTGTGCCACCCTTGTGGGGTGGGGGCAAGGGGACAGTAAACAATTACTGTTCATCGGTGAGGACACCTGTCCACCCAGGAGCAGGCTGAGCCAACAACCTGTGCTCCTTCAGCCATCACAAGTCTTGGTGGAAGTGGCCTTGGAAGGAAAGGGCTCCCTTGTCCTCCTTCTCAAAGCACTCAGTGCATCTTCAGGCTGCTGATGCCCTTCAGCCCGAGGGGCTGCCCTCCTCAGGGAGGGATCAGCCAGAGCCTGGAGATGCTCAATCCACCCTTGTGGTGGCCTAGGTGGCCTCCCAGAGGCTCAGAGCATGGTCCCCAGCCAGCAAACGAGCCCCATGTCCATTCCCCATGCCAGGGTCTGCGGTCAGCCCCCTGCCCTGCCCAGGGGCTGCTCCATTCCTGTGCTGAGCGAGCTAAATTCTCCCACACTTTTCCCAAGGAGAGAGCAGGGGCTGCAAGCACCAGGTGAGGAATGGGGTGAGGAGGGTGAGGAAGGCACAAGCAACAAGGCAGGGAGGGTACAAGTGGGTGAGAACCAGGGGAAGGCTGCCCAGTCCAGGGTGAGATGGGAGGGATGGATTAGGGACTGTAATCCATTGAGAGTCCTTGGGGCTCGGACCTGGCCACCCCGAGAGCCCGGCACGTTGCCTGAGCTGCGGACAAGGCCAAGGCTCCCGTCTGCCTGCGTGGCTGCCAGGCCCTCCCCTCTCACCAGCCACTGCCACCAGTGTCAGAGGCACAAAGAGAGAACAACAGCGTGACAAAGGAGCCTGAGCCTCTCCTCTCTCCTGCTCTCCCTCCTTGGGCACCGATGGGGCAGCCCTGGGGACCAGGGGGTGCCCCTTTCCTGCGAGCATCGCCTTGGAACCGTGCATCCCTCCCTGTGCTCACCGCACCGCCTGCCCCAACCAGCAGCTCAGGGGACAGCAGAGCAGCAGGAAACTCATCCCTGGGTGTCCTGCCCTCCATGGCATGGGCACCATGGGTAACCCAGTAACCACAGGTGCCACAAGCTCAGTACCAGAGCCCAATCTCAAAGCGGTGCTCATGTCATCCCCATTCCTGCAGCGCTCCAGACCAATGTCCCACTCAGATCGGAGGAAGTGTCACCAGCCAGGGGTACCATTTCCAGCACAAACATGTTCAGAGGGCAGCTCTGCCTGGCAGGCTGCAGCTTTTGCTGTCTCTGTGCACCCCAAGATGCATAGCAGGTGTGTAACTCCAGCTCTAACACCTTTAGGCCTTTTCCCCCTCTCTAACAGCCCCTTCTGCTCTGTTTCACATCTGCTTTCACCACCAACTGCCTCCTAGCATCTCCAGCTCGCCTCGCCCTGCTCCCTGCCTGCTTGCTCACCAGCTTCTGACAAGCAAGGAGAAATACATCTCTGGAGCAGCCACACACCACTGCCAGGAGCCATCCCAGAAGCAGAGCAGGAGGGTGCAGAGAAATAAAATACAAAACAAAATCAGAGTCCAGTAGCTGTAACACACAGTTGCACCCTTCTCCCACCCCAGCCGAGGGAAGGCAGGGAGCTGACAAGGACGATGGCCACTTACGCCAAGGCAAAAGCCACCAGTGCTCCCACCACCACGATGAAATCCAAGATATTCCAGAGGTCTCGAAAGTAGGAGCCATCCTGCAGGATCAAGCCCTGATCGATCATCTGGAGGGGAGATACAGAGAGAAAAACAGGCAGGGAATGAGCAGCTCAGACATCAAGTGGAAGGGACAAGATGAGGGACAGGGACATTGCAGGCTCATCCCAGTGTCCTGGGTATAGGACATAAAATCTTTTTGGAAGTCTTGAGGCTGATAAAAGAGGTACTGAGCACTCTGGACCACCACTGCTGAGAACCACACTTTAGGGTCTCCACCATCTACATTTAGGACCAGAACTGCAAAACTGAGCTATTTCCCTCTGGCTGCAGGGGTGCTGCAGCCTGCCAGGGCTCTTACCTTGATCACCATCTCGAAGGTGAAGACGCCAGTGAAGACGTAGTCGAAATACCTCAGGACCTGCAGAGAGAGGGCACAGGTGCCCTGCAGCCACTGCCAAGCAAACCGTGCCCACCCCGACACCCAGCTACTAGAGATCACCTGGCTCAGGGCACACACAGGTTTGGTTTGCTTGTCCCAAACACAGCTTGGTCCCTAAGAGTTCAGGACAGCCCCAAACCCAGCCTGTGCAGGTGGGAGGGAATTGCTCCCCATGCAGGGAGCAAGTGGCTCAGAAATCATGCTGGTAGCCAGGATCGTGTGCCCCATACCAGTGCCTGCACCAGCATCTCCCCAGTTCAAGCTACTTTACAGCTGACCAGGCACCCTAGTCTCTCCCCAGGCTCTAAACCCCACAGGGGGGAAGCAGAGTGACTCCCATGGTTTATAAAGGTGACAGGGAAGAAGTCAGACTCCATGGCATGGTGCAAGTGCTGCCACCGGCTGTCCTGATCCATGCCCCACCATGGGAGTTAAAATCCTCTCAGACCTCGCCCCACCATGGAAGCTAAAATCCTACAGGAGCCCCGCCTGAAGGACAGGGGGAGCAGGAGGGAGTTGCAATCACTTTGTTACGGTCGGAGTTGGTGAGGACAGGATCCTCGGCGGCGAGGGCGATGCTGCTGGCGGCAATCACCAGGAGGATGCACATCTCGAAGTAGCGCAGGTTCACGATGTAGTGACAGGCCCTCCTCACCCTGTGGGGACACAGCCCACACCCCAACATGTGAGCCCCTGGCAGGCCCCAGCCATGGCCCATGTGCAAAGCCCACCCCAAATCGCCACCTTCCAGGGTGTGAAGATGGGCAGCAATGTCTGAGCAGAAAAAGAAAGGAGCCCAAGGAGCATTTGGGCTTTTTGGTCCCTTTGCTTGGCCAGGCAGGGAAAGTCCCTGAGAAATTGGGGTGCTTACTTTTCCGGGTTTCTGGAGCTGGGGAAGAGCTATGGATTAGCAGGAAATTGCAAATAAATATAACAAACAATCAATAAAATTCCCAGCTTAGCGATCAGCAGTTGGGAGAGAGCCATGAGCATGGCTGAAGGAAAGCACTGTGGGGCTTGGGGAACACCATGGCTGGTTATCAAGCCTGTTTGGGGGATATTTAGCCCACTTCCCACGGGGATTCCCTGGTTTTGGTGATGTCTAGGGGTCCTTCCCCTTGCAGCCCTCTCCAGTCCCAGTCTGAAAAATGTCTCACGGGTTGGTGGTGCTGAAGATGAACATGGAGCTGTGCGGCACCATCGCTTTGCCCGTCTCACTCTTTTCCTTCTTCCGCTTCTTCTTCTCCATTTCCTCCTCATCCTCTTTGGTCTCAGCCTCCTTTAAGGGGCTGGCTTCGCCGTCTGTCTTGTTGCTAACTGCAGGAAAGCGAGAGCCTTTGCCTGGCCTTGCACCCAGACAACACCCTGGGGTGTCCCTGCCACCCCAGCACATATAACCTCCCTCATTCCTGCTCTGAATCCCTGTGCTGCTATGGGGAGAGGGACTAGACAGGAAGAAAGCACACGAGCCGCTGGGATGGAGCAGACAAAACGGGTTTAACAAGGACAGTTTTCACCTTGCTGGTTAATTAATAACACTGTTTAAAGCAGCTCACCTTGACAGCGAGGATGCTGCTAAGGGGTTTGAGTGACAGTGAGCTGCCGGAGGCTACAGATGTGCCAGGAAAAACAGGGAATGTGAGAGTTTTGCCTAGCTGGAGGGGAAGGGGGAATGAGGGGTGGATGGGAAGGAAGTAAGAAAGGGACACAGTCCCCAGGGAATGGTGGCGTATCAACATTGGGGCTCCCCTGCAAAACTGGGGTGCTGGAGGGAGGTGCTGTAAGGAGCAGCAAGGAAATCTGCCCCCCCAGTGGATGGATGTGGATAGGAAAAGCCATGCAAGCGGCTTTCCAACCCCACAGGGTCCCCAAGGGCTGGGAGAGGGGCTCAGGAAAGAGAGACGGGTCCTCACTCTGTACCACAGCGGAGTCGTGGACATCGATCATGATGGCCGTGCTCTCGGTGGCCTTCTCGGTGTTGGGGGTGATGGAGGACAGGTCGGGCTCGCTGCGGCTCACGGTCCTGCTGGGCTCCAGCAGCGCCTGCTCGCTCGTGTCTGGGCTGCTGCAGTCCTGCTCCGTCAGGTTGCCCGTCTTGCCCTGGGAGAGCTCGGGCATGGCGTGTGGGGGGCTCCCCTTCCTGGCGGTCCCGATCAGATCGGCATCGCCGGCAGGGACCCCGTTTGTCCTGCAGGAGGGACAGGGGAGGAAAAGAGGTGTGAGGAGATATGGGGATATGAGAAGGAGAGAATGTGAGGAGCTGTGGGAGCGACAAGATGCCCTTTGCAGGTACCGACCTGATGGACTCGCCGCTCCCCTCCGGCTCCCCCGGAATCAGCGCCTCTGCTGCAGCCACGTCCCCTCGCCGGTCCCCGTCCTGTGCCCCCTCCGCGGTGCTGGCCTCCTCCAGCCCCATCTCCTGGCTGGCCGAGTGGCTCCCCAAGATGCTAGCCGTGTCTTTCCCCTCCATGCGGGCTCTGCGGTGCCGGCTGCGCCGCTGGCTCGGCCTCATCCTGGCCCTATCCTCGATGCTGCCTCCTGCTCCGTCCTGTTCGCCCGGCTCGCAGTTCCCATGGCACGATTTCTGCTGCCACATGTCCTTGTCCCGTTTGGCCCGGGGTGATGTCCTGTCCTCACCGCTGCCGGGGTTGGCCGGCTGCTCGGGTCCCTCGGCCAGTGGCCGCTCGCCCTTGCCCTGCTCCTCAGCGCATTTCTCCAGGGTGACGCCATCCCCGGGTTTCTTCCTGCGGAAGATGCTGGCGTGGGGGTTGATGAGGGGCGGCTCATCCTTGTTGATGCCCTCCTGGCTGGACATCTGCATGTGCCGGCGCAGCTGGCTCGTGCGCTGCTCCCACACCGACATGTGGTGCCGCCGGCGACGCTCCCGCCTGCAACGGGGGACAGCGAGGGGTCACCATCCCTGGCTGACCACACCATCCCCCGGTGATCCAGCACCCACCCTGGATTTAATCTGGGAATCCCAAGGAGAAGGAGGTGCCACTGCCAGGGTTACAGGCTGTGCTAAGACTTCATCAGTGTCCCTCTGGTGCTGGCAGGGGCTGGAAATGGGGCTGAGATTGAGCTTCTGCCCCTTCAGAAGGCATGAGGCTGGTGGATGACCAGCCCCAGCAGCCTCACTGCTGCCTTGAAGTTTTCAGGCAGCATGTCCAGCTTATGGAAGCAGCCAGAATCCGGGCTTGCCCTATCCCCGACAGGCAGGGACCACTTTCCTCCTGTGTGATTGCCTGGGGACACCTTAAATACGGGCCAAGCCCTCTTCCTGCATCCAGGGACCCCTCCTTGCCTCTCTCCCAGCACATCCCGGGTAGGAAGCCTGCCCTGAGGCTTGGAGAGCAGCGATTTTGACTGTCTGAGGGGAAGGAGCTGCACTGGGCTTCTCTATGTGGAGAACTGGGCTATGCCGCGAAACCTTTGCTGTGTCGCAAAACAACACCCTGGAGAAGACAGACGTGCCCTTCCCGACACCCCCGCTGCACAGGGAAACACCCAGGAGCACACACGGGCACGGGCAGCGCTCACACCCCACCGCACACCCACGGGCAGCGACAGGCGCCGGCAGCACGGCACCGCACACGGGGGATCGGCACACACCGAGCCGCGCACACACGGACGGGGGGCACGGGGGCACACGTATTCAGCACACACACACACACACACACACAATTCCCACTCCCATCCCTGCCGGGGAGGCCGGAGGGGAGCGGGGTGTGCCCCGGCCCCGCGGACGCACAGACAGCACAGGAGCCACAGACGGACACGCGCCCCCGCCGCCCACATACAGGTGGCTGCTGCGTGGCTCCCACATCGACATGTGGTGTCTCCTCCGCCTGTCTCTTCTGGGGAGGAAAAACAAACGGGTTCAATCGCCTCCTTCCACTGCTGTGGGCAGCGCAGAGAGCTGTCCCCCCTCCCTGGGCAGCCGATCGGTGCAGCAGCCGGCAGTGAAGCCCTGCACGGACACGGTGAGCCCCCACCGGCACACTGGTCACGGGCTACCGACACTCACACTGACTCTCTGTTCCCTGGGAGCCTTCCCCACACCGTGCACCGGGAGAGCAGTGCAGGCTCCAGTCTTTGAGAAGCTCTGACACATCCTTGGGTGTTTAACAGCTGTCTCAAGCGGCTCTGAATTCACTTCTCCCAAGAAACACATGGCAAATGCAAAGAGGAAGCCGAGCACCAGGCCAGCTCTGAGCTGCTCAGAGCCATCACCATGGGTTGATGCTGCCCTGGGAGCACAGAGGGGAACGTGAAGCTCCCCAGCAAACACAAGACGCGAGCCCAGGTTGAAATGCCACAGAGCTCCTGTCACCTGAGCAGCCCCCACGCAGAGCCAGTTAACAGGGCTGGCAGAGTCCTTCAGACGCATTAGCAGCCGGGGAGATTCCAGGCTTTATCCTTTGTATCAGCGCAGAAAATGTTCGGATACACGCAGCTCCAAGCAAACCACCCCGAGAACACGCAATCGTAGAAACAGAGAATATCTTGAGTTTGAGGTATCGAGTCCAGCTCCTGGCCCTGTACAGGACAACCCCAACAAACCCACCATGTGCCTGAGAGCATTGTCCAAATTCTTCTTGAGCTCTGGCCTGCTTGGTGTTGTGACCACTTCCTAACAGTTTGAAGGCATTCCCCCTTGTCCTATCACTTCTCAAAAAACCACCTCATCAAAAGCCCTTCTCCAGCTCTCTCATAGCCCCTTTAGATACTGGAAGGTCTCCAGGCTGAACCTCAACCCTCCCAGCCTGAGCTCAGGGGAGCGGTGCGCTCCAGTCACGCTGGTGATTTTGGTCTCCACAGAGCCCCACGCATGGGAAGGGCCCAGTGCCACACTCGAGGCAGGGATGGAGCTGCAGGCACCCACTGCCATCCCCGCAGCATGCAGCCGAGCCTCCAGACGCATCCACGCAGCGCGTTCAGCACCAACGCATGACAGCACCCGCACGCGCCCATCTGGCCGCCCCCGCGCCGACAGCCCTGCGCCATCTGCACCCGGCTGCGAACACAACGCTCCGAGGGGCACCACGGCCGCCCACACCAGCCTGGCCACGTGGGAGCACACAGCCCTGGCCACATGGGAGCACCCATCCATCCCCACGCCACCAGAGCCCTCCGCGGGCAGGAATGCCTGCACCAACCTGCCTGCGCCGAGTACTCACATGGAAATGGAACCATCTGTGTCCACACACTCCCAAAGGCAGAGCCTGGCTCTGAGCTCCCAACAGCCTTTCTGTGCCAGCTCCACTCTGCCTTGTCCACCACTGTGGTGTCCCCACCATCCCTCCCCGGCAGCTGGCACCAATGCAGCAGCACCAAAAGCACACCAGACCTGGAGTTCATCAAGCCTAACCCATGGCCTCGCACTCCCTGCCCCAATCCATCTTGGGGAGTGGGAGGAGCTGTTTTTCCCCTGTTTTCATGGGGAAAACAGCCCCATGAATATCAATACCTATCAATGCTACCAGAACAACAAGGAAAGGTTAAAGAGATCTGTTTTCCAATCAGCTCTATCTGACAATGACTGGAAAGCTCTATCAGGGATGTGCAGCATGGGCAAATCCTTTACTGCCCTAATATATTCCATCTCCCCCTCTACCTCTCTCCTATCTGTCCATTCCTCAGCCTCTTCCGCAGCCTAAAGCTCTCTATTCCCTCGCTTTATCCAACACATTCCCACTGGTATCCAGAAACAGAGCCAACACACAGACTCCACCACTCTCCCCTAAACCCGTCTAGTACTTGGCCAGACATGGATTTATTATGAACATCCCATCAGCCCCAAACCAGGGCGAAATCTGAAGCTGCTGGGGGACCAGACAGGGCTTACGAGCACCCCCAGTTCCTGCTGCCCCTAAAACCATGCAGGATGCAGGACCTCAGCATCCCACCACTGCCAAACCAGGGAGGGGGGCATTCCCAAGGCTGCCTCTGACCCCCCCAGATCAGCACTCGCCTGAAGACAGCAGTTTCTCTCAGCAAATCTGCAAGAGATTCTGCCATGTATGAGCTTGGCTGGGTTTCAAAGCATAACGAAACCTAAAATTCCCTGGGAAGGGATTCTATTAAAAAAAAAAAAAAAAGAAGGGGGGGGGGAAATATTCCCTTCAGCTGTACTGAAATGTACTGTTTTGGGAAACAAATCAAAACGCCTCGTTCCAATGTTGACTTTGAAAGTTTTATGTGATTTAGACCATATGACACCACAAAATAAAGAGAAAAAAAAGGCATCTAGGAAGGAGAAAACAGATTTTTCTCCTGCTGAAATGCAGAGACAAGGCTTCTTAACACCATGTTGGAGGTTTATGTGGTTTGGGGCTTTTTTTTCTCGCCCAAATCAAATTTTTGTACAATCAAACATGGTTTCACAAACCTGCTCCATCTCTCCTAACTGCATTCGCTCCCAAGGAAGGAGCCCGAGGGAGATTTGTGACACCGCTGCTTCCTTCTCCCCCAGCCCTGGCTGCTCTCCCGCAGCTCTGCCATGAAGAAACACTCCCCAGGAGCAAATATCACCCCTCCTCAAGAATAACTCGAGATACCTTCCTCCTCCCCAGCCTCCTACCATCAGCCCTGAGTGCTTGAGCTCTGTATTTTGGGTAGAAAGATTCTTTTAGCATATTTCTGCCATGCCCAAGCACTGAGGCTGCAGCTTGGTGTAGAGGGTGGCAACTCCAGGTCCTCCATGGTGATCTGCTCCCCACACTGTCACCTCTCTAAAGGCACTGCTGCTTGTGGGGAGCACACTCCTGGACCTCCATCCAACTTCAGGAAGATGCCCAGAGAGAGAGTTACCCACGTGGGGACCCTTTTTTCTTGTGGCAGCCCCTGCACCCAGCCATGCCAGGCTCTGCTGTGCCCTCCTAAGCCTGGCTGGGCTTAGGGGGTCACCGGGGCACTGTTGGGGGGTCACTCACTCGATAGCAGGCATGTTTGGGGCGGACATGGGGCTGACTTCTTTGGCTTTCTGAAGGGCGTGCTTCTGGTTAAAGGCCTCCTCTTCCTCCTGCTCATCCTGCAGAGGGAGAAAAGAGGGGCATTGCTCAGTGGGACGCCGGGGTTCCAAGGGAAGGCTCAGCTGTCAGGAGCAGCAAAGGATGCACAGGGCCACTCTTGATGCCAAGGCTTGAGAGATAAAGGGGGACCTTTATCCAGAGGTATTTCCAGAGACAGACTTTATTTTCCCTGGGTTGTGGAGATGCAAGTTCCCCACTACACCACATCATCTTGAAGGCATCAGCGCTGCTTAAATAAGTGAACCCAGCCCACTCCAGGCAGGGGCTGGGCTGAGCACAGTGGAACAACCCCAGACGGCACAGACCAGCTCAGCCCTCCCTTCTTCACAGCCACAGGGGCTAGACAGGCATCCCCCCAACAGAGTGGGAGGTAAGGCATCCATGAATGACCCCGGCGGAGACCGGATTGCTTTAATGAGTATAGTTGTGTCTCCGGAGCAAAGAATGTCATTAGGAGTCATTAGCGAGCATTCAGCCTTTTCAAAAACTCAGCGCTCTCTTAATTGATGCTGCTGGTACCCGTGGGGCTCTCCCATCCCTCGCACCCCAGTGGCAGCTGGCAGCCCCTGGAAGTGCCATCTGCACCCACCAAGGGAGGACAGGGACCCCTGCACACACCCCTCAGGCAAACCAGCACCATGCCCCGTTTCAGGTCAGATTTACACCAGTATGGAAGCCTCCCAGTGAGTCCCAGAGACATGAGTAATAGCACGGGCTCCACAAAAATCCAGCACCACAGGATCAGTGGTCTGCTCCAAAGAGTGGCAACGACCCTTGCAGCTCTCTCCTGCTCACCGTTATCCAGATGGTGCCCCAACAATTTAGCATTTCCCAAATATTTCCCAGCATGGTCTTAAAAGCAGCTAAGCCAAATAACCTTCTTAAGCACCAGCCTAAATTGCATCCTAAATCACATCTGCTGCCCTCTAGGCAGATGGGGAATAAATACTGGCACCGCTGGAAAATGCTTCCCACTCCACATCTCCAGAGTGCTTGGGCAGATAACAGTCCCCATGTCAGATCCTGTCCAACAGATCAGGGTTATCTCAATCTGACTGATGGCAAATGAAACTGAGAAGTTTAAATGGAGAAATAGTTAAAGCCATACTTGAAGTGTGGGTGTTCCTGGAAAGACCAGCAGGTTTAAACGTTTTCCTAAATCAAAGCCTTAATAGCTTTGCCCCCACACTCTCCAGGGGAGCAGGAAAAGGAGCAGCAGGAATGTACCTTGGTGAGCTCCTGAGCGTTGGCCAGGTTGTCCACGGCAATGGCCAAGAAGACATTCAGCAGAGTATCTGAGAGCAGCTAAGGATGCACAAGCCGTGTGTTAAGGACATGTGTATCTGCAACTCCCAAGGGAGGGTGGCCTTGATGGCTCCTCACCAGCCCAGCCAAAGGCACAAACTCCTCACCCATCCTACAGAAACAGCCCTCAGTGCACCTCCACACAGCCCCTTCTCTGCCTTTGGGATGCCACATGCTGTGTGGGGGGGTCTCCCTCAGCTGGGAGGTGAAGAAGGAGCAGCAGGTGGGGAGGGGGATGCCCCAGAGAGATGGGGATGTCACCCCTAAAAAAGCACAGGAGCCCAGTGGATACAGTTTCCGAACAAGGTGAGGACGATGAAGTAGATGGAGGACCACATCCCTGAGCGTACGCCTCCCTGGGAGCGGATGCCGTTGTACATCACCTCGTTCCAGTCCTCGCCTGTCAGGATCTGAGGGAAAACAAGGCAGCAGCTCTGTTGCCTGCACCTTCCCATCACCTGGACAGCCCCCTGGATCTATCCCACCCACACAGAGGAGACAAGTATGGAGACCCCGTGCAGTGGATAACCCAACTCGGCAGCTGCAACCCTAGGGAGATCCCATCAGACACTGCTGAGCATTTAAGGTCTCCTCAGAAAAGTTTTGGAACTCTTCATCTTTGGTAACAGAGGTGGAAGAGTTTTCATCTCCTTCCATCCACTTTGTCACGAAGGAGAGGGAGGAAGCACATTCAATCTGACAGCTGATAGAGGGGAACTTGTCTGATGTAAAGAGCCCCTCCCAGCCATGGGGGAGTGAGCAGGGTGTCCCAAAGTCCCTTTGGTTGTCCCAGCAGCCCAGCTCCTACCTGAAACACCGTCATGATGGCTGCAGGGAAGGTGTCAAAGTTGGCTGATGGAGTCCCATCCATGAAGTTAAACCTGGAAGGGGAACCAGGTGAACATAAATGGGATGAAATTCCAAGGCACCAAACTCCTGACTGCTGTACTTTCAGTTCTTCTGTATTTAGGAGGACCTTTCCCCACTTCAAAAAAGGTCTCTTGAGCATTTGATGACAGAACCCAGAAGGTCTCCTGGATAGAAGGGCCCACAGAGCCCAAAGGCACCCCTCAAGCGGGGATTTTTTTGTGGGACAAGTACCACCCTGAGGAGCAGACTGAGGGGGAAGGCTTCAGTCTCACTGGGCCCCTAAAGAGGGTGTCATCACTTGGCTTTAACACCAAGAAATCCTCAGCCTTGAAACAACCTACCTGCCTCCAAACAGCTGCATTCCCAGCAGTGCAAAGACTACAATAAAGAGGAAGAGGAGGAAGAGCAGACTGATAATAGATTTCATGGAGCTCATCAGTGAGACCACCAAATTCCTCAGGGATGCCCAGTACCTAGAAAACAGAGACATTGCTGGAGCACTGGCATTGATGCTGACACCATCAGCAGGAGAGCAGGAGCGACTGGACCTGGGCTGCAGCCACAGTCCGAGATGGAGGATGCCAGGCACTGACAGCAGGTACGCACTTGGTTATTTTAAATATCCGCAGGAGACGAAGGGCTCGTAGGACACTGATCCCAAAAGATGTTCCTGGTCTGAATATAGCCCAAACCACTTCGAAGATACTTCCCACTGTGACCTGAGAAGCGGACACAGCCACAAGTCAAAGACAGGACAGGAGCAGGAAAATGTAACATCCCTGAAGATGAGGCGCCCACCACCCTTTCCAAGACCTCTTATATCAGGCTGTCCCAGCAGAAAGGGCTCCCTGCCCACTGTGAGGGCCATCCCGTTCTCCCCTGTGGTGCTTTGCATTGCATACCCCTGCCAAGCATGTCCTCCCACACCCACAGCATCCCTGGGGCCACTCACCCCACAGTCGAAGCAGTTGAAGGAAGAATGGAAGTAAAGGCGTGGCCCCATCCCGTACATCTTTAAGGACATCTCCAGAAGGAAGAGCCCAAGAAACAGGAACTCTGCATAGTCTGAAAGACAAAACCCAAGTGTGCTAGCCCTGGGACACCGAGCTGTGTGGGGCATCCTGCGTGCACCCCCCAGGTGGCCATACAGCACACCACAAAGATGGGACAGGTCAGGGACCAAGCTGCATCCCCAAGCTCTCAGGGTTTGGGATGAGGGAATCTTATCTGTGAGGAGCTAAACTGTAAGTAACAGAGCATCAAGCCCGTGAGTAATAGTTCAGGGGAGATGCACCAGTGTCCCAGGAGTTTCAGAGGATCAGAGATGGCCGGTACAGAGCACAGCAGCTCTCTGGCATTAAACCACAGTGGCTGAGGAGCCTGCAAAGGCATCAACCACACGACACTGTAGGGGAATAGTATCAACCTGGATTAAAACCATTGCATGACTGGAACTTGGCCAGGGAAATAGAGCTGAACAGCCAAGAGCCAGTGAAAAGCCTCTCCAGCTATTTCATTAACATTTAGCAGGCAAGAGCCTGGCTCTTCACCTTGCCCAGAAGATGCTTCTCACCACGACCAGCTGCCACACCACACTGCAGCATGTTGGGAGCCCGGCAGGCCTGAGCCTACTATGGCAGATTTGGGTAGAGCTGGGGCTTGACAGTGACATTTTCAAGGTGAGTAAGAATAACACAGCTGAGAAAGGAGTGCTGTCCCCACTGCAGCAGCTCAGGAGTGACACTCCTGAGTGACACGTGTGGGGCTGACCACGCTGCCCTGTAGCAGCCCACGCTACGGACGACAAGGCTGTGGTGCTTCTGAGACCTGACCTTGTGCCCTGGCCCATGGTGGGCTCAGGGAGGCTCCAGTAACCCATTTTAAGCCTGGGATTCCCTCACCATGCTCTGCACAAAGATTTTAACCGGGATGTTCTGCCATGACCAGTCCCACCCCTACAAATTCACGCCTTTCCAGCAATGGCTTGTGTGCATTCCAAGGTGGTTCTCCAGCAAGCTTTCCATCACTACTGCTCACAATTTTGGGATAAACCCCACTGAGGCTGGAGTCTGTTTCTCTCTCATGACAAGCACATCAGACCTGAAGGACATGAAGGCAGCACAACTCCTCCATGTTTGCTCACAGGGCTGACACAGCTTTCAGTGGCCATGGGACCATGGGCAAAGCTGAATTAAATATCTGTACATGGTCGTTTGTTACCAACAGTGAGTGGAGCTGAGGTTATTCCCCACCCATCTCCACAGCAGCATGACTGTGGTTGGACTCATCCCTGTGTGCCTTGAGGCAAGGAGTGAGGATGAGATGCAGCCTCCAGCCACTGGAGAAAAGAAGGTTTTTCCTGCCCAGGCAGGGCTCTCCCACCTACACCAAGCCCAGGGACTCACAGAGGAAGTGTGTGAGCCAGGCTGGCTGGTTGTGATGGACGATGGCCACGCAGGCAGTGTTGAGAGCCACCAGGCTCAGGACGATCCAGTAGAAGACCTGGGATTTCACCATGTGGCGAACGGAGATGCGCAGGAGCCGCTCCTTGTGCCGTAAGTAGGAGGCACTGTCCATCCTGGCGCCTTTGAGGCCAGACTGACTCGAGGGGTTACCTAAAGGAAAAGAAGAGGAACAAGGAGCTGGGTGCTCCAGCCTCTCTTGCAACACGAGACAGGACAGACAGCTCATGGACATTGCTCTTATGGGGCACAGCTTATTCAGAGAGTTTTTATGTGGCACAGGGGGCGGCAGGAGGTTTGCTGCTAAACCAGCAGAGATGGCTGGTCTGGGATCATCTGCACGTGATGGGTGTGACTCTGGAAGCTCAGCTGGCAGAGGTTTGGGGGAAGCAAGCTGCAGGCTGCACTGACCCAAGGTTGGATGAAGACGTCTTCTCTGTGCCAGCCTCCGCTCGCCCACGGAGGCGATGTCGACACAGTGCTCGTCACCCGACATGGCGTCCGTGCGGTTCCGCTTGATGGTGGCTCGCCTGAGCACTGGGAAGGCAAGAGGAATGGGTGTTGGAATCTCAGTGGCCCAACATTGGACCAGGACCTGGTGATGAGTACTCAGGTCTCAGGAGAGACCCAGGTGACCCCAGCCCTGAGCTATCCTTTGTGTAGGATCAGACACTTCCCAGCCTCCATGTGCTCTCAGGGGTTATGCTGCCAATCCACCTCCCCTCAGCCCTCTCTTGGACCCCCCTGGGGCCTCCCCAGACCTCTCATCACAGCTGGAGGGTCTCAGCCTCCAGACTCAGGCAGTCAGAAGGAAGGGCAGGCAGATTTTAAGGGCGTTGCTGCTCTTACCTTCTAAGGCTGAGGTCCCCGAATTCTTGTTCTCTTCAGCCAGCATGACTTCCTCTACGCAAAACACACAGTTCAGCATCAGGAGACATGGCACTGTCAGATGTCACTGCTGTACCTAAGAACTTTCCCCAGCCCAGAGGCTGGCTCTAGATTGCAAACTCTTAACAAGTATTGGTTAAGGGCCCAAAAGCAAATTCTGGAGGGTGGCAAGTGGCAGCTACCAAACATTGGATCAGAAAGAAAAATTACTTGTAATCAGCCCTTTTCCCTCCACTGTCATTAGGCCCATTGAAGAAGTTAAACATGGTAGGCAGGTCTGGGGCTCAACAACCCAGCCCAGGGCTAAAGCTTAGTCTGGTGCTCAGGGTTCATTTTGAGACAGCCATCTTTTACAAGTCTGAACAGTGGATGAAAGTGTAAATCTTCCCTTCCCAGAGCTGAATGCACTGACCTGATTCCTACAAGGAGCAAGCAAGGACATGGGCTGTGGCAGTTTGGGAACCAACACCCACAGGCTGTCATGTCAGGAGGAAGCCTGGAACCTCCACCATCCCCAGCCCAAGTCCAGGAGTCCTGAGGTAGGAACCAGTAAGTGCATCCCCTCCAGACAGCTCCAGGAGGAGATTTAACTGGAAACGCCTCTCCCTCTTCACTGCTCTTCTTTTCCACTGCCCACCACTGCAGGGGATTCCAGCAAAGGCCAGTGGAAAGGAAACCACGCCAGAGCACAGCTGACAGCCGTGTTGCTCACAGCCCCCCTGGAGACATAACATGCCTCATGTGCAGAACGCGACAATTTCATGCCACAGAACATGAGGTTTCACCCCAGGCTGAAGTCCTTGCTTGCAGCCTGGTGAGACCATCACACCAAGCTCACCCAACATCACCATGTGAGCACCTGGGACACTCTGGAGCTCAAGGATTCCTTTCTATCCCCACCACCCCCCACGGCCAGCAGCCTGCAGTGCCCATTGTTCCCCCAGATGCCCCCCAGGCCACCATCCTTTACCCGCTTTGTCTATCCATGCCCGGTAGCCATTGAGCTCCCGCTCAATCTGCTGCTGGCGCCGCAGCTTCATGAAGGCTCGGCGGTTCTCCACACGCTCTCGCTCTTTGGCAAACTCCCTGGGGAAGGGCAGAAGGAAGGGGTGAGAGCAGGGCCGAGGGGTTGCAGGATGCCCAGGGGGCTGGGGAATCATGGCACAGAAAGCAGGAACCAAGGTGATTGCTGGGGATGTGCACGGCCATCCCCAGCCAAAGTGTGGCCAGGGGATGGGTGAATGATCAGGGAGGGGAAAAGGAGGAATGGATGGATGGATGGATGGGAGTAAACTCCCTGCTTGATTTCTCAGTCCTGCATGCCTCAGAATCCCAGAGGTTGTTCCCAGGGCTACCCTGCTCCAGAGCTGGCTCAGCTTCTGTGCGTCCCTTCAGGAAATAAAAACCCAGCACTGTGAAGAGGCAGTGAGGAGACGGAGGAGGGTAGGTCCTGTCCCCTGCCTTTACTTCCTCCTCCAAATCCTTTTCCTTTCCATCTTCTCCTAGGAGTATTTTCCCAGGACTTGAGACATCCCTGTTGTTCTCCTGTGGACCTGTGTCTCACAGGAACTGTCAAAGTGTGATGACCAGCACAGAGACTGCCTGTCCCATCCCTGAGTCCCAGCATCTACAGAACTCCAGCCCACACCCGCAGCCCCATCCCGGTCCCAGGATGCACCAAGGGAAGCTTGATTACAGGTAACAAATGGCACTGTTCTCTCTGCGAGAGGAACATCTCTCTCCCCAGGGACCAGCAGCAATCTCAGACCTCAAAAAATAAAAACTCTTCCCAAGAACTGAAAGAGCTGCTCTGTCTGCTGCAGAGAGCGTTCAAGTGCATTACCCCAGCTGAGCTATTACACCCTGATGCTGTGTGGGCTTTTGCATGTGTGTGTGTGCGTGTGTTTGTGTGGAAAGCCCGGAATGTTCCCTGCATTTCTTGTTTAAGATCCCCAGAAAATTGAAGCGTTTTTAATTCCACCCCAGGAAGGTGAAGTTTCCTGCCGCTCTGGCATTAAGCATCAAATGACTCCCCCTCCAGCACTGGCTTTCAGACTGAAATGAGACTTTCTTCCCAGGGCAGGGAAGGGGGAGAGAACAAAAGGCAAGGAAGAGAAAAGCAGCCTAAGTGAAGGGAAGGAGGGTGGGAGGAGATGGGGGAGAAGGAAGGACCTCCCCAGCCAGCAGTGAAATGCACTCTCAGTTTCTGTCATGCCATGCCAAAAGCCCTCCTTGCTCTAGCTGGAGGAAAGGCAGGAACATTTTGGCTGCGCTATCACCCCTCACCAGCCTTGGTCAGCAAATTTGGGATGTCAAGGAATGAGAAGATACCATTTGGAGTCAGAGTTGGAGGGGAAGTTGCCTGACCTCCTCTGGTTCGGTCCTCTGGTCCTCCCAGGTGCTGAACCTCTGCCCCATGGCCCATAACCCCATGCCAGCTTTGGCAGCACTTTTCCCAGCCAGACCCCATAGATATAGAATCCTAGAATGATTTGACTTGGAAGGGACCTTAAAGACCATCTCATTCCTTGCCATGCAAAGGGACACCTGCCACTTCACCAGGTTGCTCCAAGCCCCATCCAGCCTGGCCTTGGACACTTCCAGGGATGGGGCAGCCACAGCTTCTCTGGGCAATCTGTGCCAGGGCCACAGCACCCTCACAGCCAAGAACTCCTTACATCTGATCTAACCTTGCTCTCTGGCAGTGAAAAGCCATTCCCCCTTGTCCTGTCATTCCATGGCCCTATCCAAAGTCCCTCTCCAGCGCTCTTGGAGCCCCTTTAGGCACTGGAAGGGGCACTAAGGTCTCCACAGAGTCTTCTCCACTCCAGGCAGAACAACCCCAACTCTCAGCTTGTCTGCAACTGGGAGCACTTGAGAAGCTTCCCCTGCTTTACACAAGCTGGGAATTTGGCTGCTCTGCTGCCTCCTGCTTGCTCATCCCTCCGTCACCCAGCTCCTGTGCTGAGGCTGGTGTCTCTTTTTGCTGCATGCCGAGAGAAACCATCATCATGTGCCCACAGTGGAAGCCACCCAGAAGGACCCACTGAGCCTCAAGCCACCTTTTCCTGGAGAAGGGAATGGGACCACGTTTTCCAGTGCCCCCCTCATCAAGCAACACTTTCCCCCTCCCCAGCCCTTTTGCTCCTGGAGCACTAATTTGCAGGAAGCTGGTGCCACACGTGCTCAGGGACAAGGTCCATGCAGCTGTGGCAGCATCTCCAAGGGAATTACTTCCCAATCACTTGATCCCTAATGGAGCTTAATTGCTTTTGTCCATTAAAAGGAGGAAGGGGTGGCCGAAAGGGGAGGGGGAAAAAAAAAAGTTAATCTCAACTTAATGAATTATTACATTTCAGAGACACACGTTCCCGAGCAGGGCAGCAGCGGGGGCTGGTGACATCTGAGAGTGGGTAGGCGATGCTGACAGATCAAGGATTGCTCAGAGCCAATTTGCAGCAGCGGGTAGAGATAATACTGTGTGTGAGTGAGAACAGGGCCAGCCATGGTGACTGACAGCCGCTTGGGAAGGCTCCAAGTCACAGGCAGGGCAGCCTCGCATCGCCCAGAGAGCGAGTGCCTGCCTCCCATTGAAGGGCTCTGCTCCTGCTCTCTTGGGGTTACATTGCCAGGGATGGCCCAGTTCTGCCCTGCAAAGAGCCCAGGGTGGTGCTGCCGCACAGGGTCCCTGAGAGTGGGCTCAGAGCACCCCAGCAGATTGCACAGTCTCCACCAGCAACACCTCTGTTTGTCCCCCTGGGTCTCTGGCCCCAAATCCTGGTGGCTCCAGCACGAAAACATCCACCTACAACAGCCGAGCTCCACCATGCCAAACCCATGGCATTGCAGCCCTTCTCTGCCCAGCCTCGTGAAGCCAAAGACACTCAGGGAGCTCCAGAGGCAAGTGCTGAAGGCTCTGGTGGGGTTGGGGACCAGTGTGCCATCTGTTCTCCTGCTCCCAGGGCACCATTCCCCCACACCCCAGGCCCAGCCTGCCGGGGCAATGGGAGCAGATGGTTCACTCTTTCTCTGCCTGTAAATTCTCTTCCACAGCCTCGGCATTCCACTCAGGTGGCCTGAGAGCATCTCTGCTCCTGGCAGAAGACCTCTGGGGACACCACCGTGCTCAGCCACATTCCTCTCCAGGCCCCCACAGCCACCCTCACACTAGGACACTGAAGGGCTTTTTGCAGTGTTGTGTTCTGCTCCAAGGACTGGAAAGTCCAGGTCTGGTTTTAATGGAAGAACCACCCATCCAGCTTGAAAATGGGTCCCCTTTTTTGAAAAAAAAACATGCGAAAACAGGAAAAAACCCCAAACAACCAACTACAAGAAAACGAACAGCCAGAAACCAATTAAGAAAAAAAAGAGTATCACAGATCCTGCAATCTGCTTTTCTACTTTTTAGACCATCTTTGAGTCCAAATCAGATATATATAGCTGGTCACATCAATATTGTGGTCTCCATGCTTTGAAACAACATACTATTGGTCTTCAAACCCATCAATTCATCACTTTTTGCCTCTATTAAAGATGCTTCCAGCAAACCAGTTACCAAATCGGTCTTAAAACAACTCAAGGGAGCAGAAAGGATAAAATGGAAAGCAGAGAAATACTGGATTACGCACTGAGGATGAGGCAGCGAAATCACACTGCCATGAAAAAAACCCAAATATAATGGGATGCATAACAAGAGAAGACCATCTGTAAGACATCAGGTAACACTACTGCTCTCCTCTGGTCTCAGCTCATGGCTCCACCTCAGGTTTGTGCACCACAATCTGAGGAAAAACAGCCTCTGAGACTCCAGAAGGGTGTCAGAGAAGGTTATGGGACAGAACTGATAACAGACGTTGTCGCAAACACAGCTGAGACAGTTGCAAACCAGGGGGATCAGATGGTATTTACCCAGGAGGTGTAAAGGACCTGAAGTGAGAGTGTTGAACTGACTGCGCAGTCTGTAACCTGGAGCCTCAACTTAAACAGACGGTGACAGGCAGGCAGAGCTGGCACTGCTGACTGGGATTATTGCACTGAACCTGTGGCAGAGGCAGGAGCCAAAAGGTACAAGAGGTGTACCTTTGGAGACTTGGTCTCTGTCCAAAAGGTACAAGAACCTCTGCGCAGGGAGCACACATTTCACGGGCCTGCTTTGAAGGAGAAAGTAAGTTTTTCGGCAAGGGTAATTGCTTAAGTTCACTTGATCTGCCAAAGCCAGAGAGATTCAAGGCCAGGCTGGATGGGATTCTGAGCAACCTGGTCTAGTTGAAGATGTCCCTGCTTATTGCAGGGGGTTAGACCAGATGGCCTTTAAAGGTCCCTTCCAACCCAAACCATTCTATGACCCTTTAATGGAGCTGTGTTTTCTCTATGAAGCACTAAATGGTGAAAAAAAAAAAAAAAAACCAGAAAAAAAAAAAGGACAAACAGAAACACTGTGTTTCTTGTATTCCCTGTCCATCAGCTTTGATCATCCTCGTGTACTTGGGCGGCAGTTCTGTGTCACCACGGTGTGACAAACCTGCAGTGGGAGCGCACAGCTGACGCTGCTAAAGAGAGCACATTTATAGAGCGCTGGCAGTCACACGAGCTGGGGAAGGAAAAGCTGACAAGCTGTTGGTGACATGGAACGGTAAAACAGGAAGGAGCTGGGAGATGCCAGCCCTGAGATTACCCATTACATCACTGTCCCAGTTAAGAAGGGGCAGATGCTGATGGGTACCTTCTACCTTGTGATTGTCCACCTGGATTTCTCCAAGGCCAGGTGTGGTGGATGATACAAAACTGAGTGGGAAAGTGGACACTTCAGAAGGGAGAACAATCCTGCAGGGAGGCCTGGACAGGCTGGAAGAGGGGTTAACAAGAACCTAATGAAGAGAAGCTGTGGCTGCCCCATCCCTGGAAGTGTTCAAGGCCAGGCTGGATGGGGCTTGGAACAACCTGGGATAGTGGAAAGTGCCCCTGTCCACAGCAGGAGGGTTGGACTGAGACGATCTTTACAAGGTCTCTTCCAACCCAGGCCATTCTGTGATCCAAGTGTAAGGTCTTGGACATGGGAAAACAAAACCCAGGAAGGCAGCCCAGGCCAGGATCTACCCGGCTGGGGAGCAGCTCAGTGGAAAGGGACCTGCAGGTCGCAGGGATGAGTTCAGGATGAGGGAGCAGTGTGCTGCTGCAGCAAAGAAAGCCAACAGGATGCTGGGCTGCATCAACGAAGGCATCACTGGTATAGAAGACAGCCACCAATATTTTAGCTGTAGACTCTTTTTCAACATTTTTCCAAAGGTAACACCCCCAAGGTTTGTATCACTGTCCCCACTGCCCAGAGAACTCTGTTTGTCTGCAATGCTGCACCAAAGGCAGTAACAGCATGCTCAGCCCACACTGCAAGGAAGCTGCAGAAGGGTGGCAGAGGGTCTGGCAGCCCCAGCAGCGAGGAGCAGAGATGGAAGCTCAAGATTGTGTTTCGCTCTTATCAGGGAGGGCTGGCATGAGCAGCGCAGCTTCACTGCTTCAAGAGCCCCGGGCTTTGTTCACAATCACTCCCACTGGCTCATGCAGTGCTGGGAAAATGTCACTCCTCCCCTTCCCTCCTATGCTCCAGTTTTTATCCTCTGTAAGCAGAGAACATCTTTACAGTCTCCTTTTGCATGCGACAGCAATCTGCAGATGAAAGGTGTGTGGTCAGTACTGCAGGTGAGATATAGTATGGGAAAAAAACCAAAAAAACCCACACCAATTTTCAACCTTTCATCACATTGACTTCCCAGGAGCTTCCAACGCTCCAATCAATGCCTTCTACACATGGATACAACAAACTCAGAACCAGCCATCAACTGTGAAACCCGCAATGCTACTGCTTGATGTGTCACTCTGCCACTGCAAAACAAACAAACAGCAGCCTACAGCGCTCAGAGAACTGATAACACCATGGGAGTCCCAGCAGCTTCACCCAAAAGCAGTGCCCAGCATGCCCTTGCCAGGGTGGAGCTGCTCCTGGAGGAACTGGGCACCTCCAAAACCATTGACCGACTCAAATCGCTGCAGCCACGGCCACGTGATTGCTGCCATCAGCCAGGAGGACAGAAATTACAATAATCTGCAACAAACAACTCCAAAAGCAATCTGTAAGCAAGCACTATCTGCTGAGTGCTTTGTCGAGAGGATCAAAACGGAGCCTTTTCACCCACAGCCCGCAGACCACAGGCAGTCCACGGAGCAGATTTGCAAGAAGGCACGAATAAGAGCAATTTTGAAGCAGCGGAGACATGCTGGCAAATAATTTGCCAGGAGAAATCAAAGGGGAAAGTCAGCGAGTCATCTTTTTGTTGTGGGATTTTTTTTTCCTTCTCACCCAGCTGGCTGTAAGAGGAGTCATTATTCCCTGTAACAGCAGAGGATCCAGCACTGCAGCCACGCACACCTCTTGTCAGGCAGCTTGTTTGCACAGGGCTTGGAGCCCTCAGCAGAAAGGTGGCCCAGCAGAGCACGGCAGAGAGGCACTCGTTGAATATGGATGCCCACCTGCCTGCTGAATAGAGATTAAGGTCTCCAGGGCTCCTTTGCCTGGCCTGCGTTCAAAGAGCTTCCCCGGAACAAAGTGACGAGCGCAGGCGTTGCTCGTGTGGCCCGTGGTGGTGCTGGGAGGGGCGGGAGGGGCATCACAGCCCCCTCCTCGTGACACTCACACTTCCATCCAAAGGGGATTTCAACGGCTGAGTTCCCAAGCACAGCATGAGTGCAGGCATTTCACATCTCATCGGAGCCACGCCTTGAGATCCTAAAACCATTCCAGGAAAAAGCCAACGTGATGCTTCCAAGCTTTCACGCTTCCAGCTCCGTTTTTCTTGGGTGTAGAATCACAGATTCATTCATCTTGGAAGAGCCCTCTAAGATCCTCAAATCCAGCTATTAACCCAACAGCACTGTGTTCGCCACCAAACCATGTCCCAAAGTGCCATATCCACATGTTTTTTGAACGCTTCCAGGGATGGTGACTCCACTATTTCCCTGGTCCAGTGCCTGACCATTCTCACAGCAAAAAATTTTGTTTGTTGACATCTTGCTTGATCTCATGATCTTCCCACAAGCCTTCTTTCATTGTGATGTGTCCCCCACTTCCCTCTCTGTGAATCTTTGAAACATTAATTCTCTTCCCAGTGTTTTTGGCTTCAAAGCGCCAGAACCCGCTCAGCCGTGTGGGGCCCAGGTTTTTGTGTGGAGCCGGCAAAAAGAACCCTCTCTCCATTGAAAATGTACACTTGTTCCCTCAACACCCTTATTATTAATTGCTATAAAACTTAATTTTATTCATCGTTTGTTATGCATCCAAATTGGATGGGGAAAAAAATTCAAATTAACTGAAGTGAAAAGATTTCAGAAGATGGTACAGAAGGCTCCTGAAGGAACTGAAGAAAACTCTCTGGAGACTGGGAACGCAATGCTAACCCAACCTGAAAGAAAGATCTTAAGACAAAGAAATCTTGCCAAATTGATCCTTTAATTATAACATTAGTCGTTTCTTTCAAAGGCTTAGCGTAAGAGCTGGGGGTGGGGGGCAGAAAAGACTTAAAGGGAGAAAAGACTTAACATCACCAGGATGAGTGGAACCAATTAGGAGGATTTAAATTACTCTCTTGTTTGGTATAAGGCAGATGGATTTCATTTTTCTTGCCATTGTGCTCGACTTCTTGATCTGCCATCAGCTTCCAGAGGTCTTCTCCTTGGCTGGCCCAAGGGCTCAGTCTTCCCAGGTCAGGCAGCATCCCCTTCCACTCTGCACCCACTCAGTAACTGCTGCAGACCAGAAATACCAGCGATTATAACAGCTCTGCCACCCTGGAAAGGGACTGGATGTACAAGACTAGATATGGGAATGGAGTCTCCCAGCCCTCAACAGGAGGAAGATGCTGCAATGAATGGAGGAGGGTGATTGCAAACCAAATTTTTTCTGCAGAGGCTGTGGAAAGGGAGGTGGGAAAGAGTCAAAACGCAGCCTGTTTGGTACTGGAAGCTCTGCATGAGTCCTCAGGAAGCTCTGCATGAGTCCTCAGTGCTACACCTCCAAGCACGGCTTATTTTTTATCTTCACTCTTTCATCTTCTGGCTCCCAGTGACAAGCTAGACACCGGCCATCTTCTTGCCAGGAAGAGCAGGCAGAGCCTCTGCAGTGACGAGGACAGGACCAGTCCTGGTGACTGTGGTCACTCCTGGGGTGACCCTACTGCCACTGGCACATGTACCGGCAGCAGGGACGGGGCAGCATGGCTTTCCTCAGGGCTCTGCTGCTCCAGAGACAGAGGCCAAACGTACATCTCCAAATTGTTTTATGTGAGAAATAGCTGAGAGGAAAAAAAAACAAACCAAAACTCAACAATTTCACAAGAAAAGGGAGGGCAGATCTTTGCAAATCCCCAGCAAATGCAACTTCTCAGGCCACAAGGCAGCCTCAGGTAGAAAACAGCGTTTCAGTGGATGCTCCATGCTTGCTCGCTCTCACTGACTCTCTTCTGCCAGGATTATCTCAGTAGCTCATGCAGCTTTAAAAGCTAAGCAGTCACATCTCCTTGGGCTCCGTACCTGCTTCTGAAGAGGAACAGGGCCGATTTTTTTTTAATCTTTTCCTGCTTTCAGTCAGAATTAATTGATCCATAATTGCACCCATAGAGGGGGAAAGTTAATAGACACAGTAATAAATGCTGAAGCCACAGAAGAACTGGCTCTCCAATCCCCTGCCTGGAGCAGTTCCATCTCCTCTTAATAGAGTTGCCTGTGACTCCGGTGCATGTGTGCCTGTTCGTATTTAGGGAGAAAAACTGAGGAGCCTCGCTAGGATGAAAATCATTTCTTTTCCTCTCCCACATACTTTGTGCTTAAGGAGCAGATGGATGCAGGCTGTTTACATCACAGAGGTCATGCCTCAGCTTAACAGTTGGGGAACTGACTGTTGGGAGAGATGCTCATCACAACCAGAAGATTGCTAAATCTGGGCTCTGGCAAACTTCTGCTGGTGGCAAAAGAAACACACAAATGTCCTCCTGCAGCCTCCTCGCATTCGGGACCCACCCCAGGTGTTTGGCTGTTTCCCCAAAGGGAGACCAGGTGAGGGCAGAGGCAGCTCAGCAGCAGCTCCTGAGCGTGAACTTTGAGAAAAATGCTGGAAATCCCAAGTGGACCTTGTTATCCGCAGATGCAGATGGCGCAGTTTGCAAGCAACGTGGGGCCAGGTTTCTGCAAGGAGGCCCCCAGGGCTCACTGCTGTGTCCATGTTAACTCAGTGGCCATGATTTCAGCTGAGCACAGCCTGTCTTCCCCCAGAGCAGTGGTGTGGCCACCAGTGAAATAATTCCTTCCGGTGGAGGTGTTTCCATGGAGCTCATTCCCGAAATGACCATCTCCTCTTGGCTCAGCACAGCTGAGGGACATGTGGGGGTATCCAGCCAGGCCCTGCCTGTTCATCCAGCTCAGAACAGAGTAATAGAAAGGTCACCCCTCCCATCCCCCAGCAGGGCCAAGTGCTCTCTTCCAGCATAAGAGGATCACAGTGAGTGCTAAAAACAAGAAGACCCCAGCAAACAGAGCAAAGTACGAAACCCTTCCTGCTGCACTGAAGGACACACATTATTTGTGTGCAGAAGTACCTTCTCCTGCCTTGGGTCCTACGCCTCCGCAGCTCCAGCAGCAGCTTTGGATGATTCCCCCCACCGAGGCGCTGCATCCACTGAGTCACAGAGGATGTGGCAGTGTCCAGGCAGGAGGACACACGTAGTGGCCTTGCCATGGAGGAGCACAGCCCAGCTGGCCACTTGCGCTCACCTCGCCCAGCCCTCCGGGGAGCTGAGCAGTCCTGCTTTTCCCTGGATATTTGGCACGCCACAAGAGCATCTCCATTGCCAATTAGGCCACCCACCCACTTGCATCCTTCCCCAGTACAAACCCTATTAGCAATAAACAAACAGTTGAAATGCCAGCCGGTGCCTGGGAAGAGCCCTAGACTACTGCAAATAATCCAGTGGGCCTGGAAACAACTGCCTTGGACAGTCCTGTGCAGGGAAGCACCAAGATGGACCAGGGCATGGCCAGGCATTCCATCACCCCTCCTGTGGCCCCCTGGCTAGTGTCTGGGATCAACCTTGGCTGCTTTCAGCATCACCCCAGCACCAAAAGCTTCGGTGTCCACACAACACACTCCACTGGCACAATTCAGCATTGTAATAAGGGGCCTTCCCAGCTGACGAGCCCCAAGCTTCCTAACTTTCCTTCTCGAGGCTTTTGTAGGAAAGCTCCTGCTTGGCACAGAGACCTAGATGGACTTTGCCCAAATGGCCAAGCTGGATGTGGCATAAGAAATACAAATTCCGCCCAACACTGCTTGGACATCTTCATCCCCCACAAGAACTCCCTTTCTGCAAGGCAACATGAAGCCCTCCCTGCGGCCTGTCCCAGAGCCCCTAGACTCAGTCAACCCCAGAATGAGTGCTGGGAAAATTCTACCCATCAACAGACCCCAAAGAAGCCCAACCTGCCACTCTAGAAAGTTCTGAAACCACCACCATGACACTTGACTCTCAGAGACACTCAGGACAGGGACAGAGATGACCAGGGCCGTTCTCCACCTTGGCCCTTGCATTTAAGGATTTTCCATCTGGCCAAACCAGTGCTACAATGACTTTTGGGTTTTGCCATGATGGGTAATTAGCTAAAAACTGACCTGGTTCAGTGAGAAGAGAGGGACCCACATCCCCCCCAGTGCAGACACCAGCCAGCCCCTGCCAGCAGTTCAGGATGTGCTGGTGCAACCACAGTTCATTGTCATGGAGACAAGAAGAGTTTTTGTCTCCAAACCCAGCTTGATGGCTTGGATTAAAATCATCCTTCCCCTGGGAAGTGTAGAACAGGGACAGTTGCATTGTCCCTCTTCCTTGGCTTGTCCACATGCACCCCAAGCCCCCCCTCTCCTCACCAGAATGCATCCCACTCAGTGCTGGGCATATCCCAATGGTCAGAGCACAGAGGTGCCCTGTATCACTCCCCAAACCCATCCCAACCCACACACACCCCAGACTCAAACTCATTTTCATTGACCCCACCATGTCTCTCCCCTCTCGCAGGTCCCAAGCAACCAGAAGATCCCCACTGACCATTTCTCCCAGGTGACCAAAACCATCAGATCTTCAAGGTGAAATAAGAGTATTAATAAATATCTTCAAGACTGTCCCTTTCCCAGCTCCCCAAGGAGAGAAGGAACAAGCACAGCCAGGGAGCAATCCCTTGCTGTGGGGGAGGCAGGCGTGGAGGGCATGGAGGGACACAGCAACACTGGGACCAACCTTGGGTCTCAGAAATGTGTGACAGGCACAGTTCAGAGGGAATGACCACATCTCGCTTACCCTGACAGCACTCCCAGGACAAGGTTGAGGACAAAGAAGGATCCAATGATGATGAGGGGGATGAAGTACAGCCAGTTCCAGGTGGCTCCTAAGGCATCATTGGTCTGGAGGGGAAAGAAAAAAACACATGTGACGTTACCTTCAACACCAGCAACGCAGCAGAGGGAGTTTGTGTTAACTTCAGCGCTCCAGGCTGACCACACCAGGCTCCTCAGGGGGACGTGGCCATGCCTGCCAAGCCTTGCTGGGCACCCTACACCCAACCAGAAGAGCCCTGATGCCCCTCAGCACCCTGCACCAGCCATGATCTCCACAGTCTCCAGCCCTCATCAGGCAGGACCGCTCTCTGTCTCCTCCAATCATCTCTGCAGAGACTGTAAGACAGCTGCAAAGGCTCCTGATGAGCCCTGCTCAATACCTCCAGACATGAATTCACCAGGGGTTTTAATAAAGCAGTGCCCCTCTGTCCCTCTCAGCTGCCTCCCAAGCCCCATTTGTCCTCTGGTGTCAGGCACGGTGCGCATGACGCCGGGCTGAGGGTGATGCGGCAGAACGTGACTGTCTGGGGGAGGTGGTATCAATCTTCTTGCAATGAAAGACTCTTTCTCTTTTCTCTCTCTTCCCCCCTCTCCCTGTGCTAATTAAGCCCTCATCTTCATCTGAGTCATTGGCACCACGTCTCCTTGTCGGCCAGTGCAGGAGCTGAGACGAGGCTGTGCAATGGGAGAAGCACAATTCCGAGGAGGAAAGAAAGCCACTGGAGTCTCCCTCCAGTGGGAATTTCAGCTGGGTGTCCTCATCACCCTGACACTGAGCCCAAGGCAGGAAGGGTGACATCAGCACACCCCAACACAGGCAGTGACCACAGCACTGGGACAGGGCAGGTGGGCAGGGATCTCAGTGACAAGGAGCACCTGGCACACAACCGCAGTAAGGGCTCTGAGGTTGGGAAAGCATCTGGAAGGACTCACTGCCTTCCTCCTTTGGCACAGGGGAAGCAAAACAAATCTTCTCAAGATCTTGCTCTTTCAAGAGTCCCAGTTCACCTCCAGCCCCTTTCTTTGGGGCCATGGGAGAAGCAAACACGGGAAGGAAGGAACGATGTGTAGGAATCCTGGACAGCCCATGTTCACCACAGCCCTCCAGAGACACCCAAGCCACGGTGCTCTGCTCTGACAGCACCATCTCCCATGGCATCAGCCTTCAAGGCATTGTGCAACCCTCAGCCCGAGCTTGGCTGGGCTTCAGCTCCCTGCCAAGATGCCGCTGGGTACCTGTCACCCATGTCAGGATTGCTTGCCTTTGAAACTGGCTCCTGCCCAACAAAACAAAGGTTTTCCCTGAGGTCCTTGTCACAGGGAATGCAAAACTGATGAGCTCTTTTCCTACAGGAGAACAAGACAAGAAGTGGGCCATCACCACCCCTCCTTTAGCCATCTCAGCAGGAGAGGGAGGGCAAGACAGGCATGAGATGCTGCAGCAGAGGGCACTTTCCCCAGGGTTATCAGTGCCCAGGCCACCTCTTCCCTCCCCGTTTTGCAGGAATGGCAAAGCTGGTGGCACTGGGGACCTGCAACTGGGAATACTGAGGTGGGGGCTTGGCAGGACCCTGATGGGATGGGCTGACTCTGATCCCAACCTCTATGTGTGTTTGAGTGCCCAGATCACATGGAAGTGAAGGCAAAGGGGATTAGAGAGATTTTTAAGGGGATTTGGGACATCACATGCCCAGCACCACTTGCACGCAGCAGCTGCAGAGGAGGGGATGGGGAGCTGTGGCCATGGCCCCACATCCTCAAGGACACAGCACTGGCCACAGCGAGCTCAGGGAGGGTCCCAGCCACCCAGGCTAATGCCAGCAGCCCCAGGAACAGCACTGCCACCAGCAGCCACACGGGTCCTCCTGGCTGCCGCCAGCTTTGCTGGGATCCCCCAGCCCCAACATTGTATTTCCATGGGGACATCCCACTGCTCCCTACAAACTCAGGAACTGCTGATGCCCAGTCAGGATGCAGTGGCTCCAGACCATCAACTGGTACCTGCTCAGCCACTGGGACTGCCAAAAACTCACTATCCCCACTGGAAGCCTCCTCAAGCAGATGCTCCAATGGCTGCTGTAATTTCCAGCCTAAATTTATTTGTGGTCATTTTCTATAGCACTCTGTTCTTTTGCCAGCCCTGGCCTTTGGCTGAAATAGCTCTTTTCCTTCCTCTTTCCCATCCTGATCTATTTCTAGACAGCAATCACAGCCATCTCCAGCCTCTGCTCTGCTGGCCAAAGCAAAGTTCTTCCAGTTCTCTCCTGCCCAACTGGCTCTCCTGCCCTATTTTATCCAGTAGCCCCTTCCCTGCTTCAGTCCCGGCTCATCCCTGGACACAGGAGACCTGAGCAAGCAATTTGATGGGTCCCACTCCATCCCTGCACGATGCTATGGAGCCTCTACAGTCCTCCCTCCTCCCTCACAACACCACTGCCCTGCAGCCACCTTATGGTCACCCTGATGTCACCCGCTCATCCTCTCCTCCTCTACACCGCTCCTTCCCAGTCAGCAAGACCCGAGCTCCAAGGAGACATCTTTGCTGCTCCTCAGCAAGCGCTTGGCTTTCTGTTTCTCACTGCATCCCACACCTCTTCCTCCAGCCCTCAAATGCCTCCCAGCCCAGGATGGCAGTCTCTGTCCCTCCAGCTCCGGGAAGCCCGTGGATGCTGGAAGCAGGAAAGCCCATGACTCATCCCCAAGGGCTCCATGAGCCGATGACATCCCCTGTGTCCCCCCGTCACCATCCCAGCACTGCTCACTTCCCTGCCAGCCTCACAGAGCTCCTCATCCCCTTCCCCTCTTCCCCTCTCCATTACCACTTTCCCAGAGCGAACCCTTTACTACAAGGAGCAGCTCCACAACATTTCCAGGCCTCGGATGCCAGGTTAGCCCGGCGTGACCTACCTTTGGCAAACCCATGATTCATTTTCCTCTCTTGCCTCCCAAATCTGTTCCGAAATGGCATGCGATCGAGGTCAGCCTCACAGTCCTATTCCTGCCTGCCTTACTTTTCCTCCCCTCCTCCCCCCGCTTTTAAATATAGGCATCGCATTCGCTATTCTCCAGTCAGATGGTGCCTCCCCCAACTCGATGGAGCTGTTAAAAATACTTGTTACCAGACCTGCCATTTCATGTGCCAGCTCCCTCCAAGCATGGGGGGAAGCCGTCCCGAGCACCCGGGCTGGAGGGTGCGGTGGTCTCAGTGTTGGGTTTCCACGTTGGCCGTGTCCTCATTGCCGGTATCCAGCCTTTTGTTGCTTTGTGTTCACCAAAAGCTGAAATATCCATCCATGCCCAAATCCCTCCAGATGTCCTTTCACTGGGCCTTGCTTCCATCTGCAGAGGTGGGGAATTGCTCAGTGCTCCTCCATGAGGTCTGTGTCAACACGACTTTTGGTGGCCCTCATAGCACTTCCCGACTTTTTTGGCACCAAGATGTAGTTGTCTTGACTGAGCAGCCTCTTTTCCCATTCCTTTGGGGCATTGTTCTTGATATCCCTCTGTAGGCAGTAGTTCATCACCTTGGTCCACTGTGCCTTCCCTTAGGGATTTTTTGCCCTTTGCTGAAGGGACCAGGAGGTCGTTGTTTGCAGAATTCAGGGTAAACATAGGGATTTTAATCCCTAAATTACACCAATTCCTTTAATGAATAAATTCCTGGTTCCTGCCCTTGTTCCCTGTGCAGCTGACCAGGTCCCATCACTCACCCAAGCCCTTTGGGAAGGGTTTTTTTATATTCCTTTGGGAAATGGAGGAGCTGCTTGATGCCTGATCCTTTAGGAGATCTCATTCTCATTACGCACCCTGCCAGCCTCAGTCACCACCCCCCAAACTCTTCTGTGGCCACCAGACCAAGAACCACCACACTCTTATCTTGGCACAACCCATCCTGCTGCCAGGAAAGCCCTCTGGGCCAATAAATGACACCACCAGGGCGTGGGAACAGGATCCTCCTGAGAGGGTCACCCAGAGAAAGAGCCCCCACCAGCTCCTGCTTCTCAACCCCCAAGCACAGGTTTATTCTTTAGGCAGCTCTTGTGGTGTTTGTTTGGTTTTTTGGTGGTTTTTTTTTTTTTCCCCAAAGGGCAGGAAAAGGCTCAGGAAGCTGCAAAAGCAGGTCTCACTGGGGGGGCCAGAAATCTAAAGAAATCTAAATATATCCTCAAGTTGAATGCACAGCACAAGCGCGCAGCCCACACGTCCCCTCCCTCAGGCTGCGGCGCATGGGAACTTTCAGGATTTCTTTGCCATAGGGGAAGGGAGGGGGGAAAACCTCAATAAACCCCTCAAACTCAGTCTCTCCCAGCTAAAAATACACAGAGAACAGGTTCTGTGTGTTCAGGGAGCCTTAATGGCCACTCACTGCTCACCAGCCTGGGGAGAGAAACTGGGGGCCTGTGGGCACCCAAATCATTTGGGGAGCAGCAGGATGTGGGGAGCCACTGGATTTCATTCACACAGAGATTCCTAGAATGGGTTGGACGGGACATTAAAGCTCTTCTCATTCCACCCCCTGCCATGGGCAGGGACACCTTCCACTGTCCCAGGTTGCTCCATGTCCCATCCAACCTGGCCTTGGGCACTTCCAAGGATCCAGGGACAGCCACAGCTTCTCTGGGCAACCTGTGCCAGGGCCTCCCCACCCTCACAGGGAAGAATTTCTTCCTAATATCTGATCCAAATCTATTCTCTTTCAGTGTAAAGCTATTCCCCCTTGTCCTGTCGAGACCCACCCTCATGGATTCTCCAGGGTCTGGTATGTGTTCATTACTGTATGGACTGGCTGTGGAGTGCTCAGGGGATACAGGGTTTGGGGATGATGGGGAAAGCTGGGATCCCAAGGGACTTTGCCCTGGGAGCTGTGCCTGCCTTCCCTAGCCCTTCTCAGGTGCTTGCAGAGCAGGACAGTGAGTGCAAAAGCACCACAGCTTCCATGGTCTGTGCTCCAGATCCTTGGCTCGGCAACTCCTGATGCTCTTTGCCTGGTGGTGACACCCACTGTGCCCCTGCCATGGCTGAGGGTGTCCCCCCAGCACCACCTCTGCCCCCCCAAGCAGCTCCTCCCTGCAAACCACAGCTGCACCCAGCTCAGAACCACGGCAGGTCAGCAGTCACAGCCCCAGCAGAAAGGGGAGAGAATTAATTACAAAAATACCTCACAGCAGATTCCCTGGCCTAAGCAGTTCCCTCCAGACCCTGACACCCGCTGCTGCTCTCCCCAGTGCAGTAACAGATCTCCTTGTTCCCTTTAATAGCAGTAATTGAATCTCCTGCATGCAGGGCCATGCTTCACTCCCTGCCTGGGATCCATCAGCGACCCCGGCACCGGACAAGATCTGAATGGAAATGCTTTGCTTTTCCAAATCAGGTTAACGAGGAAATTGCTACATTTCCTCTGCCAGGCCAGGACTGGCCTGGGGTGGGACATATCCTGCCATGGCCAAGCGTCAGGGTCTTCAGGCAGGATGGGACCTCCTGCCCCATTCCCTTCCTCCAGCACTGCCCCTCCCTGGCCCTGGGATGCTCTGGGGTGCCAGAATTCCAGGCAGGAATCCTGCTAGAGGGGGACACAAAGCTCAGCACAGCCCAAGGCACACTTGTGTCTGTGTGTGTGCAGGAAAAGGACACAATACGTTTCAATTTTCTGTTTCCGAAATGGAATGCAAAAAACGCGTTGCTAGAAGCGGTACTAAAAATCAAGTGTTTTTGAAATATTTGAAATAGGCATCGAGACCAATTTTGGTTCTGTTCTATTCCAACCCACCGAGAAATTACACCCAGATGCCCCAGCACTGATCCACAAACCCAGTCCCCCTGCGTGCCTCCTCCTCTGCCTCTTCCCACAGCCACCCCTCACTGGGATCCCTCCACTTTTGCTGGCAAACCTCCACCTTCCCCCTGCCCAGACCCCTCCTGCGCCTTCCCCAGCACCCCCATAACCACCCTGCAGACAGGATGAACTTTTCCTGATGGATTTCCAAAGTTTCAGAGCTCTTCCCAGTGCAGATCCCAGTGCCAGTCCCGCTTCCTCTCCAGCTGGACCCAGACCCTGGATGCTGCAGCAGGGCATGGCTTCCATGGGATGAGCTGTGGGGCTGTTTTCTACTGGAGTTTGGTTATTTCCAGCCTGGATCCCTGCTTTGTTTTGGATATGCTGCAAGCCCAGAGAGGCAGCTCAGGCCCCACGATATGTTGTTCCTAAATACGATTTTCATTGTTGTATGGCATTCCTGGATGCAGGAACATCCCCAGCTCCCGCTGTGCTGCTCTGGGGCAACAAGCCCCTGCACAACCTCACTCATGGACCCCAAACAGCCCCATAACCCAACCCTGGTGCAAGAAGCATGGAAACAGCTTTCCAACCTCTCGCCAGCACAATTTCCAGCACCAAATTCGCCAACGGGATTACAAACCCTGGGCTTAACAAGGATGAACAAGGCAGCACTGAGGCCCCCTGCCACCTCCCACCCCTGAGCCTGGAGCTGTCAGGTGGTGCCAGAGCATCCCTGCTGGAGCACTGGAACTTCCACCAGTCCCCCCCTAGCTCCTCCAGTGCTTCCAGCAGACCGTCTTGGAGTGAGACTTTCCCGCGCGGGCAGGGAGGAGGGAGTGGGCAGGGAGCTTTTGATAGAACATGCCTGAAAGCTGGGATCCAGCAGACACAGTTTGTTTCTTGCTGTGTCATTTCATCACATACACACACACACACACACACACACAGAGGGAAAAAGGGGAAGGGAAAAAAAAAAGGCAGGAACATTTGGCAAGCTGGCGAGGGTCTGGCTTTGCTGAGTGCGGAGAAAGAGCCGCTTTTCCAAAGGGAGGAGAGGGGAGAGAAGGCTGGCTGCCACACACGTGCCTGCCGGGGCCGGGCTCCAGCACCCACGGCTGGCAGCACGGGCACCAACTGGAGCCATCGGGGGGAAAACAGCTCATTTTTTGAGTTCGGAAGGGTTTGAACCTTCAAGGTGGAATCTGAAGTCTCCTCTCTGAATCCGCTCTAACTTAACCGTGTTTAAAACCTGCAGCATTTTTTTGGAGGGAGGAGGGAAAGGCTCTCTGTCCTGCAGTGTCACAAGTGCCGGGGACTTTTGGAAGCCGCCATCCCCCAGCCCTGAGCCCATCCCGCTGTGCCCGCACGGCCAGGAGCCGCCAGGAATAGCTGCAGAGGCATTACAGGCTGTGCTCGCTGCCGAGCCGCTCGGAGCTCTGGGTGCTGATTAAATTTTCATACCTCCCTGACAGGATATTTTGTGTGCGCTGTGTTTTAATTTAAAACACATAAGAAGGGACTCCTGTTCCCTTTGCAAGCGTTCCGGCTGGAGAGCCTGGCGCCGTCCCAGAGCACAGAGGGCTAAAAAGCCAGGTGGTTTCCCTCTTTTGCCTTCCCTCCCACCTCCTCCGCTCTCCAGCCTCTCTTCTTCTTCCTCCTCCTTCTCCCTCTCCCAGCACTGCTCCTTGCTGGGAGCCACCGTTATCCATCACATTCCCGGCTTCCTGCTGCACTGAGCTCCTCCAGTGCTCTGCCCATCACTGTGGTGTCAGTGCTGTTTGGGGATCTTTGCACCTCACTGCTGAATTCCCACAGCCCTTGGCACAAGGCTGGCACTGCTGCAGCTCTTGCCCTGGGACCAGGGACCCCAGGGGACAGACAGCGATGTCCAGAGGACCTGCAGCAGCTGCTGGAAGCACAGGGGCTTAGGAAGGTTTCCCAACTCATCTCAGGTCTGAGCAGACATTAATTTTGCTGCCTCCATGGAAAGCCAGGCACTGTCCTCACTCTCTGAAAGGATGAGGAGGAATCCACCCAGAGCTTCCTCATGCTCAGGTCTCACTCACATTGTTCACACAAAGGTGCTTCAGGGAGGACAGCTGAGTGCTGAGCATCCCAAAGGATGACTGTGAAACCCCAGGAACCGATGCCAGCATGCAATGAGCAATTTTGTACACACACCCATGGAAAAACAACTCCAGCAAGAGAATCCTCCTCTGACCCCCTCCAAGACTGGCTGGGGCGGATGGGGATGGGGCAGGAAGCAGGACAGCCAAGCCTTGCTCACATCTCCGTGTGCTCCAGCACGGCCAGTGATATAACACACCTCCCTTCCCTAGTGCCCCAAATCAGGGCTGCCTGAAACAGTCCCTGTTTTCTAAAAGGATGGATGTGTCACCACATTTCAAAGCCAGGCTCCAGCACAAGATCTTCATTCAGTACTTTAAGGGGGCTTTTAAGGAGGATGAGGACAAACATTTCCACAGGGCCTCTTGTCACAGGACAAGGGGTAGTGGTTTTAATCTGAAAGAGGGTTGATTTAAATTAGATATAAGGAAGAATATTTTTTACAAGGAGGGTGGTGAGGCACCGGCACAGGTTGCCCCAGAGAGGTGGTGGAAGTGTTCAGCGCCAGGTTGGATGGGGGTTGGAGCAACCTGGACTAGTGGAAGATGCCCTTGCCCATGGCAGAGGGGTTGGAATGGGATGATCATTAAAAGGCCCCTTCCAATCCAAACATTCTGTGATTCTGTGATCTCAGGTTTGGTGCTTCACAGACAAAACCAGCCCAAGACAACTTGTGCAAACCCAGCCCTGCACTCAGCAGCATGAAATGACTCCTGCACACTGTGAGATTCAACAAAATCCTTCTGCTCCCCGCATGTAGAGGAGACCCCCAACACTGAGGAGATGTCCTCCCCTGTGGCCCCAGCACCTCCAGCACGCTGGAAGCACGTGGGGGTTGAGTCACACATGCTGCAAACCCCCATCCTTGCAGCAGCTCCTGTTTTCCAGCCACTCCTGCCGCGTCCCCGCACACACAGCTCACACTTGGCACCCAACCCGCACCCCTGCAGCCTCCTGGCTCTCTGCTGCAGCTGCTCAGCTCTGCACGGGCTGCAAGGCCCAGAGCCCACCTCCCCCAGGGCCATGGACACAGCTCTGCCCACCACCCCTGCATTTTGGGAGGTGTTTTGGAAGTTGCCAAGGGCTTGATGTTCTTTTCCCCAGCAAATGCTCTCCTCCTGCTGCAGAAGCACCCAGAAGGCTCTCAGCACTCAGCCCTGGAGTCTCCTAAGGCTCCCTGTACTGCTCAGCCCTCCTGCTTCCCTATGGTTCCTATCCCACAAGAGGATGAGGAGTTCATCCTGGCAGCCAGATCCATGCAGGGAAACATGAGGAAGGCTCAGACCCTGAAAACAGAACCAGCAAGAATCATAAGATCCCTTAGGTTAGGAAAGGCCTCTAAGCTCATCGAGTCTAATCATGAACCCAGCACGGCCAAGGCCACCACTCAACCATGTCCCCAAGTGTCACACCTGCACATCTTTCAAATCCCTCCAGGAATGCTGACTGTACCACTTCCCTGGGCTGCCTGTGCCAGGGCTTGACAACCCTTCTGGAGAAGTTTTTCCTAATATCCAATCTGAACCTCCCCTGGAGTAACTTGAGGCCAATTCTTCTCACTCTGTTGCTTGGGAAAAGAGACCCAGCCACAGCCTCCTGTCAGGGAGTTGTAAAGAGTGAGCAGGTCCCCCCTGAGCCTCCTTTTCTCCAGGCTCTCCCCTCCCAGCTCCCTCAGCTGCTCCTCCTCAGAGTTGTGCTCCAGCCCTGTTCTAGGAGGAGCAGGCAGCCCTGGCTGCCCTGCCTGCATCTCTCTACAGAGCACACCTGCCCCCAGCACATCCTTGCCATGGGTATTTTGTTCCCATCTCAGCTCCTGGTAGTGTGGGGGGAAGAGGAGAGTGTCAGATTCCAGCAAGCCAAGGCTCCTCCTCACTACCTGCAAGCACAGCAGCTGAGCAATTCCGAATGGGAACACAAATAAACAATTGCAGTGAATAAACACAGCCTCCTGAGTTGGCGTTCTGGAGGAAATATCAATTTCAAACTCCTTGCCTGTTTGCTTCCTGGGATCATGGGAGCCGGGCTGAGCATCCGAAGCCGCCAGCATCACCGAGTGCCTGTGCCACGCCTGGGCAGCCCCTCACCAGCCCTGCTGTCCCCCCAAATTCCAGCACCACTGATTAATGGCACAATGCATCCCAGCCCCTGCCCCATGCCAGCACAGCTGCAGAGGACGAGAAGTAGGACAGTGAGTCTCTTTGCCAGCACTGTGCTTCCCTCTGGTCCCTACAGAAATCGGGTTTGGTCTGGAGCCAGCCCAGGGAAGGGGTGTCTGCTCCAGGATAAGAAAAACAAAATACTCCTTAGCCCCTGTTTCAGACCACAGAGGCAGTCTCAAAGTCAAACTCCCCTCCAAAAGAAATCAAAGTCTCCCAGGCTCCCAGGGATAGGTGTTGGAAAAGCCATAACACCCCATAATTCTTTTCTTTTAACCCCTATTATTATTTCTCCTTCACGAAGGCAAAGCTGACATGAAGAAAGAAAAAAGTGAGCACATAAATTAAATAGCCCATGCAGAAATTAGCTTGTTGTAATGTTGCCTGCAAATTCCAGGAGCCACACTCCTAGACCTGGTAGAGCAGTTGAAAAACAGATCTTAAAATCATGATACAGTCACACAGGGGAATACTGTAGTAGGCAATTTCTTTGAGAGATTGCTAAAGTGGTTTTCCTGCCATCTCCCTCTCCCCTGCAGCGTTAATCCACAAGGACGCAGCCTCCCATTGCTTTATCCCAGTGGGAAAGCAGAGTCCCCCACCAGGCCCCCCAAACCTGGGGCAGGGGCTGGCGAAGGTCCATGCTGGCTAGCAGCAGGAGCCTGCTCTGGCTTGCAGCTCCAGGTGATGAAGGTGGTGGCAGAGCATCCCTGTGGTTTTCCAGCCCTCTTCCTGCATCCCCCAGGGACTGCATCCCTCATTTTTTTATTTTAAAAAAGTCAGAAATCCATTTTTCTTTCTCCAAGTAGCAAAAGGACCAAGCACCCACAACCTGTGCACCATGAGGCCCCCTGAGAGACAGCCCGTGTCCCTGGGAAGGACGGGAGGTGCAGCCCAGCAGTGATGGGAACACCAGCTCTTGCCACCCCCCGAGGTGAATCAGCAGCATTTAATGATACCATTTAATGATATCCTCATTCAATTAAAAGCCAAGGAAGATCCCTGCTCCTTTCCATTACTGGTCAGTAACAGCCGGTTCTTTGCAGAGGAACTGGGAAGGGAGGCACTTTATTTATGGTCCTGGCCATCGGGAACATGGTGACAGAGCATGACAGGGACAGTGGTGACAAAGCACATCTGCCCGGCTTTGCTGATGGTGCTGGGGAGATGATTTGAATACCAGGGCTGGATACACACAGGGCTCCCACAGAGCTCCCAGTTTAGCAGCTGTGGTGGTAAATAGGGGATCCTGTAGGGTAGGCACAGCTTTCAGTGCTCCCAGCAGCACCTCCCATCCAGTAGGACACAGGTGATGAATCAGCAAATCCCAGACACTGAAGGCATCACCTCCAGGCTTCCCAGCAAGGACACCCCAAGCAGCAGGAGACCAGACTTACTCAAACAAACCCCTGAGGTCGATCAGACCATAAATTGCAGGTCTGTTTCCCGTCCCCTCACACCCCACCAGCAGGGCTCCAGCACGGGGAGTGCTGCTGCTAATTGCTGCAGGCGCCAAAGGCTGGGAAGGGGGAGCGCCGATGGAAACAGGCTTTGCAGGGATACAGTCACTAACACAAGAACAGGGCTCAGGACAAAGGGCTGGCACCAGCCACAGGCATGCATGGGTTGTGTACAACAGTGGGAGCGGGCAGCAGCTGCCCAGGGTGCTGGGAAAATCAGGGAAAATCACTTTCCCTGATATATTCAATTGTACCTGGGCAATAGGTGCTGTGGTTAAGTCCCTAAACCCACTGACACACCAGAAGCAGACAGGAAATCAACTTTTCTTGGTCTGAACACTCAGCTAGTTCAATCCTGCCCAATTCCCCCACTGAAGCAGCAAGATCTGACACTGCCATCTCCTTTAGGAAGAGGAGAACCAAATCCTCATGGAAAGGTCAAGCCTTTGCAATGAACTCTCCCCTTTCTACTCCAGTCTGGGTTTCACAATCCATCTTCCACTCACACCATCCTGCACCCCCAGAGGGACCTTGTGACAGACTGACCAAGAAAGGGGGGCCCCAATGCTGACAGCCTGATGTTGGCCTGGGGTTTAAAAACAGCCTTTCCCCCGATGACAGGGTCCCTCCTGAAGCAGTTTCCCCACCACATGCCATCCAATTTGCCTCCTGCAGAGCAATGCCACTCTGCAAATCTCCGGGCGTTATGGGAACCAGGGTATAAAAACATTCCCGGTGCAATGACGCCAAAATTGATGCTGAAATTAGGCTGGGAACAGAACAGGCACGGTTGCTTCTAGCCCACAAACTCAAACATGCTTATACGGCCAGTCGCCCACGGCGATATTGCACTCTGGGATCGCCTGGAGCGTTTTTCCTGCTTTCAGCTTTGCCCCCATGTTTCTCCCTGGGCACACCAAGGGCTTGGGCATCAGCAGCTTCCAGTGGCTGCAAACCACAGGAGCTCAGCCCAGCCATTCCCTGCTCCATCAGCACAAAGATCCCAGCTCCTTGTCAGATGCTGAAATGCTGTCCCTGCCCCAGGGAAGGGACCTGAGCCCAGCTCTAGGGCTTTCCCCAGCCACCAGACATCCTCTGCCCCATCTGCAATGCCCAGAAGACATGTCCACTCTCACGGAGCTGCCCCAGGGAGCACAGGAGGAGCAGGGAAGGAAGGGTGGCTCCCCAGGGACAGCCCTCAAGCAGGAGGATCACTGCAGGACATGCCCACGAGGTTTTGCTCTCTGCAACAAGCTGCGTGACCCAGTCAGAGATGGAGACCACGCACTTCAAGCTCTCTTTGTCTCGAGTCTGGAACACACCCCTCTGTCCCCCATCTTCTGCCCAAATGGGAAGGACCAACCCCATTCCCATCACAAACGAAACTCTGGATCTTCCGAGTTCCCAGCACGCACAAACACCATCTCCAGCTCCTCACCCCCACGCCCAGCTGCCCAGAGAGCCCCCAGGGCAGCACTACTCACATTGTACAGGACTGTGGTCCACCCTTCCATGGTGATGCACTGGAAGACGGTCAGCACAGCAAAAAGGATGTTGTCAAACTGCGTGATCCCGTCGTTGGGACCGATCCACTCCCGGCACTCGTAGCCTGGGGGGCAACCCTGCACCCCACATGGATGGGGAGGGTCCAACTCCTCCAGTTCACCTGCAAGCACACAGTAGAGAGTCAAAGGAGGCAGAGGTAAGGGATAGCACATCCCAGCTTTTTTCCATTGGTGGGATGAGAGGAGGGTGAAGAGCCCTTGCCCCACCTGAATTGTTTGTGTAGCAGGCTCGGTGCAGCTTCCCGCTGTAGAACTCCAGGCCGATGATGGCAAACATGAGGATAGCAAAAAACAGCAGCAGGCCAATCTGGAGGAGAGGCACCATGGCCTTCATGATGGATTTCAGGACAATCTGCAAGCCTGGGAGAGGAAAGAAAGGGCACAGCTCAGAACAGCGATGCAAACCCCCTACCAGGGACACATCCATCCCACCTCTGGGAACAGGAAAACAGGCAGAAGCAGAGAGGATGGACAGTCAGAGAGATGCAGGAGGCCAGCACAGACTGGAGGATCCCTTTGGGCAGGAGGATCCTGGAGGAAAGCACCATCCCAGGGGAGGGAAAGCCAAGCTGCAGAGCAAGGCTCCAGGAGAGTTTGTTTCTTGAGATGGTCCTCTCTCTACTGTCCTGCCTGTACTTGCCACACCTGGATTTGGTGGGACACAGTTTGTGCAGCTCTGTGCCCCTCGCTGCCCCCAAGGCACAGATCCAGCCGTGCTGGTGCCCAGGGCAGGAGGGACACGGGGACCGGTGCCAGCAGCAGCCTAGTTTCTTTATTTATCCCTGTGCCAACAGATGAAATCTTGCAACAAAAAGAAGGAAAACAAACCCAAGAAATCTCCCCTGAATAAACCCCAGTCCTGAAAGGATCCACCCACTGCCTTCTGGCCAGGGAAGAGGAGCTGCCAGCGGGCTCTGACAAGCACAGAGCGGGCTGGGCAGGGGGCAATGCCACCCGGGGACACCAAGTGCTGCCACTTTTGAGTTCCCACTACATGGAGAGGTGGGATAAGATGGCACAAGGACCCCTCTCACTCCAAGGACAGCAGAGATGGATGCAGACACCCTGGGAGGAAGATCAGGAGCATACTACTTACTGGGAATGCCTGAGACGAGCTTCAGAGGCCTGAGCACACGCACGGCCCGCAGCGTCCGCAGGTCCACGTGGGTGTTGAAGTGTGTCCCGGCCGTGGCGAGGATGCTGTGGGCACACAGGGACAGAGCAGAGTTATCCCAGGGAAAGCCCTCGGCCACCTCAGGGCCATGTTCTCATGCCAGGCTGGGGGAGGCCATGAGGAAAACCATGCCCCTGGGCAGGCACAGATTCAACACCTCCCAAAGGCCACGTGCCAGCGAGTCCCATTGGATGCTGGCACCCAGGTTCATGGGCCACTATGATCAGACAAAGCCACCCAGGGGCTGCCCAACCCCAGGAGCCCCCCATCAGTGCCCCCCACATGCCAGGATGGCTGGGGACAGCCACACACCACCCATGGATCCCACCTGGGGTCAACATCCCGGCTGCACAGGACCAACCTCCCTTCCAGGAAGGTGGCATCTGGACCAGAAGCAGTGGCCCAGAGATGTGTCACTCCCCTCCATGCTCCTGTGGCAGCACCTCCAGCCATCAGCTGCCCTGGCTTTTTCCATACATGAAGCTTCCTCAGAGTCCCACCTCTGGGATTGCTGAGAAGGAGCTGAGAACCTCGCTCACATTCCAAAATCTATACTAATGAAAGTTTGATGACCTTGGAAGGCAACCGGCAGGCACGGGAAGGACTCCAGAGGTTTTCTTTTAAAACACAAAGATTTTTTTCAAGCCCATCTCTGGAAAACAAATTGGGACAGAAGGGAGCTGGCACACACCAAGTCCAGCAGTGGAAACACTCGGGGCCCCTGCACCTCAGCGATGCTGGCAGAGCCCTCTCCCATCCAGGCTTGGTCCCCAGGCGCTGGGTGAGGAGCAGGGAAGCTGCAGGAGAGCAGCAAGGGGTGGGAGAGGAGGGGATGGGGAGGAGAACGGGACAGAGGGAGGCACCAACCTCAGGGTTGTTTGCAGCAATCCAAAAACCGAGGCAAATTGGGTCATTGTTCCACTAATTCATCTAATTACAGGCCAGAGCAGCTCTCTGGCGCGCTGAGCAATTAGCACTCTTTCTCTCACCCTCTCCCTGAGGTACAGCAGGTACCAACCTGTCCCTCCAGAAAGGCGGCTGGGTTTCCTAGGATACCCTGGCAGCAGAAACGCTCTCACATCTGTAAACCAGGTTGTTTCAGCTCCTTTTCCCATTCTCCTCTTCCTCCCTGCCCCAGCACGAGGGGTCAAATGCTGGCCCCAGCTGCAGTTGGGATGCATCGCCCACCACCCCCTGCATATTACATAGCTTATCCCTGATATTTACAGGGATATTTAACCCTTGCTGGTACTTTCCCATTCCCCTGAACCCTTTCCACACAATCTCTGTGCCCCAGCCTGTGCCCAGCCCCTGCTGCCCACAGGGCTGACAGGAGAGAAGAAAAGGGACTTAATTAAGTCAGGAGCACCCAGACACTGGGGAGAGCTGCGCTGTTAAATTGGTTGTAAGATCAAAATCAATAAGTATGATAAAGCACGGCCACTTGGCAGCACGAGGGAGGGAGAAGAGCCCTGTCACATCCAGCCTTGTCACACACCCTGCCAGCGAGAGCAGGGTACCCCAGCATTCCCCAAAACGCCAGAGTAGGGGACACACCGTGCCAACGTCATGCTGAAAACCCCGAGACCCTCCTTCAGCTTTTGCTCCTCATGTCCCAGCCCCTGGAGTGCCCCCAGCCTCCCAAAGGGGCAGGTGCAGCTCCAGCGCTGCCTCCAGCCAGGACTGAGCACCTCCAGCACGCTGGGGATGCTCCTGGGCAGGATTCAGCCTCCAGCTCTTCTCCCGAGGGCTTGCCAGCTCCATCCCAGCCGGAAGGCTCCTGGCAGCACAGCAGGATTGGGATGGAGAGGAGACTCCCACCGCGAGCTGCGGCCCTACACGGACACGATGGAGGTGGAGCCGCAGCCTCTCCACCCCTCCCGTCCCCGGGGCAGGAGCAGCACCCGGGAGCGCCCCGGCTGCAAAGTCCTCGGCTAACCCAGATTTGTTTGAAGGGCTCCGGAGCCGCCGCGCTGAGCCTCCAGGCAAGGTTCGGGCGATTTCAGGGCACTCCTTCCCCGCGCTCTAAATTAGCTGCTAAGAATGGGACTCCTCTGTGGCAAGGTGACATGCTCCTTGTCCTCGCTGGGGGACAGGGGACATCACGAGCTCTTCGGGGAGGAGGTCTGGACGGATCACCAGACCGAGGAGCTTGCACTCAGACCTGTCACCCGACCGACGACAAAAAGCTGACCCGCTGCTGTGACACAGGTGCCCGCACATCCTTCTGCAAGCACAGCCTTACCTCTCCCGGGGAGGGAGATGCCCTGGGACCGCGCACTGCTGGAGCTGCTCCCAGAAAACCCATCCAGCCCAGGCAGGGTCTGAGCAGCCCCGGACCACCCTTAGACCTCATAAAGTGGCGGGGAAAAGCTAACCAAGCTTCCAGGCACGCTAGCCTGGCTGCTTTTCCCATGCCCTTCTGTAGCTGGAAGTCACAGCCATCCCCTCTCCTGGATAACCAGCCTTCGCTGGTAGGCACAGAGAGCACTGTCACATTGCCACTAATTACAAAGCCAATGCTCAAAACACACCTTACTGCTTCGGACTTCAGCATCTCACCTTTTTAACCCTCTAATTATGCCTTTTATGAATTTTTTCTTTTAAACCATCTCGCCCAGAGCACCCTGTTTCTGAATTAAGGTTTCTTACAGCTCCTGAGATGGGACTCGGGCTGTGACAGACCTTTGTGCTGCCACAGGGCAGCAGCTCCGGCATCTGTAGAACAATTTAAACCCTTTTCGATCACTTACAATATCCACGTCTGATGTGCTAATAATTATTCTTTATTTTTAGGCAAGGACCCAAACTAAAATTACATCTCACCATCCAAGTTATTTGAAAAAACCTGCCAGATCTAGGCTATAAAAATCCCAATGATCTCATGCTTTTCATCATATGTACTGGAGGAAAAAAAGAAGGGAAAAAAAAAAAGTGAAGGCGTTTTTATAGGTCACCCAGGCAAAGGGGTTAGTTTTACTTCAGAGGAAAGGGGGAAGAGAGACTTCAGGTGGAGAAAAGAGCAGAGAGGAGCTTTTGGAAGGATGCAAATGAGAGAGGAGGCAGGATGGGAAATATATGCTAATCCCCTGAAGTATAATTGAATAGTGAGCAATCACCAGCAGACAAAAACACTCTTTCAGGAGAGGAAAAAATAATAATCCAATGCTTTGTGTTTGCAACCAGGATGATTATTGTATTTTATTTATTTGGAGGCTCTGGGGAGGAGGGCGAGCTCCCGCTGGGGCCACCACACCTGCGGGTTTTGGGGCTCGGCAGTGCCAGGCTCAGCCCCCGGCACCGCTCCAGCTCAGAGCAGATGAGCAGAGCACACGCCCTCGCCTCCAGCTGAAGACCTGCACCTTTAGATCTCTTCACCCAGGGGTCAAAAAAGAGGAAAAAACCCGAGAATAATCGCGTTTTAAATTATTTTCTGCTCTTTGGGACCGTACAGGAAAAAGCATGAGTGATGCGCGATGCCCCTGCCCACACAAAGTCAGCACTGAATTCGGGCACTATCCCACACTACAGCAGCCATCCTGACTCCTCTGCCTGTGCCAGGGGCTGTGCATTGCTGGGCTCCCATCCCCATCATCCCATCATCCCATCCCATCAGCAGCCTTCAACCCTAAGGGACAGCACACACGGCTCAGACCACACTGCAGAGTTTCACACCAGAGACCCCAAGCAAAGGCTGACCTCCCAAATGATCAGATCGATCCTCGATTGATCCCTCCACCCCAAACTGAGCCCCCCTCAAACATTCCCCTCAGGGAGCACTGCTGAAGCTCACCCAGAAAAACTGTCCCAGCAAAGGGTGGATAGAGGCATCAGCTGAGACAGACTAATCTCAGCCCAAAATCTGGGGCAAGCAGGGTGCTGGCTGGCACGCAAATTAATATTTATAATTAAGTGGAAAGGCCCCTGAAGGCTTGCACTGCCACCTGACTCTATGAGGGAGACTACTTCATAATTAATACACTGGTCAAACGGCTCACAGAAAGTGAGTTACCTGATGAATTCACCCCATTCCTGCCCTGTTCCGGGGGTGAATCAATGGGGTGAACCCAGCCCTCCCCTCTCTGCAGACAGCATCATATGTAGCAGGACTTACTCGAGGCTCTCGGGTCCAAACCTGGCTCGAGGCAGGGCCAGCAGGATCAGGTCACCCACTCCGAGGGTGCCACAGCAGAGCACAGCCTTGGGGACACCAAGGGACAGGGACACCAGGGCCAAGTCCTGCCCTTGGCACAGTTCAGAGCAACGTCAAAGCCTCCATCAACTTGGCTTGCTCTTTCTAGGTTTTGGGGCTGTGACCCAGGTGGATTGAGCTGCTGCAAAACTCCTGCTCCCGCCCTTCCCAGCAGCTTGGAGAGCTCTGGATGGGCACAAGTGACTTCCTGCGTGGTGCGACGAGGCTGAAGAACAAAATCTGCCTTTACCAGCCCTTGGCCTGGGGGGTGAAATGATCCCCCAAGGCTACCTCTTCCTGGAGAAGCCCCCAGGATTTGGTGCATGAGGGAGTATCCCCTGTTCTGGACCCTGCAGGTTGGCCAAACCCCACATCTCCCTCCTGCCTCTGTCCCTGCGCTGTCTCTCAGCAGACACAGGATTTGGCAGGGGGGAGATGGTGCTGGTAAAATTTTTTTTGCACGAACAGGACCTGGTGGAAACCTAACATCACTGACAGGAGCCAGGAGAGCTGGCCCCACAAGAGAAACAGAGCACAGGACAGTGTGTGCCACAGCAGGACCTGCCTGAGCTCACACCAAAGGAGGGGTGTGAGACCCCAGGGCACCCCCCTGTGTGATCCCACCTTCCCAAGCCAGGATGAATTGAATATAACCCACTGTCCCTTCCCTCAGGCCAGGCTTTACACCCCCAACTCCTGTCCCAGAGCGAGGTACACAGCAGTGCAAAGAAGCCCAAGGCTTTACCCCACAGGACAACGAGGGCTTCCCCCCAGCCCAGGAGCTCTGCAAAGGTGTCGGGGTGCAGCAGGAGCCCCTGGGGACCGCAGGGCATGGAGGGGTGCCTGGCAGGGGAGGCAGTGCCCCTGGGGACCAGCAGCCACGTGGGAGGGACTGACTCACTCTGCGGCTTCAGGAAACCAACCGGCGGGGAAGAGGAGCCGGGAAGGATGGAGCCAGGAATCGCGTGAGCGGCACGCGGGCCAGATCCCGCGCTGGGAGAAGGCGGGATGCCTGCTCCCCCAAAGCCAGAGCCGGAGTTCTGCCTGCCCAGGGATCCCCACCCCCATCTCCAGCAGCCTGAAGCCTTTTCCTTCGCACCCACCCCGTCCCCTCGCTGAGCCAGGGAAGCGATGCTGCCCTTTGTACGAGGTGCCGGTGTCGGGCACGTCCCAGGGCCGTGGCATATGGCACATGAATCATTCACCAAGCTGGGAAATTAATTATTCATCCAAACGAAAGACCAAACATTTTACTAATTGTCCTGAAAGGAAAGAGCTGGGAAAGGGGTGGGAGAGGGGGCAGGCATCAAGTTGGAGACTGCCAACATTCATGAAAGGAAAAGATGGAAAGGGGTGGGGGGGAAGACTTGTCTGGTGAAAGGGAAAACTTTCCAGGATACTCATCCCAAAATCCAGGCAGCACCAAAAAGAGAAAAAAAGCCAACCTGCCCTCCTCATTCCTGGGCTCACCTTGCAAGCCTGCAGCACAGCAGGAAACACCTTCCTTGGAACTGTTCCGTTCTGCTTCCCACGAGCCACAGCAGGAAATCAGGGCACAAGTGTGCACAGGATTTCCCTGGGAGGTCAGACAGAAGGGCCAGGCCCACAGCTGCTGCTTGGCTTTGCAGGGAGAGGACACCGGATTTTGGGACAGGACTTGGAGCCAGGCTTTCGTCCTCCAGCACAAGCTGGTGCCCCTTGGGTTGTCTCTGGTTTTGCTAAGGGCATGGCAGGCAGCGCCAGCAATCCTCCATTCCTGCTTTCCCTTGGCCACACTCCACCCCACAAAACCCTTTAATGAAAACCACCATGCCCCAGGGCTTCACAAAAGGCACCCAGGTGTAGCAGCTGTTATCAAACCCTCCCAAAAATCCTGACAGCAGTCTTCCTTTTAGTGACACCAGCGTATCTAACCAGCTTTTACAGTGGCTGCTTCCCCAGCTCCTGAGCAGCACAACTTCACAAAGGCCTTTTGATTCCCGTTTGGATTTTTTCCCCATTGTTAGCAGCATTCCCCCACCCCTTCACCTCTCACGTGTTATTGTATTACTGCTATAAAAAAAAAGCCAATGGTGCTTTGATGATGCTCAGGCACCGGAGTGTGTGAAGCACACACCCACCTGGATATTTGCAGAGGGAGTTTAACCCTTCTTATTCCATCAAATGTGGTGTAGGACGAAGCAGGCAGCTGTAGGGTCCTTGTTCTCTATCCTAACAGCACCCAGGGAGCAGGGAGCTCATGCTCCAGTTGCCGGTGGCTGAAGCTCTTTCAGCCTCACCTTCTCAGGACCACCAATTAAGAGGTTGCCAACCTATTTCTGCCCTTTCTGACCATTTCTGAGCCATTTCCCCTTTTTTGTTCCAGGTCACACTACATCAAGCAGGTCACAAATCCAGCTCCATCACACAGTTAGCTTTGGTTCATGCAGAGACAAGGTGATTATCCCCAAACCCCAGGGGAATCACAGATGTTCCCCTCCCTGGTTCTGCCTCAAAACAAGTAAAGGTATTTTATGCACACTTTTAGATAAAATTATTTTTAGCTGGGGGAGAACAGACTGTTTTTTTCAGGCAGCAATGATGATTTGGAAACCACAGGTTACAAACAGAGCAGGTTTACAAATGTGACTATTAGTTCCCCAGTGGAAGCTTTAGCATCAGGGAGTTTTAGGTGGGCGTTGATTTCCATTGAGATGAAAAAAAAATGGATTTATTGACACAAGAAGCAAAAACCAGTTGAACCCCAGTCAGTGCCATCCATTCTTGCACAGGGTCCCAGGAGGCTGCCCATGGGAGAAGCCCCTTATTAGGCTTATTTACACCAGGGAGAGGGTGCAGAAAATCCCACTGCTTATGGAAATCCCAACATGGTGTCTGTGACCATGGTGCCACCTGCACTAAGGGCCTCTCCCATCAGATACATGGCAAAAAATAAGTCCAGAAATGAGGAGTAATACCGTGCGTCACAACTGGAGGGACAAGGGCCAGCGACTGTCATGCTGGGTCCCTCGGGGTCCTTCAGGAATGGATCCTAGGGTGGGTCCTGCTCACATGGTTATCTTCTCTGACCCATCATGGGATGCACCAGCATCCCAAAACCACTGAGCACATCCTGAGGCATGCGCTAGCCTGTGCTTCTAATGCTCACAACATCCCCTCCACCACAGCCACAGCCTCTTGATAAGCTGCAACAACATCCCCACGACCACCGAATCTCCCAAATCTCCATCCAGACACTTTTGTATTCATCAGGCAGAAAGTTTGAGTCCACAAAGGCGATCCCGAAGCCGCCGGTCGCCTGCACACGTCCCCCCCGCCCCGTGCCGGCTCCACCGCCCGCCTTACGCAACCGACACAGAACGAGCCGCCAAGTGCAAACCTTCTCCCACAAGCTGTTTGCAAGTCATTTGCCAGCCAAGGATTATTTGCTGCAGGAATTTGCCAATAATTCAGCAGATTAAACAGGCAAGAGTTTCTTGCAACGGAAGTGCAAGGATGGCACAGGGGAACAGTGCAGCACCATGGGACAAATGCAAGAGCTGAACAGTGCAGAGGAGATGACAACCTGGTGCAGTTGCCCCCAGTGACCCCAAAACCAGTCCAGGATGAAAAATCCATGGGTTGCCTCCTCCACCCATCACACAATAGAATTTGCTCCAAAAGGTCGATGAGGCCACGCTGGCACTGCTGAGGCAAAGCCAGCAGGTGAAGCGGCAGCCTTTGCACGCGATGCTGCTGCTCTCCCACATCTGCAAAGCCACTCATAGGAAGGGCTCCGTGGCTCCTGGGCTGGGCAGAACTGCTCACATCTCTGGGACAGCATAGGACACATGTCAGTAGCAACAAGAGGGACTCTCAGCCTCACAGTGCAGCTGCAGTGCTGAGTGTGCGGGAAGCAGCCGGGGCTTGGGAAATGCCCATCACCTGCGTCCCGACCTGGCCATGCTTTGGGGCGTGGGCCAGGGAGAAGCACTGGGCTGGCAGGAGGGGTTCCATTGGGGAGGGTTCCATTCTGCTGGAGAAAACATCAGGATACCGGGGGGGTGAGGCTGGGGAAGCAGACGCTGGAGGGCTGTTCCCCATGGCTGGCAGTGCCGGGGGGACATGGGTGCCTCCTGTCAGGGCGGCCGGCGCGGTGCTCACAGCCCTTCACGGACAATTGATTCCCTGGCACGGGGCCCGGCTCAGCCCGGCACCGAGAGGAGCTGGCGAGGCTTCTGCGAGTGACTAATTGCCGAGTGCTGACTCAGCACCGGCTCCGTTACAGCAGCTCGCCCAGAGCCGTGGGGAGGGCAGGAAGAGCTCCCTGGTGAGCCCCTCCTGACGGGCCAGTGCTTCTCCCTGGCCCATGCCCCAAAGGATGGCCAGGTCGGGACACAGGTAATGGGCATTTCCCAGCCCCTGGCTGCTTCCTGCACACTCAACACTGCAGCTGTGCCATAAGGCCGAGAGCCCCTCTTGTTTATCGATGTGTGTCCCATGCTGTCCCCAGAAATGTGAGCACCTCTGCCCAGCCCAGGGGCCACGGAGCCGTTCCTGTGAGTGGCTTTGCAGCATCATGTGCAAAGGATGCACCTCCCTCAGGCTGCCTGTTTGCTGCCCACCAGAAGCATCAGCCCACCACCAGCACACCCTCCATTCCCAGCTGACATGGCCCCATTCCCCAGCAAGGCCATCCAGGTCCCCACTGGACCACAGGAGTCAAAATGTATCTGACCACACTCTCCTCAAGCCTCCCCTCAGGCACAGTCCCAACCTGCACCTCTCCACCATGGACAAGCAGCACCCATCACCACACCCCAGCAGACCCTTTCCTCCTCCAAACACCCAAACGGGTGTCACATCCCACATGGTACCACCGTCCTGCTGGCCAAGAGACAGGACTGTGCAGCTGGAAACTCTGCAGAGACCCCAGGCATCCCGCCTGGTTGCCGTGCCTCAGTTTCCCAGCCAGCCCTGCAACTGCCCTGCACCCAGCAAAGCTCATGGAGTGCTCACAGACCCACAGACACCATCTCTTTTTACACATCGAACCAGCTCCTCTGAACATGATATTTACATCAGCAGGCAGAAAGAAAGAGCCACAATCCAGGCATCCACCTGCCCTCCACACAGAGAGGGGCCTGGGGGTCACCCTGGGGGGCTTCTGCTCAAGCTGGCTGCCAGTGGTGGCTAACATGAGCCCAAAGGCCCTGTTCATTTCTGTGTCACCAGGACAGCCCAGCATAGCGCGAGCAGGACTCAAATCTGGGCCATGTCCCTGGCAGGTGACACCACCAGTGACACAAGCAGCACCCGTGAAGCTCTGTGAGCTGCCACCAACAGCGTCACTGCTGCATGCTGGGATGATGAGCAGCATCACCTGGGAATGTGACCCTACCCAGACCTCATTCCAAAACCCCCAGGGCAAGCCTGGAAAGTGCTTGGGAGGGCAAGAGGAGAAAAGATTTTCCCCCTCCTCATGAAGGGTTTGAGCAAAATCTCTCCCACATCACATTCAGTTGCTTATCAGGTCATGCCACCACTTTGTCCTCACCTTGTCTTGTATTCAGGTGGGTGACAGGCCACCCACTGAGGAAAGCTAGACATGGTGGCCTCAGAGCCAGCTGTCCTCACCCCACAGGGAACCTCATCCCATCATCAGTGACCAGAGCAAAGCCAGCACAGCGACTTCAGCACAGAGCACCATCCTCCCCTCCCTCACCAGGACAAAGAAACACAACCACCAACAGCAAACCAGGGTCTTTCCCCAAATCCTGGAGCTCATGTTCCCACCAGGACAATCCCCCATGCCCAACCAACCCCACCACCAACCCCGCAGCCCCCGACTCACCCGCTGAGGACCACGATGAAGTCCATGACATTCCAGCCATTGCGCAGGTACGAGCCCTTGTGGAAAACAAACCCCAGGGCCACGATCTTAATCCCAGCCTCGAAGCAGAAAATCCCAATGAAGTAGGGCTCTGTCTTCTCCTGCCGGAGTGAAATCAGTGACCCAGTGAGAGGGGGAGACTGAGCAAACACAGCACCAGGCATTTCACATTGACCCAACTCATATCCCATCCCACCTTCTCCCGATCCATCATCTCCTTTGGGAGTTTTCCCAGCCCTTTCTCAGCCAGGAGCAACCTCAGAAATAAAAAGAGGGTTGCTATGACACACTCAGGTCACCCAGTCCTTCCCTACCCCACTTTTTAAGGGGCTTAAACCTTCCTGAACTCTTTCCATAGAGGAAGAACACATTACACAGCCTCAGGAAGGCTGGAGGACCTGGTCCCAGAGGAAACCTCCTGCCCTGCCACCCCGAAACCAGAAGAAATTGCCTGGTAGGATTGGTACTCACTAATCTCCGTGACATGGGCGTCTTGTCATCCTCGGGGAGGTGCTGCTCCAGGGCCAGCACGATGCAGTTGGCAATGATGGTCGCCAGGATCATGTACTCGAAGGGAGTGGCGGGGAGTTAAGGAGCAGAGAAAAGGTGGGTGACAACCCCAGCCCTCCAGCCCACCCTTCATTCCACCTGCTCGGCCACTGCTTCCACTTTCCCTGCGGGAACATCCACACATAGCCCGTCTTCCACCTCCCGCTGCTCCCAGGCAGGGGGGTGAAGCCCACCCTGGTGCTGCTTGGAAATGACAGGGGTGACAAGAGAACTGAGAGCCCCCAAGACCTACTGAGCCTCATCACCTCCTTCCCGAGTTCGTGGGACATCAACCAAGAGTCTCTGTTGGGGTGAGAACTCCCTGGGAGAGAGATGGTTCTCACACAGGGAGCCCAGAAGATGGACACAAGATTTGAAGTGGGACAACCAGGCTGGGCTTTGCCTGGAAGAAGGTTTGGCAAGGTCCTTGGCAGTATCAGGTAGGCTGTCCCTGGCATGGCACATGCTGACATGTCCCTGCTTTCCTTCTCTTTTCCATCTCAAATCAGCAGGAGATGGGGCTCGGAAAGGGGAGGTGTCACAGGGTATCAACAGCCTCGGTCCTAAAACATCCCCACAGGAGGGACCATCTGCACAGCCTGAGGGGGATGGGGCATCCCTTGCAGGTCCTGGGGATCTGACCTGGATCAACCCACCCTGTGGACAGCAGGATGAGCCCAGGTGGCACTGGGAGCTGCAGAACACACGGCTGAGCATTCGCAGCTCAAGACACCTGGGGCTGAGCTTCAGTTCTGGCAGGGCAGAAACTCCCTATGGACATACCCCAGCTCAGCCACACCTTGGGAAGACCCCAAGGGGCAGCAGTAACTTGTCAGCAGGATCTGGTTGGACCCTTGTGAGCATCCTAAGTCCTACATCCATGGCTAGGTCTTACACACCCTTCCCCAGGAGCGACCCTGAGCCAGGACAAGTGGGAGCAGATGCCGGTGTCTGAGCACCTGAGGAAGGAAAGGGCAGATTGACGCTCAGGAAAACACCCCAAACTCAGCTCCCTCCTGCCTTTTGATTCACAGGATCAAGGCAGGGACATGGAACCCTCTCCTCCTGCCTGGCCCACTGCTGAGCTCTGAAAACAAAGCACTTCCAAATGACAGAATGGCCATATCTTTCCAACTTCCCATCCATCCTTCCCAATTCTTCACAATAAAAGCCCCATTGTCCTCAATAACAAAACGTGGAGCGATACAGCAGTGGGCAGCACACCCTGTTTCCACTCCCTCTGTGCCAAAACAGCTCTATTACTGTCACCACCGGCACCGGCAGCCACCCTGGGAGAGGACTGCCACCTTCCCAAAGCTCGTGTTGGTCGAAAGGAGATGTGATCCCACCTGGGATGGATTTGCCCAAAAAGGAATCATCCGCACTCCCACCATCCCAAGCCATCTAAGCCCTTCCCCACTACACCAGGCTTCTCCAGACCCAGCACCCTCTGGTTCAAGTCTCAGGCAAGGCGGTGTCCAGTGCCCATCCCATCACCCCTGGGAGAAGGGGTGACTTTTTCTTTTCCGACTTTGCCTTTTGGCTGCTAACTACAGTGAAATACTTTCAACCTGTGGCCCTGAGCCCATGGGCAAGAGAAGACACCCCAGTGCCAGCCATGAGAATGGAAAAGCATGACATGACCCCAGCAGCAGTGACGTCGTGGCACGCTGGCAAGTTGTGAGCAGGGATGGGCATTGGAGCAGGTCCCCAGAGAGCTGGCCAGGAGAGGCAGCCAAGGAGAACCTGCAGGAGCTGGGATGTATTTAGCCTGGTAGGAAGAAGAGCCAGGAAAGATTCGGCCAAGGCATTTAAAAGGCCACTCAGTGAAATTAATGGTCTCTAAGTTAGAGGCAAACCCAAAGAGAGAGGCTGCAGAGCTCCCTGCTGCCGGCTCGGACCTCACTGCCAGCCAGGCACGGAGCAGGAGCCGCTCCCTGTGCTTGAGGAGTGGGGGCCAGACTCCAGAAGTTTTCCTCTGAGGTTTAACACGAGTATTTCACTGCATGGCTCCAGCAAAGGCCACGCTCCCTCCCTGCTTCCCACCTCTGGCCGCACGATCCAGCCGCCCGCGGCGCTTGGCCCCGCGCCACCAGCCTATTTGAGATCTTTTGGTATCATTTTCCTGAAAGTCTGCGAGCAATTAGCACCGGCTTAAGAGACAAACAGCGTGTTAGTGGGGCGGGGCAGCAGCTCCCCAGGCACCAGGCACATTTGCCTAGATGAGAAGTGTGGGAACGGCGCAGAGTCCGTCTGTCCGCCCCAGCGCGGCTCAGCCCGCCCAGTATCCCGCACTGCTCCCTGCCACAGCCGCTGTTCCCATGGGAGAGACACCCAGGTGGGAAAAACGCAACTTCTCTAAAAGCAGCAGTGTGGGAGCCCTGCTCAGAAGGGCCTGGGGGGGCCCAGGACCTACCTGTAATGGTTCAGTTCGCCCGTATCTTTCCTTGCTGCCTCCAACATCTGGTTCAAAGCACAAGGACAGTGCACATCTGTCACACCCCAGCACAGGACCACATTCCCGCTCCACCTCCAGCAAATGCATGGCATGTGGTGAGCAGATATCACAGAATCGAGGAATGGGTTGGGTTGGAAGGGACCTTGAAGACTATCTCTATTCCAATGCCCCTGCCATGGACAGGGACACCCTCCACTAGACCAGGGCACTCAGAGCCCCATCCAACCTGGCCAAGTCTAAAAGGGAAATCACTCCCCAAAACACTGACCTAAGCACGAGATCACTGCCAAAAGTGACTCTCCAAACTGCACTGGCCCAGTTTGCCAAGGAGTTGAGCCTGGGTTAACACATCCAGCTCATGAAACCATGAAAACCAGCCCCCATATCTCCAGCTGTGCCAGGTTTTGAGGGACCAAGAGGAAAAAAACCTCCCAAGGGACAGCAGGAACATCTGGCTGAACTGAGGGATATTTTCTCCCCACTCTTTCTTTACTTCTACCAAGCAAGCACCCTCCCAGTAGGGGCTGGAGCCCACTGGAATCCTCCATCAGTGCTTTGTTTTCTCCCACATCAGATGAATAGTTACACAACCTTCCAGCCACCCAAAATGCAGAGTAGCCCTTGCCTCCCTCCAAGCCCAGCAATGAGAGTCCATCTCCCTCCAGCCTTCTCCTCCTCCTCCGTCTGGCTTCTCCTGGAGGATCATTAGGGAGCCGATAAAAATAGGTTTTCTTATTGATTTATCTCCTTTACCCAATGCTCTCTCCCCTGCACCGTTGACTTGTTTCCTTAGCAACTTGGCCGATCCCTGTGCATGCCACACCTGCAGCTCCACGCTTCCCTACCAGTGCCTTTGAGGTGGGGACAGTGACCTCAGGCCACGGGGACATCCCCAGACCACCTGGAGCAGGCACTGTGGGCTAGCCCCACGCCTGGAGCTGGAACTCCTTGGTGGGTCTGTCAGGGAGATGTTTGGCCACTGGCAGGTTCCTACTTCCAGCTGTGACCTTCCTCTTCACCTTCCTCCCCAGCCAGAAGCCCAAACCAGCCCACCCAGGACACCCATCTTGCTAAGGGAGGGAGCATACCCAGCTCCAGTCCTTGGAGATGGATTTATGGTGCTGATGGGACATTGACGCAATCTCCACACGAGGAGGGATATGAAATAAATCCCTCCCCGGATACAGGCAAGGATGGGAGCTATGGAGAGCTCTCCTCCATCCTGCCACTTCCCAGTGCCTTTTCCCCACTCCTGGGCAGGCAGAGGAGCCAGAGGAGTGAGGCCACATGGGCCTTGGTGAATCCTACCTTCCAGTAGGATTGAGGCAGGCCACCAAAAAAGCAGGAGCAATTTAACCCCTCTCCCTGCTGGCATCATCTCCTAGAAACTCATGTTTCCATTTCCCACCTCTCCCCACGCCTCCCTGGGGGGGCTGCTGCTCTGAGGGGCTTTCCCTGCTCCCCAGGTGTCAGTGAGAAAAAACCCCAGTTCCTACACCTGTGGACTTCATCTTGCGGGTCCCAATCCCAGCACTGCTACCCTTCCCACACAGACACGGCATGACAGTAAGAAAAACCCACCTCTTCAACATCCACCCCTAGGATGCCTCAATCCTCCTCCTCTCAGCTCCACACCCCAGCAGGAAAGAGAGCACCTCCGCTCCAAGGCTGTTTTCACAGAATCAGGGAATGGATTGGGTTGGAAGGGACGTTAAAGGTCATCTGGTTCCAACCCCTGTCATGGCCAGGGACACCTTCCACTAGACCGGGTTGCTCCAAGCCCTGTCCAACCTGGCCTTGAGCACTTCCAGGGATAGGGAGTCCACAACCTCTCTGGGCAAGTGAGGATTTTGGTTTCCAAGAAAAAAAGAAAGTGCCAAGTAGAGCAATGCCTGCAAGTGGCCCTAATTCAACTCTGGGATTCCCCATCCCCACAGCACCTCCCTGGCTTGTCCCTGAGGACACACAGGATTTCCCCCCCCCCGATAAGACTATCCATAGAGTTGTGGTTCCTCTTGGCTGCCCCTATCCCACTCTGCCACCCAGTGCTCCCAGCTCATCCATGGTGGGAGGGGGTGGACAGAAGGTAATGTCCAAACCTCAAATCCTCCCACTATGCTTTGAACAAGAGCCAGCTCCCGTGTGCCTGTTACACAGAGACTCAGGAGAGTGACCATGGCTTGGGGTTGTGCTGGTGTCCCCACACAGCTGGCAAGGAGCACCCAGCCTGCCTCAACCCCACTGCATGGACACGAGAGACCACGATCAGTCCCTGCAGTCTCAGCTGTGGCTTCTCAAGGCTCCAAGATGCAGTGGTTTGGTTTCCATCAGGGGTTAAACTGAAGGCAGTGACAGCCAGGAGTCCAACGGGGCAGAGCTGCCCACACCACTGCCGCTCCCGTAGGGATGCGGGATGCAGGATGTGGGATGCCTGCCTGCCACGTGCAAACAGCTCCATGGAGAAGCGTCTCCTTCTCCCCCACCTCACCCTGGAAATCAAATCTTTCTCCTCTCCTCCTCTTTTTTTTTTTTTTTTTTAAACAAAAAAGGACCACATCATGTGATTTTCCTGCCTTAACATCAGTTTTTTAACTTTGGTTGCCACAGCAACAGGATGCAACTTGGCATCACCATGACAACAGCTGCCTCTGTTTAAATTCACCATCTGACAGGCAGCCTCGCTCTCCCCGGCTGTCAAAAAGATGGACCTGCCATTACACCTACTCGCCCCTCCCAAAAAAAAAAACCTTCTAAAATCTGATGAATGGAGGGCACAGAAAACAGCCTGGGAGGGGTGGGGGGAAATGTTCTTGGGGAGCACAAGGATGGAGCTGCCCAAGGATGGCACGACTTTGCGTAGGCTCTTCCCTTGGGAATGTGAGACCTGCCAGAATCTTGGCTGGGGAAAAGCCAAGGTGCAGGGGATGCTTGGCCAGGTGGGGCATGACATCACCAGGGTCCCTGAGGGGCACTGCCTACGCAGCATCAGGTCACAGTGAGAGTCATCATGAGCATAACAGTCCAGGCACTCCAGGGTGTGCTTCCCATAGAGCTAAATCCCCTGGTTGTTGGGATGAGGATGCACACTGGGGCTCTGAGGGCACTCCAGCTGCTCCAGGCCAGCCCAACACTAAATTTGGTCCTCAAAGGGGCTGAGATAGACTAAATCCCTCACCACAGGGAACAACAATGTCCTGATGGACATCCCCCTTCCCTGCCACGCTGGGGGGTAGGTGCAGTGGACAGCCTGCAGCCAGATGCTGTCCTTGGGGACACAGCCAGAGCCACACAATGTCATCTGGCCTTCCTGGGGCGGGAGAGGGATCTTATCCAGGTCAAATGTGATTAAGCGGATGAGGAACGGAGCAGATATAGATGAGCTGCAGCCCATCTCATGTACTAACTGAATTGGAGCCTTCCAGGCAGCCAAACAAATGAAATCAGGGTGGAAGGCCTGGCCATCAGCAGGAGGAGAACAGGCAGGAGGACAAGGCTGCATTTCCCAAGGAGAAGAGAGGGAGATGTTCCTACAGCCAAAACAACAGCTGCCCCATGGTTTGGGCAGTAATAGTTTTAAAAGAGCAGCTCCAGTGGAGGCAACACACTGGGCTCCAGCAAGGAACTCGGCAAAGACTTGCCTCCCATGGAGCTGCATCCCAATCCCAGTTGCTTGTATTTCTCCTCCTTCTCCTCCATGCATCATCCCTATTTACACTGGGAAGCCAAACTGCAGAGGCTGCTGGTTATAATTACACAGTTACCCAGCAGATATCCAGGCCTGAATCACCAGATATTTTTAGCCCTATTACCTAGTCAACTAGAGCTGGATGAAGAAGAGCCTCTACTCCTCCCTGCGCTCCTCTCCAGCCCCTTGGCTTTCCTTGGTGCCGTGTCCACCCTGACCCACACCACCAGGACTGGCCCATCGCCATCACAAGGCCAGCAGCTCCTGCTGACCATGGCCAAGATCCAATGCTCACTTCCCCAAAATACCCTCGCCCAGGAGCGATGCCATGGGCTCCAGGCCAGGCAGCTGAGGTGCTCACATGGTTTTCCTGGCCCTACCAAAAGGCACCAGCAGCCTGTGCCAGGCTACAACTACAAGGATGGGAATGACTCGCCTGGCCAGCAGAACCAAACTCGTCACCAAAAGGCCTTGCCCCTTCCCAAACCCTCAAAACTCCAGTGGTGCAGAGGAACATCCAGAGTGGATGATTTTTTCTTGGAAAGAGATGGCAGCCGGGTGGGGGATAGGCAGGAACACTCAGCTCCCGCGCCTGGAGCACGCCTGTTCCCAGCACTCACACGGGAACATGTCACTTACTTCTGGAAAAAAAATATAAAATGAGCCCATCTCCCTCATGCATTGCAAATTCCATGGGAGAATAATGCTGGGGAGTTTTGCTCGTGTGGTGGTGGAGCTCCAGTCTCTAGGAGACAGTGGCTGCCTGGAGATGAGACATCACACCGGCACGGGACCCCAGCCCACGCCGGGAGTGCCAGGCCAGCGGCAGCACCCCAGCTTCTTCTGGCTCCCAACAAAAGCCGGAGGGGCGAGGGCCCTCCCACACCATGCAGGAAAAGCACATGAATAATTTGGCATATTCTGGAAAAGCAGGCGGCCGGCCTGGCCGCTGCCCTGCAGGGCTCCGCGCTGAGCCACCACGTCCCCGAGCTCGCAGCCGCACCAGCGCTCCTGCAGCCACCCACCCAGTGGGTGCTGCCAGGAGGGGCAGATTTAGGGATGCCATGGGGAATTCAGCCCCTCCAAGCCAGCCCTTCACACCCAGGTCACCCCTTCATGCCTAGAGATGTCGCAGCTCCCCAAGCAGGACCAGCTCCTGCTTGCCAGACACTTGACCCGATGTGTCGGAGCTGCAAAGGGACAATTCTCTGGTGACACTCAGCAGGGTGGGTGACCTGTCCTGCAACCCTGGGCCTCACCAGAGGCTTTCCCCAAGGTACCTGTTGCACCAAACCAAGGCATTGCTGCCTGGCACCAGGGAAAGCTCTCCCGTGCTGCCAGAGGAGCCGGGAACTCAACCAACAAGTTGCAGGGAGAGAAAGCGGCAGTAGCAGGAGCTGCATGGAATCACTGCTGCAGAACACGGCACAGGGAGGCTCCCACAGCCAAAGCGTGGCCACGCTGAAGTTTTCAGGCTCAGATCCTCCATGGGGGCAGAGCCCAGGAGGGGTCTCAGGGGGCAGCAGGCACCAAGCCCAGGTTGGTGTGGGGCTGAGAGCTGTGGCACTGGGCAGCAGCCAAGGCACCCAGGGGCACCCACAGGGAGGGTGGGAGGAGAGAGAGGTGCGTGGGGGGTATGAAAGGATGGAGAAACAGGGGAAGGAGTGGGGAAGATCTGCACCCTTCACCCCACCCTAGGAGAGGGGTCCCTGGGATAAGATAATGGCTCCCCGCGCCAGCCTCCCCAAAAAGGGCCATGGGGCACAACAAGAGGCTTTCAACATCCTTCCCTCTGCCGCAGGGAGGGGGCAGCCAGTTCCCAGAGCCACCATGGGGGGCCGGGGGCTGCAGGGCGAGGATGGCTGTGCCCCTGCCGGGCGGGATCTGCAGCAAAGACGGCACACACAGGAGGGACAGAGCCACCACCCAGCAGACTGGAGATTCACGGGCTCCCAGGCGGCTCCAGGTGGGGTGGGGAGACAAAACTCCACAAGACATTGAGGCACGGAGAAAAGGCCACTACCCCCCACCTCCCCAGGCACACACACACAGCATCCCAAAGCACGCAGGGCTCAGCTGGGATCAGAGCACCCCTCCTCGCCAGCATGGAGGGCTAGTAAATCCAAGCCTCAGGAGGGGCTCCCCGCGGGGAGAAAGGGCTCAGGTCCTGCCAGGAGCCGGCAGGGAGCCGAGGACAGAAGGGAAAGCAGCAACAGGGCGAGGAGAGCATCCCCAGGGGCCGGGGCACCCCTCTCCGCACGCCTTACCTGCCCGATAGTGCCACACGCACGTGTCCTGGGCGGCCACCAAGGCAAATCCGGGCAGCAAAGGGGGGGCTCGCAGGGGGTGCAGAAAGGATATGGCCAGTCGATGAGCTTCTTGGCATATTTCCTGACTATGTTCTCTTCCCCAAAGAGGAAGAGCGATCTGTTGACGGTGAAGCAGTTCTGCCGGACGGGGATGGGGTTGTACAGAGCCATAGTCCGGGCTCTCTGCGCTTTGGTTTGCTTGAAGGCTCCCGGGCTCCCTCCCGCAGGGGCAGGAGCTCCTTGCCGGCTCCGGTTCTGGTCGGAACCCCCATCTCCAGAGCCCAGCCTGCCGGCCACTGCCTCCCCAAAGCGAGCCATCCTGGAAGAAAACACACAGGTGAGCCAAAGCAGCAGCACCGAGGCGGCGGGGGG
>VZTX01018631.1:26917-64949 GCA_013400915.1 Pardalotus punctatus | reverse complement strand
AGAAGAGGGAGGGGGTTGCGGGGCGCAGTCCCAACCACAGCCCCCTCCTCCTCTCCGGGTGATGCTCAGCTCCGTCTCTGCTCCATCCCTTCGGGAGAGAGAAGGGACCCGCGTGGAGGAGAGACGGCAACGTGCGGCACCGGCTCAGCGCCTCCGGCACGGCATGGGGGGCAGCCGAGCCTCCAGCCCCCCCAGAACGGCCGCCCGGGCAGCGGGGAGGGCAGGGAGCCCTCCTCCTCCGCGCTCAGCGAAGGCCGCAGCCGCTCAGTCCCTAAGCACGTTCCCGCACGAAGCAAGGGGTTAAACCCAGCCACATCCTCCCCACCGCTCTGCCTGCAAGCCCAAACCAGCCCCTTTTAACCCCCCCTCCGCAAGGCGAGCAGAGAGCAGCCACGGAAAGGGCTGGCATCCAAGTCCTTCCAGCTACCCGCTCGCAAAGGAAGACACAATTCGGAACAGCACCCAGCGCAGCAGCCGCGGCCGGGGGAACAGGTTGCAGCGTGGTCCAGCCTAGTTGGAGACAAGTGTCCAACTCCTTCCTCCCGAATCCATCTTCAGCATCCTGCGGGAGCCTGGCCACCCATCTGCCGGCTCGCTGGGGCAGCGGGCAGGGGCGGAAAGGGCTGAGCCCCCGGGCAGGCACCTGCGGCGGCAGGGATGCCCAGCCCTTCGATGCCAGGGCAGGAGCACGCAAGGCGACGTCGGCTTCCCGCAGGAGCCGGGCCACAAAATTAAAGGCTGCCGCGCCTCTGCAGCTCGGGGACAGCTCGCTTTAATGAAGTCAGTAGCAACACAGGCGCACACAAGCGCGCACACACGCGCAACACGCCCGGCTCGCTCCCTCGCTCCATCCAGCGCGTTCTTTTGGCAAGCACGGGAGCTGCCGCAAAGGAAAATCAGAGGCGAGGGGTGGGTCTGAAGGGAACAAAGGCAATGGGGGAGCACCCACACTGCCAGAAGCGCACACACCCCCCCGCCCTGGCTGCAGAGGGCTTTCCGGCACACGGGTGCTCTTAGGTGAGTGGCTAAATTGGGGAGCAAGGGGGGGCTGCCCTCCCTGCATCCCCCCCCGCCCCACCTCAGCCCGCACCGAGCATCTCTCTCCGGCCACATGCACCATCCCCCCCCCATCCCTGGGACACTTCGAGGCTCCCCGCCGGAGCCGCCCGATGCCAGCGGGTGCCCGGGGAGAGCCCTCCTGCTCACTCGCATACAGATGAGCCTCCACACCTCGGTATTTTCCTTTTTACATACGATGTTGTCTGGAAGAAACAGCGGCTCATATGAGAGGTGCAAACAACCCCGGCTGGATGTGTCCCTGCAGCAGCTTCCATGGAGAAGGGGTGGTCTCTGACCCTGCTACCCAACCCCCCCAGGCACCCCGCAAAGGGCAGAGGACTGGGGACACTGCTGATGTTACAGCCATGCGTGTGCCAAGGTCACCCAGGGATGCACAGGGTCTGCTGGGCTGGGCTGTGCCCCAGGGGGGAGAGGGGGATGCTCACCCACCCACCTTTAGGGAACCCACCCTGCCCTCCTGGCACATGCAGGGTACCCCCAGATCCCCAGGGATGTCCCCAAGTCCTCTTTGCCCACCAGGGAGGGCAGGACACAGAACACAGCACACAGCACACCCTCTGAGCTGTTCACACACAGGGTCCTTCACCCCTCCCACTGAACCCCGAGGCCAAAGAGCTCCCCCGGGCCTCTTGCTACCTGTCTTTTCCTCAAGCAGAGCACCCACAGCTCCAGCCAGCAGCACAAGACACCTTGAGTCCCTGCGATGCTCTTCCCTCGTCCACCCCACCAACAATCTGCTCTGCAAACACAGTGGCCCTGTCCCTCACACCTGCTATGGGGCAGGCAGGACTGCTTGAGGCATTTAAATAAAAATAAAAAAAAAAATTTAAAAAATCAAGCTCTTAATCACAGAAATCATTAACTCATTTGGGCCAGGGCTTCTCCCTCAGTGCAGCATGGCAACACCTCACCAGGACCTCCCCCACCCTGCAGGTACTACTGTGACCGAAAGGCCACAAGGCTTGTTTTTTGACCCAGGCCCTCATGGGTACATTGCCAGGAGCCCTTGGGCTGGCTGGGTGAGGAAGAGGAAGGAGCAGGTCCTCGTCAGCAGGATAACAGAGGAATGTTTGCAAAAAGTGTAGCAGGATCATTGCCCAAGCTCAGCCAGGCACCGAGAGCCCACCAGCTCCCCACAACACCCAACTGCTGCATCCCTTCTTAACTCTGTCCTTACAATTATCTTTAGAACCAAACTGGGTTATTTTGGGGGTTTTCACCAAGCCCCCAGCTACCTTACTACCACCCTGCAGCACCGAGTGGAGCAGGGGTGCACAGATCCCTCCCAAACCACTTCCCAGGCCACCAGCCAGCCGGAGTGACCCTGGGTTTTCATTCCACTAACAACAGGCAAGGAGGTGGCCACAGCAGCTACCAGCTAATTACAGTGCCTTCAATTTAGTCCAGGCAAGACACTGCCCTAAACGAATCAATTATTATTTGTGGCTCACCCCACCTCCTCCTCCCCCCCACCACCAACGCAGCAGCAGCAGCACGGCTGCCACTCTTCCCACCTTTCAGCCCTTTAAGCCACTGTTAATTAAGCCCGAGGCTGGGCCGATTGCCAGGAGCAGATCCTCAGCCTTGCAGAGCTCCTGCTTCTGCTCCCCCAGCCCTCTCCCATCCTTGCCTGCACGGCAAGGCCCCACCCAGCCTAAATGTTCAGGCTCTGGGTGGTACCCAGAGCCTGAGGAGGATGGGGAAGGCTGGACCCAGTACTGCCCCTGCATCCCCTGCCTGGCTCAGAGCAAGCAGCTGAGGGGGAGGAAGGCAGCCTTCCTCTTCCATTCCCTCCAAGCAGGGATGCACCCCTTACCTGGACCCTTCTGCTGGGGCTGTCCCCTGAACCTGGAGCTTGCTCTTGCCTCTACTCTACATTCACTGCTGCAGAGCAGAACGCAGGATGACCCTGCTGGGAGCCTCTCTCCTGCTCAGACAGTGCTAAAGGATGGGATATTTATGAGAAAGCAGCTCCTTAAGAGAAGATTGAGAGCCAAAAGAAAAAAAAGTCTCTGGCTATGCCAAGAGATGCAGGCTCTGTTTCCCAGGATGTTTATTGCCGTTCTCATCTTGACCCTCACCCAGCACTCTGGGATCTGTGAGTCAGGGAGAAGTGTGGCTGATGCCCACATGATTCAACACAGCACAGGGATTCAGAGCCAGCTATGTGGGGCTGTTTGGGTTTCTGTGAATGGAGGAAATGCGAGAAGACGGGGAACAGTGGGTGCCAGGACAGGAAGGCGCTCGGGATGTGCTTGGTTTTACCGAGACAGGATAACATTCCTCCGGTCTGGAGCACAGCTCTGAGGAGGAGCAGCTGAGGGAGCTGGGGGGGCTCAGCCTGGAGAGAAGGAGGCTCAGGGGGGACCTTCTTGCTCTCTACCACCACCTGAGAGGAGGCTGTAGCAAGGTGAGGAGTGGTGTCCTTACTCGGGCAACAAATGACAGGATGAGAGGAAACCGCCTCAAGTCGTACCAGGGGAGGTCCAGATGGGATATTAGGAAATGCACCTTCTCCAGAAGGGTTGTCAAGCCCTGGCACAGGCAGCCCAGGGAAGCGGTGGAGCCACCGTTCCTGGAGAGATTTGAAAGATGTGCAGATGTGGCACTTGGGGACACGGCTGAGTGGTGGCCTTGGCCGTGCTGGGCTCATGGTTGGACTCGATGAGCTCAGAGGCCTTTCCCAACCAAAACGATTCCACAATTCCATGATTCTCACACCAATATCGCCATCCAATATATGCCCTCCCTGCTCTTCCCCCACTTCTCGGAGCCACGCCGCCACCCCCGCACGGCAGGACATCACCGGAGACGCGGGGCTGTCCCTTCCCGGGTGATGCCGAGCCCCTCTGTCACACCCCCCAGCCTCCCCCAGCGCGGGGCCGCCGCCGCCGCTCCGGCATTGCCATCTAGTGGCAACTGTCCCCTCCCTGCGCCCCCCCAGCCCCAGCCAGCAGCCCGGGCTTCGGCCGGGCTCCCCCCGGCTGACCCCTTCTCGCGGGATGCTTGCGTCGGATGCAGACCCCTGCTCATCTCCCGCAGAAACCTCTGGCTCAGCCCGGGCTCCCCGAAATCTCCGATCTGTGCATCGCTGGCTACAGGCACCAAAAAAAAAAAAGAAGGGAAATAGTGTTAAAAGCAACCTCTGCCAAGCCCCGGGTTGCTCAGAAAGCCAGAGGCTGCTCTGCAGCTTGGAGGGAGCAGCAAGCAGGGAACGAGTCCCTGAGGAGAGGCTGAGAGTTGGGGTTGTCCAACCTGGAGAGGAAAAGGCTCCAGGGAGAGTTTAGAGCCCCTTGCAGAGCCTAAAGGAGCTCCAAGAGAGCTGGAGAGGGACTTTGGACAAGGGGCTGGAGTGACAGGACAAGGGGAAGTGGTTTCAACCTGATAGAGGGTGGGGTTGGATGGGATATTAGGAAGAAATTCTCTATTAGGAGGGTAGTGAGGCCCTGGCACAGGGTGCCCAGAGAAACTGTGGTTCCCCATCCCTGGAAGTGTCCAAGGCCAGATCGGACAGGGCTGGGATACCCCGGGATAGTGAGAGGTGTCCCTGCCCATGGCAGAGGGATAGGAGCAGATGATCTTTAAGGTGCCTTCAAATCCAAACCATTCTGTGACTCTAATGCATGCCAGCCAGGGTCTGGAGAGGGAGGACAGCCTCCCCTTCCATGACTGATGCTCCCAGGAGCTGTGATGGACTGCACTCATCTTAGAAAATGGCTTTTGGCATCCTGATTTATTTTTTAAATATGGTTATGCTGAGATGAAAAAAATAAATAAATTTCAAAAGGAATCAAATGAGAATCATCCATGGTGGTGCTCTGGCCAAATTTCAAATTGGGACTGAGTAGCTGTGACTCAGAGCGTGTTTATAACCATGCAGGAATGCAAGTTTTTTCCAGAAACTCTTTCATTACCTGCTGGGTTAGAAGGAGGATGTTCTCCCCACTTGCAAAGAAGAAGTCCTGCTGGGCCAAGCACCTCTGCAGCAGCAGGGAGACAATCCCTGGACTGGAACTGTTCACCCAGGGATGTGGGTGGAGAAGCTCCAGGATGGCATCTCTAGAGGTTGGCACCACACCAGCCTCTGCCTGATGTCCATCTGTGCAGATGTTGGCAGCTGTGGCACAGGCCAGGACAGTCCTGGTGGCATTTCTTGTGCCAAAAAAGCCCTGCAGAGGCTCTGCAGCAGCACCTCACAGCAAGGCAGCTCTCACCCAAGCGAGGGCAAGTGTTTCCTCTCTGCCATCTGCTCCCACTTCTTCCCAACAACGTCGCCCAGAGGTGCCTTCCCCAGCACGGACAGAGATCCTCATCCTCATCATCCTCACAACAGCCAGGACACATTCCCAACACCAACCCAGAGGTGGAATCCACAGGGTCAGCACTGGGATTTATCCACTGAGGAATCAGAGGGCTGGAAGAGAAGTGAGAGCCAGCAAATCTCACATTGGGCTATAAATTCTGCCTCCAGATTTTTCAGCCACTGCCACCACTCCCCCACCCTCCTCCGGTCCCTGGGCTGCAGCAGCCACTCCAGGTGTCACACAGCAGCCATAGCAGGAGAATTTGGATGTGTGAAGCTGGAAGTGGAATCAGCTGCACCCTGCCATAAAACATCGCCACGTTCAGAAGCACCGCTGGTTTAATTATCGAGACCAGCAAGTCCAACACCCAGCCTCGGCATCTTTAAAATCAATACAAAATCTTGTAAAGCTCTCTCTCACTGGGATAAGGGAATAATCCTCTGGAAATGGAGACTTTGGTGGCTGGATCTCCCCCCAGACAAGATTTTGTAGGCGATGGAGGTGCAGGAGCAGTGCCAGAGCAGCTCTAACCCATCCTTCCCCCTGCAGCCCCTTCCCAAGAGCCCAGCTGCGGCACACCTTGCATTCCCACCCCAGGAATCCCTTTTCCTGACCTCTCTGTGAGCATCTGCTCAAGACAATCCAGCCCAAAGCATCTCTGGTCCCAGTTCCTAAAATGCCTGCTGGTTCTCAGCTGCCAAGCAAAACACAACACAACACAAAACTGAAGCAAACACACAAACATGAGTGTAGCAGGTCCCACTCAAGGTTCCCAAATCCACAACATCCCATCACAACCCACCAGGGCCCACCAGCCTCCAGCTGCCCTCGGGGTGAAACACCAGGGCTGATTAGCCCCGGCTGTTTAGGGAGCATCCATCCCCTTCCCTCCTCCCCTGCATGCAGATGCTTCACAGTGATCTGTGTGACATCTTTCTGTGCAAGCCAAGGGGAGACACATTAATGGTGTCTTCACAAGCTGGGTGGGATGTGAGAACAGGGATCAGGAGCTGTGTATAATCTGCTTCTTGTGATTCCCCAAGGGTTCTGCCAGCACAGAGCACAGCCCAGCACCAGGCCCTGCTCAGGTGGCCCAAGATAAAACTCCTCACACCACCAAAAATGCCCAAAGACACCACAGACCCTTCAAGCTGGATGTGGCCCCACACTGCATTGCTGTGGGACTGGAGCAGCTCATGCATCAGAGCTACTGATAAAGAAGAATATCATTGCATCTTGAATTAAAGGGGGATTCAGCAACCAAATCACAGAATGGATTGGGTTGGAAGGGACCTTTAAAGGCCATTTCATCCAATTCCCCTGCCACACCTTCAACTGCACCAGGTTGCTCAGAGCCTCCTCCAACTTGGCCTTGAAATGATGGCAGGCTGGAGGAGCTGGGGGAGGCTCAAAGGACAGCAAAGGACCCTCCAGCCCCGGGTATTTTTGGGGACACAGCAGGGAGGTGCATCCAGCCCCACAAAACTCCCATGAGCTGATTTTGGTGCTCAGTCTCACTCTGTCACAGTGAAGCTCAGTGCTTGCACTAACCCACCTCCACAGGCTGCTCAGGACTTTGTACCCCCAAAAACACCCAACCAAAACCAACAGCCACCTTTGTGGGACATTAAGCACCCAAAGAAGCACAATGGGATTTGCTGACACCTTGAGCAGAGGCAAGTAAGACCCCATCACTCCCAAACCACCAAGAAAAGGGACAGCATTGCTTTTCCCCCATGCTGGCTGCAGGGATGCTTCCCCCATCCTGACACTGCCCCCTCTCCCCTTTCCTACCTAAACACCTCACTCCAAGTGTTCCTGGCAACTTTGCCTTAGCCCAGGAGGCTTTGGGGCTCAACTGAAGAGCCCTGGAATAATCACCCATTAATAAATTTCCTGGAGTGCCCTGCTGCTTTATTTAGCTTTGCCAGCCAGGCTCTAATTAGCATTTGCAGTTGAATCCTGGCTGCTCTGGGCAGGCGTGCAGCAATCCCACCTCCCAGCAAACAGCTCTCTTCCTTCCCTTGCTTTGCCATCACATTCAAGTGAATTTCCAGTCCTGCTTCCAACCCCCAAATCCCTCTAACACAACCTCTTCCCTCAGCCAAAAGCTGTGGAGCATCCCAGCCTCGCACTAAGCGAGCTGGCAGGAGGTGAGATCACACCTCTGCATCCTCCTCCATCTCAGACAGGTCCAGCCTTGGGCAAGGCACTTCCAGACAGGTCCACTAGAGAAGATCCAATGGCAGAAAAATAGGGATATTTGAGAATGGCCCTGCCCAAAACATTGGGACTGAGCAGCATGGATAAAGGGAGACCACGGAGAGGAGGAAGGGATGGAGCAGAGACTCAGGGGCATATTCCCTGTCTTGTCACCAAAGCCCTGCAAGAGCCAGACACTGAGCTGCCAAACTTCACATGTGTGTGGGAACGAGCTCAGAAAAGACATCCCCAGAGCCATCCATAGACAGTCAACAGGAAAAAACTTATTTCCAGCCTGTCAAAGGGCTGGAGAGGGATTTCTAAAAGCCTTTTTTCAACTGCTGCACTACCCAAAGCAAAAAAAAAAAACCCAGCATCCTCATGGCCCCTCTGGCACAGCAGTGTCAGCTCCTGCCAAAGCCATCAGAGATTTTCTTCTCCCTTAGATCTCTTCACCCCTCCAAGGGGCAGGTCCACACCCGACAACCATCCAGTGCTTTCTCTGATCCTCTGCCCTCCCTGCAAGGCGCAAGTTGGGTAAACACAGCCAAACACTCGGTATCAAGGACTGGGATGACAGAAGAGCCTCCTTCCTGCCTTTGAGCTACAAATACCCCCAGCAATAAAAAGAAAGCTGGATCAGAACGCCACTAACTCCATCCCCAACCTAATGAAGCCAAACTTACAGGCTCAGCTTTCTCCAAAGCAGCCCTGCTAGCAAACAGGGCGGCTTTGACAAAATTACATTGTCAGGACAAGCGCCAGGAAAAGATGGAGCTGTTGAAAAATTTTTCCAGCAGGTCTGAACTTGCACTGAGCAGCTGATGCTCAAGACAGCCAGAGAAGCCCCATCCCTGGCACGCAGCCAGGAAGGAGATGCTGCTTCCCTCTTCCAAACTTGTGAAAGAGAAAAGGCCAAAGAGCAAAACCTGTCTCTGAGAGCTCCTCAGTGCTGGGAGGTGTGAAGAAACGTCCCCCTTGCTGCAGCGACAGGCAGGTGGCAGCTCAGCAGCCTCCATGAAGGCAAACACCCTCAGCAGCCAAGGCTGAGCACGGCTCCTGCGATTCCTCAATGGGAAAAAGTTCATTGAAGAATTTTTAGGCTTCATCCCACCCAAGCAAATGCGTGGAAATATCAGGTACTGCCTCATGAGCTGTGGGGGGTGGGAAGAACCGACCCCTGTGAAGCTCCTCAGATGGCAAATGAAGGAGCTGTGGTTTGTAGCAGAGCTCATGGAGATGACGCAGGTTTCATCACAGATCCATCCACCATGGTGCCATGCTCCAAGCTTGCAGGAAAGCTGCTTCCCACCAAACAAACTGGTTGGCATCATCCAGGAAAGATGAGACAACGCCAGCTCTTTTGGGAAGGACAATGTCTCACTGATCTCCTTCCCCACAGCTGGGGCTGAGCACCAGCACATTTTCCCCAGGTAAAAAGCAAAGTTAAACTTCACTCCTTGGTGGAAAGTGTAACACCAGCCCCAAAACCAGGCAAGCAACAGAAACAGAGACATGTTTTGGGTGACCCAAGCACCCACAATCCTGGGCTGAAGATCAGAGCCACCTTTCCCCCTGAGCACACAAAGATAAGCAGACAGGAAGAGCATCTCTCCCTCTGCTCTTCTAAGAGAGATCTCAGTATTTCAAAGGCCTCTCTGGGAAATCAACAGTCCCATTTTGAGAGCTGCTTTAGTACAACTTCCTAACCTTTCACAGAGCCACGGAATGGTCTGTGTTGCAAGGAACCTTAGAGATCATCTCATTCCAACCCCTGCCATGGGCACGGACACCTTCCACCAGACCAGACTGCTCAGAGCCCCATCCAGCCTGGCCTTGGACACTTCCAGGGATGGGGCAGCCACAGCTTCTCTGAGCAACCTGTGCCAGGGCCTCACCACCCTCATAGTCGAGAAAATGCCATTTTGGGAGTGCACAGTGAGACATCCTCTATGTTTTAAAATGCAAAACTCTGAGTTAAATGTAAAATTAGTGATTGTCTGATCAGACTAGATACCTCCCGAAGTCCCTGAATTAACTTATTACTCTGTCATCCCTGAAATACAAACTGTATGTGAGGGTGGGAGGGGGAAGGTGGGTACTACACCTTAGAAACTGAGAGTTGTAAATAACATTAACCCTACGAACTGGAGAGGTGGAAAACACCTCTGCCACAAACACCTCCCAGCCAGCAGACAGCCCCCCCTCAGAATCTCAGAGGGACAGCTGGGGGCTGCCTGGGAGATGGGAAGAGGTTGAATTATTCCAGGGGAGGGAAAGGACGAGGGTGCAAATGAGTAGGGAGTATCAGACGTTTCAGTGGCTGCAGGCTGCACCGAATCACGCTCACCAGCTCAGGGAGATGCTAAAAACCAGAGACTGCTGAAGCAGAGAGCTGTGCTGCCATCCAGAGGGACTTCAGCAGCCTGGAGGAACAGGCAGAGGAGCAGCACAGAATTCAGCTTCACGGGAAACACCAAGCCCTGCCTGGGGAAGAACGACCCCATCCACACTGGCCGGGAAGGGGCTGGACAGGGAGAGCCCCAAGGGACCTGGTGGCCACAGAGGTGGCCCTGAGCCAGCACTGTGCTCTTGGAAAAAGGGGGCCAGCAGCCCCCTGGGGTGTGTTAGGCAAAGCCAGTGGGTTAAGGAGGTGGCCTGTCCCCTTCATTTAGCCCTGGTGACACGTCCAGGGTGCTGTGCCCTGCAGGACAGGAGACATGACTTACTGGAGTGACTCCAGCCAAGGTGGTTAAAGGACAGGAGCTGGGAGAGCTGGGGCTGCTCAGCCTGGCTGGAAGAGGCTCAAGGAGGATCTGATCAATGCACAGAATTCCTGACAGTGGGGGAAGAGGCAGAGCCAGGCTCCTCTCTGTGGCACCCAGAGACTGGATGAGAGGCAGCAGGCACAAACTGCAACAAAGCAAACTCTGCCTGTACATAGGAATTAACTTCTTCACTGTGAGGGGGACTAAGCATTTGGGACAAGCTGCCCAGAGATGTTGTGGGCTCTCCATCCTTGGAGATACTCAAAATCCACCTGGACACACCAACAGGAGAATCTTGCAGGACTGTGGCTCCAGCTGTAGGTGACCCTGCTCGAGGTTCTTTGCCACATCACTACCTACCAGAAATTCTGTGTTTCTGAGCCACAGCCAGCCCCAGGCCAAGGGGGAAGCTCCTTCCAAAGGCTGCTTCCTGGGAAGCACAACCAGCCCCAGCACCATCCTTGGTGCCAACAAAGCTTGCTTCCCAACACCTGCAGCTGGGATTCCAGGGAGGGAAGCAGGAAATGCCAGGATGCAGTGGCAAAACACAAGGCAGCAGCTCCCGAGTGGAGGCATCTCTTGGGAACCACCTTGTCCTTCCACGTTCAGCTCCTAAGAAGCTCCCTGGAAGCGCTCCTGAGCCTGCACTGGCTCAGCCACGCAGGAAGGCTCAGACTGTCCCTAAGTGCCCACCCCTCTGGCAGCCCCTGGGAGGCTTTGCAGTCACTGGAATGAATTCAGACAGGGAATTCCTGCAGGGTGTGCCAGAAACCCAGACTTTGAGGAAATTCACTGAAGGATGCTGCTATTGCCATGCTGTTGCCAGGATATTCAGTGGAACTCAGGTTCATGCCAGGTCAAAAAACAAACTCCTCCCCAGGATGCAAACCTTGATCTGCGCTAAAGGGAAGCAAGAAGAGCACTGGGAGGTCCAGGGCAGATACCTCTGGGAGAGATGTTTCTCTCTGGCTCAAGGCAAGCTACCATGGCAAAAGTGTCCCCATTCCCAGGTTTAGCAAATCCACAGTCCTTTTCACCAGCTGCATTGCTCCTCGTGTAGGGTAAAACATAAGCAGGGAGAGCCATGTTAATGAATAGACACTCGTTTGGCTCAGAGAAGTTAATTGCTTTGCTTGGGGAAGAATGGTGTCTTTAAGGGTAGCAGACTTGCATAGGAAATGTGGGTGGATCTACAGGAAGGATGCTCCCAGGTACCTAATTCCCAGCATCACCTGCCACTGAGATCTCAGGGCTTTCACCTGCAGAGCCCCCAGAGCTCCTGCCAGCTGCCTGAGCTGCCCCAGCTCTATTTCCCAGCCATCACAAACCCCTGGACTCACGGCAGCGGACATCTGAAGAGGAGCCCATGGTGGGGGAGGACAGGGCTAAGCTGTCTCTGACAGCAACTCCCACTGGAGCCCTGTGGGGTGGGAGCAGGGCTGCTGCTCAGAACACAGCACTGCACCCGCTGCACCCAACACCTCTCCCAAAACTGTGCTGCAGAGCTGCCAGCACAAGTGACGGCGACTCAGAGCCACCCTGGGGCTTGTCCCTTCCCCGTAGAGCCCAGGAGGGACAGCGTGGTGGCGCTGGTCCAGCTGCTTGAAGAGCCCCAGCCCGGGGGCATTTCGCAGGCAAGAGGCACTGCCGCCCCATGTGTGCTCTCACTGCAGCCAATCCAACCCAGATGGTGCTGGAGAATATGCTGGGAAGCAGCGACAGAGCTGGCAGCCTAGCACACACCAAGGGGGCTCTTTGTCTCTTTCAGCACCAGTGAAAAAATTTTTAAAAAAAAAAAAAAAAAAGCATATAAGGGGAAAAAAATTCAGCTTCATTTGTAATCCGGGATGCAGAACGTGCACATAACCAGACAGAGGCTGCCAAGTCGTAAAAAGCCTCCGAGATCTGTGAGCAACACCCTGTGCATTTGCAGGCTGTTCTGTTCTCTCCCTGCTTCCCATCGCACCGCGCGGAGGCAGAGCCGCAGGAACGCTCCAGCCCCAGAGGCTCCCCACGGGCTGCGCTGCAGGGACGGAGCCAGCGAGCAGCACAGAGCTCGCTGGATCGCAGGCTCCCAGGAAAACGAGATCTCACAAACCCAGAGCACCAGACACATTAAGATGCTCCAAGACAGGGCATCACTTTAAATTACCTTATCCTTCGGAGTCACCGTGCTGAGGGCAGAGTGCATCATTTGCCACGGGACACTGAGACCCTGCACCCATCACTCAGGTGCTCAAAGGCTGAATTACAGCATCCCACCCTCACACTGTGCCACCATTCTGCGGCTTTCCTCCCAATCTCCTCTGCTCCCTGCCCAGCATCTGCCTGGAATCAGAATTTTCCATGCATCCTGGCTGTAAATATCATTCCAAAACGAGGGCACAGCTTGCATTCCCCAGATTGCACAAGCTAAGCTGAACAAATTCCCATGCACACGTGGGTTTCAGCCATGCAAAGCAGGGTTGGGTCCCGTGTGCTTCAAATTGAGCCTGAGGCCTTTCTGGGATGTGTTCCGTGCCTGGCTCTGCCTGTCCTTACCATCGGCTAAGGAAGCAGCTGCTCATCCTGGAGAAGCCACAGGAGGTTCCCCGTTTGCTTATTTTGACAAGGAGCTTTTCTTTTGAGCCATCTCTAAGCTCAACATTATCCAAAGGATGCTGCCAGGCATCCAGAGTGAAGGCAGCAGTGATCCTACCTTGGAGCTCAGCAGATCCCTCCATCCCTGACCCTGATGCGTGAACACAGGGATGGAGGGCAGGGCATGAGGCTGGCGCTCCAGAAAACGGGATTTAGTGTCTGCCCTGGGCTTCAGTCCCTGAGACAAGAACCAGGTGGGCTGGTACATTCATTTTCCACCATAAAGTTAATCCTCCCACAGAGCTGCTGCCCCACAGGCACTCAGAGGTTTCTGTTCTCTGCCTCTCTCCTGTACCCACCACCCCACAGAGCACCCGGCCACAGCTGGCAAACAGAAGCATGTGGGGATCTCCTGCAGCTACCCATTTTTCCGTGTTTCCCATATCCCATTTCATGCCCACAACTCACTGGCAAAATAGCCCCCTCACTGCTAACCAGAGCCAGACTGCCCAGGGGAAAGCCCCCAGGGTGATCCAAGGCATGCAAGATGGCCCCTTCTGAAAATTAAATCACAGGGAAACTGCATTATTACTAATAAAATTACACATAAGGAAATTAATTTGCTTTTTCACCCCCACAGGGTATCCATCTATTCCCAGAGAACATCCATGGTACTGGGGTTACTGGCTCAACACACCTATCTGGGCTTTGGCAAAGCTTTTGGGGAGAACATTGATTGTTCATCCTGGAAGGATAAAATGTTTGGATTGGAAGGGACCTTAAAGATTATCTTGTTCCAGTTTCCCTGCCATGGGCAGGGACACCTTCCACTATCCCAGGTTGCCCCAAGCTCTGTCCAACCTGGCCTTGAACACTTCCAGGGATGGGGCAGCCACAGCTTCTCTGGGCACCCTCTGCCAGGGCCTCACCACCCTCACAGTCAAGAATTCTTAACTTTAAAGCCACCCACTTTCAGTTTAAAGCCACTCGCCCTCATCCTGTCACTGCACGCCCTCATCAAAAGCCCCTCTCCTTCTGATGTTTGAGCCTGATGTTAAAGCAGGAACTTCTGGTATGTGGCTTTTCCCAGCTGATGGGGCATCAGGGCACCTAAGTCTGGGAAAGGAGCAGACCAAGCCCCTTGGTGCTCCCTAAATTCCCAGGAAGGGACCCAGCAGGGACAGGGAGTGGGGCTCTCTGGTCCGCAGTGGGGCATGAGGTCTGCCCAAGGGCCAGAGCCCAGTGTCCCCCCAACACCAGAGGTTTCCCAGAAAACCAGCATAAAGCAGGATGAAATGACAAACCCAGGAGCTGGGAAATGCAGAGATAGGACCCAACCAACTTGGGGAAACATCCTATTAAACCACATCGGGGTGGCAGCAGCCTGCATTACTGCCTGAGCATTCCCAAGGTGTTAACGACAGAAATATTGGGTTTTGTGCTTGGGTCCCCGCTGGATGGAGCAACTGAGGGCAGCTAAAGGGGCACATCCCACACCAGGAGCGGGAAGGGCTCCAGCTTCGTGTCCCTGCTGCCAAGCAGAGCTGGGGAGATGCAGCCGCTAATTAGCGAGCAGCCGATCGAGAGCCGCGCTCCGCCAGCCGACAATTAACGAGGCCACCCCTCTGCTTCCTGCCCCGCCATGATTTATTCATCTGGCATCCCCAGCGGGCTGCAAAAGATAACGAGGCACCGAGCGCCTGCCGAGCCCATATGGCAATTTATTTTCCCTGCAAAGCTGCCTGAGTCACCGGCCAGGAGGTTCCCCGGGCACGAAGGGATGAGCCGAGAGGGCCAGGGAGAGCCCGCCTCGATGATGGGCTGCTCTCCAAAAAAAATCAGGAGCAGCCTCAGCTTTATCACAATCAGTTTTATCATGGAAACCATCCCAAAGAAACCCTACCAGCTTCACATGGGCAGAGTGCTGATCTAGATCTTGCCAAAACAACATGCCACATCTAATTAATATGGGGGCTCCCATCTCCACTGGGTGTTTTATTAAACATTATTCCCCAAATCAAATTCTGGAGGCAGGGAACTGCTCCAGAGCAGTGATACTGGAGCAGGATGTGCTGTAACAGCTTATCCCAGGCAGTCCTGCTGGGCTGACATGGGGAGGGGAAGCTTGTCCTTTAAATGTGGGACTGAAGCACGTGGCCGCAGCCTTGGTCACACAGACTATGACAGGTGAGAGAGACTAACCCAGGACCTGGAGCTGGGTTAGGACTCCCACAGCACCAAGGCAAGCACTGAAAGAAGATAATGAAAGGAAAAAAACAGTGGGTTCTAGCTCTGCCAAACACTTCTGTTTGCTCAAGTTTGTTAAGGTCCCGGCTTGCTCTGATTCAGGAAGGCTTGGACACTTTTTAGAATTAAATATAAATCAAAGAATCATTTTGGTTGGAAAAGGCCTCTAAGATCATCAAATCCAACCATTAATTCAGCACTGCCAAGTCCCACAAAAATGTCCCCAACCACCACATCTACAGACAACCCCTTCACAGTGTCCAGCCACAGCAAAAGCAGAAAGGCAGCAGCCCCCAACACATCTCAATACCAAGATACAGCCAAGGGAAACTGCCTTGAGGACTTCCAAAACAGAGCTTCCAACTTCCCTCTACCACCCCACAAATTGGGACACACCATTCCCATGGGATCCCACCCTCCAGCTCAGAGCCAAGCAGCCCAACCTCAGATCGCCGGGAGACGGAGCACCGCTGGTGCTGGCTGCTCCACAGGGGTCACACCGCAAACACAACACCCCCAGCCCCCACAGAGCACAGGGAACGCTCCCACTCCCCCCAGCTGCCCACCTGGGCTGGGGGCTCTCCGGTACTTACTCCCACTCCTTCCTCCGCGCCTGGGGCGTGCTCTGCATCTTGTGCGCCTCGTGCGCCTTGATGATGTCCCTCTGCTCGATGAGCCCTCCCCGCCGGCGCTTGATCACGTCCGGGCTCACGGCCACCAGCTGGCCCAGCCCCAGCTCCAAGGCGCTGCCGGTGTCTGCGTCGGCATCCCGGGAGCGGGAATCGTAGAGGGCGTCGAAGGAGGCGGCGCGGGACACCAGGGCCTGGGCCAGGCTCTCGGGCTCCAGCAGGTTGCAGGACTGGGTGTTCTGCATGAGGCCCAGGCGGTGCTGGCGCCACGTCTCCTCCTCGGGCAGGGCCAGGACGCAGCGGGACGAGGCGGCGTCCAGCTCAGCCCCCCTGCCCGGCACTGGGGTGCCCATGGAGCACGTCCCGAAACCCAGCATCGCTGCTGCTCGTGTGGCTCATCACTCTGGAGGGGAACAAGACAGAGGAAGGCTCAGGGGTTTGCTCTGTTGGCCCCACAATTCCCTCCCTTCCCCCCATGTCAACCAAAAGTCCTGTTTCTCCTGGGTTTGTTGGGCTAGACCCTCTCAAACCAGCACGCACATCACTGGATCCCCAGTGTTGAGGTGAGGGGTAGCACCTCCTGCCTTCCTCATCCTTCCCAGCTGGGGTACCCCTGAACCTCCTGAACCTGCAACTCCCTGACCCCGTAGCCAGCCCTCCCTGGAGCAGCACAGCATGAGGAGATTGGAAAAGAGGAGACTTAGGACACCCAGGTCAAACCATCCCTGGGCTCCTTCCATCTGGCTGTTTTTTCTCTGTGGGGTGTCCCTGGCTGGAGCATCCAGATGCCCCTCCAGCCCCCCACTCAAGGGATAACAGACAGACAGCACTTCAGGAGGCTGGATGTGGAAATACCAGAGTGGTTTTGAGTGGGGAGCTGCACATGGGAGCCAAAGGTTCGGGAGCACTGCCAGGAACCCCACACCCAGCAGCTCTCCTTGGCTAAGCAAAGTAGATGATGCCCAAGACAGGAGGTGCTCGTGTCCAGGACCATACCCAAAGCCTTGTTGTGGTGAAATGCATTATTTTCATGTTGGAAAAGCTCTGTTCAGCATGTTATTGCTGTGGGAAAGGCTTTGCTTTGGCAGCCCCAGAAATTCCCCTTCCAGTGTTTGCCCATGATGAAGGTGAGAAAGGGGATGAGAGAAAGCAGAAGGCAGCCAAGGCCATTACTGCCTTCCTAACTACAGCCCTAATGCAGGAGAAAGCAATCCAGCAAGGAAAAGGAGGATTTGAAGCCCCCAGCCATGCAGCAAACTGAGCACATCATCATCATAACCCCTTCCCAGGACATTGTTTGGACACACCTCCCAGGCAAACAGGGAGGTGAGAAGAGAGGTCGGGATAAAGGCTGGGAAAACCACACCGGAAGCAAAAATAAATTAAATGTAGGGGGGAAAAAAATCAACGCTAACTGAGGGGACAACACAGAGTATGGCTTCCATCATAGTCCAAATAAGCCTGACATTCCTCATGAGGGGAAGGGATGGAAGGCCCAGGGGAGCATTCCATCTCTTCAGGTCTGTGGTGCTGCACTGCAAATAGAAGGCACCAAAGCCACCCTCACATTTAAACCAGCCCAGCCCAAGGGATACTCAGCCCTTGGCAAGCTCTCCAGAAAGAAAAAGGCAACTGGCAGCAAGAGCCTCAGCAAATTAATTAGCACATTGATAAGAGGAGTTTGGCTGCTCCCACTGAAAGCTATAAACGGATCCTTCACTCCGCTACTTTGCTTACCCGTGCTACTTTTTTAGGAGCATTAATTACTTTTTCAAGTCAGTTCTGGACACCTTCATCATATCTCATTTTCCCCAACTTCTGCTTTTCCTTTTCATATTTCTCTGCTCATTTCCAACCCTCCCCTCTTAAAGTTTAACTCCAGGTTTCATTGGGTTTGGGGGGCTTTTTTTGTTTTGGTTTTGTTGGGGCTTTTTTCCTGCCATTGGTGAGGTTTTTTATTTGGTTTTTTGTCTGGTTAGGCTTTGTTTAGCTTTTGTTTGTTTTGGTTTTTATGTTTTTTAAACAACCATTAGCCCTGTTCCTTTCCTAGTCATTTCCTTGACAAGGACGGGAGGATTTCACACACACCAAGTGTGAGCACTCCAGGTTTCAGCCGTGCCTGAGGACAATCAGCCAAGAGCAAATGAGGATAAATCCCGAGGGCAGATCCAGCATCCACACAGACACTGGCTCTGCTTATGCCTCCCAGTGCATCTCCCGCTCCAGGGACACTGGCGACTGCCAGGCTTTGGGGCAAGAAGAAAAGCTCAGGCAGAGCCCTCGAACAAAACACTGAGGAAGTTTGAGGAAATAAATAGAAATAATTAGCTCTGCCTCCACCTAAGCAAACAAGGCTCACGCTGCCAGCAGAACAAGCCATGTTCCCCCTGGAGAAGTGACAAGGAGAGAAGGGAGGATGCCAGAACATTTTGTTGAGGAAAGCTGACGAGGTTTCACACTAACGAGGGTGCTCGAGGGATGCCACGTGCCAGGTACCGAGCATCTGGCACCAGGGCACATGCCCCTCTTCTGGCCTTTAGACCCCTGCTCACACTGAAAACAAACACTTTATTTTTACCCAGAATCTGAATTAATGGGAAAAACACCACATTGGCTCATGCAGTTTGGCTTCTGCTGCTTAAATGCCAGCCCTGCCTCTATTGGTAGGAACCCACAGCTTGGGCTGTGCTGGGAAGAGGCATGGCCAGAGCCAGGAGCATGGAACCACCCAGCAGCCCCACCTCCACCCTGGATTTTCTTAATAACATAGAACTCCTGCGTGTGTCGCAGAATGGCCTGGGTTGGAAAAAACCTTGAAGTTCATCTCGTTCCAGCTCTTCTGCCATGGACAGGGACACCTTCCACTATCCCGGGCTGCAGAACTTTTTCCTAATGTCTGACTTAAACCTACTCTTTCTGGGTGAAGCCATTCCCTTTTGTCCTGTAACTCCAGGCCCTCATAAATAGTTTTTCTCCATTTTTCTTGTAGGCTCCCTTCAGGTTTGAGTGCCTCTGAGCCCTTCCTGCTGCAAATCAGCCTTTTCCTGGGAATAAACCCAAGTTGCTGCACAGCTCCCTGTTAATAGCTGGGCAGAAGATGACTTCACACCTCCACTAATGGCAATTAGGAGTTACAAACAGCAAAGGAATACAGCATATCCACCTGTATGACGCCCCTGTAGTCCCACACATGGTCTCCCACGGGTGATCCCGGCTGCTGCTCGCTGTCCACATCCCTGGTGGCATGACTGGGATGCAGTAAGGACATGGGACAGCCCCTGCCATCCCTGCCACAGGGACAGGGATGTCACTGCCCGGCAATGGGACGCTGGTCTGTATTTGGTACAGGAGAGCCAAGGAACCACACAGAATTGCCGTGGCCAGACAGGCACAGAACAGCTCTGGCCCCATGGTCTGGACCTCATTGTGGCCTGAAGTGGGACACAAGCACCCAAAGGCAGCATCCCACCCCACAAACCACCGAGAACACAAGCCAGGGCAGCATGTCCACCCCACAAACCACTGAGAAGAGGCTTTTCAAGCACCAGAGCACAAGTGACAGAAGAAGAGACACACACAGATCCTCACTGCAGCACCCTCAAGAAACCCAACCCCGATATCTCAACCCCAGCCACGTGCCACAGCTGAGGAACAGAGCCCCAGCAGGCAGGAGACCCTAAGATCTCACACCATGCTTCATTTTTTCCTCTCTGGCAGCCGATTAACTAATAAATAGCTGCAGGGAGAAGCAGGTTCTCAGCAGCAGCGCTGCCCTCCGAAGAGGAAATTCCTTTTAAGGGTTTTCTGTGTGTGTGTTTGTGTTACAATGGCAGCAATCAAGTCCTTAGCCAAGTAACGAGGTATTACCATAATAACTACACCCCGCACTTAAGGCGCTGGGTGAGCTCTTTGCTTCCATTATCTGAACAACCTTTACCAAAACCCCCGGAGTTAAAGCAAAAGGCTTAATGCTGTGCTGCTCCACAAAGGCTGATCTTCCCCAGGCAGCACAAGGGCCCAGCAATGCTGAGCTCCAGCACTGCCACCAGCCCCGGGAGAGCAGGGAGGCAGAGATCCCTTCCCGGAGAGGGCAGGATGGACAAACTCTGGCTGTGGTTTATTCCACAGGCAACAAAGCTGCTGGAGCCCTCCAAACATGGTTCAGCACCCCAGCAGTTTTTCCCAGGGATCTGGGGGATTATTTTGACAGCAGCATCAGAGCAAGAAGCTGTTAAATATATATATGAAAAAAAACATATATGATACTATATATAGATAATATACATTTATATGAGAGCCTCTAGGATGCTGCTCCCAAGCACCTTGGGGACACCCCAAACCAGGCAAGGATTCTCCATTTTGCCAGCCCACAGGAGATGTGTCCTCCCCAGCTTGGCTGGTCTCCCTGGGAGCTCAACATGCTGAGGTACCTTGGCCTAGTTCCATCCTTCCTGAGGCACAGGGGTGCTCTGAATCCATGCCCTGCCGCCCCTCCCCTCTGACTCTCTGACCTCCTTCTCCCCACGCCACGGGGGCCACTTGGTTTTCAGGATGACCAAAAGCCTCTCCCTGCTGAGCCATGCTTGCCCTGAGCTGCTGATTATCAGTCCCTGCTCCAAGGGGGAAGGGGAGCTCACGCTGCTCGGAAAAGCAGAGCACTGAACCTCCAAGCACTCGGAAGAATTTCAGCGTGGGGCCCTTCCAAACAGAGACAGATGGGCTGCGAGAGTGACTGATTCATCCTCGTGGCCTTTTCCTCTCCTGCCACGTGCACTTCCCCTCGCAGTGACAAGGATGCTGGGGTGGGTAAGCCCTGCCTGGGTGAGCTCTGGTCCCCCGGCTGCTCCAGCCCTTCTTGCACCAAGTGCCGGGGCTGTGCAGCGTGGTGGCAGTGGGAGCCAGCTGGCCAGGGGGTTATTTCCAGCTGAGTCATTTAATACTGGGGAAAAGTTTGTTGGATTAAACCCTCCTCCTGTATCCCCCAGCATTGGCAGATTTGCAGTGGCTCTGCTGGGAAGAGCTGCTCCCAGCATCCCTGGGACCCAGCGAGAGCCAGGGCTGCATTCCAGGCTTGGGAGCCTCGTGCACCAGTAACAGAGGGACTTTAACAAGGTGGGAAGGAAGGAAAGGAGGCATTTACAAAGGCTCCTTGCACAGACTTAGTCCTACACACAGCAAAAGTGTGGATGAAAGGGTCAGGTCAAATGTACCAAAATGGGAGAGTGAGGAAAGGCAGCATCGCACGTGCCAGCGTGCTGAGGGAAGAGGGACATGGTGGAATCAAAGACAGGTCACTTGGCTCAAAAAACGTTCCTTTCTCAGCACCCACTCAAATACAACACGCTATTTTTTGGGCCTTCGGGGCGCCAAAACAACGTGACAAAGGAACACCTGGGAAGATCAGATGGAGGAAAGAGCAGAGCTCAGAACTCCCAGGAGCTGCTTCAGGCTGAGAGAAGCTGTGGCAGCAGACAACAGACAACCTTTTGTCTGGGAAACAGCTTTTGTTCTGCCACGCCAGGGTTTGCACAGCTGGAGTGATGCTGCAACAGCAGAGTCCACTCCTCAGGGCTCAGCACCGCTTCTGCTTCCCAGGAAAAGCCTGGATGGAGCCAGGCTGCTGCTCGGGCCCCATCCCGGGCAGGAGGCATCTCCGAGGCCAGCGAGCCCACAGGGGTTGCAAGGGCTCGCCTCGGGTAGCACAGCCCCGAGCACGGGAGCCCTCCTACAGAGCACCAATCCCAGGGGGATCAGCTTTAGGGAGATCAAAACACGAAATTATCTCATCTCTCCTTTAAGAGCAACTGTTAAACAGCACCACTACTATTTATATAAATGTACGTCAAAGAAATCAGTATTTTTCTCCAGCACACAGAGCCAGAGACTGCCAGGGGAGCAGGACGCTGTCCCCAGGGCTGCTGCAGGCAGCGAGCCCCAGCCCCGAGGATGTTTTCAGGGCATGGGCAGGCACATCCCTGCTGGGGTGGCAGTGACAGACAGGGCTGTGTGGCCTGACACAGGGATAGGACCAGGCACAGGGATTGGGAACACCCATCCTGACAAACAACCCAATGCCCAAACTTCTCCCAGCACCACCTTTGAGACAGTCTCACCTCATCCCCTCTCCCTGCAGGGCAGGCAGATCTCTGCAGCTCGAGGCAAGACACCCCTCACATCTACACCCCCAATTCCAGCACCCCAAATCCCCAGGAGAGCAGAGCAAAGGTGGACAGACAGACCTGAGGGGGTGTGTGCCATCCGCCGTGGGCAGCAATGGGGAACAAAGGACGATGCCTGGCACAGCTCAGCGCTCCCCTTCCTCGTACGAGCTCTTCCACCCGGCAGGGGACAGGTATTGCTCCGGCGGGAGCAGCTCCGCAAACAGCAGGGACCGAGCTTGGCAATCAGAATAGTCCAGGATGGGAAAGGCAGCGTGATCCGTGCGCCGGCAGCGTCCGGAGCCCGGCAGAGCTGTGCGCAGCCTGAGAGCGCGCCCTTGGGAGTTTGCTTTCCAAAGAAGGGCACAGCCAGGACTCCCGAAGATAATTTCCAGGCCACCCTCCAGGAATTAGCTCTGCTCCTGCACAAGAGCACAGGCTGTCACCCCTATGGAGCTACGCTGCCCTTCTCCCTCTGCTCCCACCATGAGGAGATTCTCCTTGGAAAGGTGCAACAACCCTCCTGGGCTCCCTGTCATCCCAGCACAGGGCACACAGCCAAGGGAAAGCACAGGTATGGAAACAGCCTCAGGCTCATGAGCCTCAAACTGTCCCCTTGCCCAGCCACAGGCACGGGGACAGTGGCATCAACACATCCTAGCCTGCCATTCCCTGGATATTTGGCAATCCAAGAGCCAGTACATGCAGGCAGCCATGGACAGAGCCACATCAACCCGAGGACAGCCTGAATCTACATTTTTCTAGTGCACGGCAGAAGTGCTGGCTCTGCACATCACACCTCGGCTGCTCCCACACCCAAGGAATGGGAATATAGGAAGCAGTGCTGCCAAGCCTGGTAACTCAGCCTGAGCTGGCACGTTTCAAAGGGGACAAGGGAACCCACGTGACATCAGAGTTCAGCATCAGTCCCCATCTCCCTGAGCCCTAAAGCAGCCAAAGAATTGCCAAGGTATGGAGAGGAGCAGGAGCTGCCCGCAAGTGCCAGGGTGTGTTGGAAGTTGCCGTGCAACAGAGAAAGAAAATGCATTTAAAAATAAATAGAGCAGCCGCTGGGAAGCTCTGCTGGCAGAAAGCAGCCAGCCCTGGCTCCTCGCTCTGGAGCACCTGGAATGAGGCAGCAGGCGGGAAGGGGCTGAGAGCAGGGCATTGCTGCTGCTGAAGGACATCAGGAACCCAGGTCAGCCTGAAACCACAGGTGTAAAGAGGATTTGGTGTAGATACAGAAGGAAAAATAGGGAACCGTGCATGAAGCATTCCGTTCTCCTGGGCACTGCTCTGGGAAAAGTTTGTTCCCCTCTGTCAAGACAGGGTGAAACCATTCCCCCTTGTCCTGTCACTCCAGGCTCTTGTCCAAAGTCCCTCTCCAGCTCTCTTGTAGCCTCTTTTAGCACTGGAAGGGGCTCCAAGATCTTCCCAGAGCCTTCCCTTCTCCAGGCTGAACAGCCCCAGCTCTCACAGCCAGTTCTCACAGGAGAGGTGACTGCAAGACCCAGGAGCTGCTCAGTCTGGGCTCCCCAGAGGGCTGTCCCCAGCCTGAGTGGCCCCCGCTGCACGCCCGGCATCACCAGCACTCATCCCAATTCCAGCTTCATGCTCCAACTCACAGCTTCTCCAAAAATATCTGCCTTAGCCAGGAGCTGGGGTGGGGCAGGAAGGACACCCAGCTTGGATTGCAGCATCACAGGGGGATGGCATCCCGTGGCCACGAAATCAATGTTTAACCTGGCAAAGCCAGGGAAAACAAGCTCTCATTTCCAGTGGTGCCTTGACTGAGGTGACTCACAAACCACAATGTGTGTCAGTGCTTAATAGACCTGCAAAGGTAATTATACCATCCTGGAGAGAGCAGATTCCCGGCAAAAGGAGTCACAGCACCCCTGAGAGGGAAAACAAAGGGATGCTGCAAAGGTGAGTGACAGCAGGCTTTATTCTTCCTTGACTTCTGCTCCCATTATGCACAAAGACTCGCTGAAAAGGTCTCATTGTGCAAAAACTAAGGCACTCTCTTACACAAACTGCACGGTGAAGAAGGGAAGGGGATAGAGAAAAAGTCTGGCCTGCCATGCTGGGGGGAAGAAATTCTGCCCTGGGAGGGCGGTGAGGGTTGCCCAGACAAGTTGTGAGTGCCCCATCCCTGGAAGTGTCCAAAGCCACCTTGAGCTACCTGGTCTCATGGAAGGTGTCCCCCGCTGCCAGGGGGCTGGATCAAGATGATCCAAGGTCCGTTCCAACCCAAACCATTACAGAATTCCATGAGGAGCACGTGCTATGCATCCTGCACTGCAGGGTCCTCACCAGCAGCTACAGCCGCAAGCATAACTACAGAGCAGAGCCCTAAATCCCTGGTAAACAGAGCAAAACCTTCCTGATTCTGCCTTAAAGGAGAAAAAGCAGGTTTTCCTTTTGCTCTTTCAAGCAGTTCCTGTTCACCTCCCACACCACAGAGAGCCGAGTGCATTTGCTTTATCCTGGCTTAAGCAGGGTTGGGACAAATGGACAACAAAAAGCAATTTTTTGCCTGGCAACATCACACCTGCATAAATCAGGTCCTGAGGACCCTTCAGCAAGCAACCAGCTTCCCTACTGGTCAGGAAATCATGTCCCAGGACACTCTGCTGCTTAGGGGCAATAGCCTGGGCCAGTCCCTCCCCTTCCTCCCATTCCACATCCTTCCCTGCTGCTGCCATCCTCAGCCTCTCCAAGCTGCTACACACCCCCAGAGCTCATCCTCTGAGCCCAGTTTCTCCCACACTTTGGGAGATGGGAGCAAAACAAATAAATGTTATTGTGGAGCTGAAAAGAACATTTCAGCAATCCTGCTTTTTCCACCAGGACTAATAACCTGGCTCAGCAAGCATCCAGTTCTCACCTCCTACTTAATGCACACAGTCCTGGGAAGTCCCAGGGGCCCCTCTCCTGCTCAGGGGAGAACACCAAATCCCTCAGGAAAGCCTGACTGCTTCCTTCTGGCTCCCAAAGGCTGGACCCTGTGGAGGGCCAGACCCTGGTGGGCTAAGCCAGCCTGGACACGAGCCCAGCCCTTCACTAAGGCACCAAGTGAAGGGCTTGTGCTTCTGGAAACCTTCTGGGCAAGAGGACAGGCATGGAGCACGGCATTTGGGGGCACTGCTCTTTTGGATACACCCAGCTGGACCCCAGCCACCATCAGTGGCCTCTTCTCCCTCCAGCAACACAGCTTTGCCCCCAAGCTCCGATGGCGATTCCCACTCCAAACCACAGCCACAGCAGTGCCAATCGCCCACTGCCTGCCTTGCTTCCCTGCAGTCTGCAATTCCAGCACCTCCCTTTGGACCAATGCCGCTGCTTTATCACCGGGCTTCCTCCCCTAAACGTTTCTTCTTTCAACAAGAGCTCATCCAGCTCCACTTTCCCTCCTTTTATCCGCTGCTACAATCGCTGGCACCGAGCCGCGATCGCCTTCCCTCCTTCTCGTCTTTGTGGCATCATTTCATCTGTGCCGTTCCATCCCTCTGAAGCACGTTTCTCGGAATAATTTGTACCACAGCAGCCTCCCTGCCAGAGAGCTGCTTTGTGGGACACTTAAGCGCGGTGCAAATGAGCTCAAATTAAGGGTGAGACTAATTCATGGAGCAGAGGAGGGCAGGCACAGCCAGGAATAACAGCCTAGCCCAAATTTCTGAGCTCGGCATTGCTGGCAGCTGGAGTCTGGGAAGATCCAGCAGGAAAACAGCAACGCACATCCCATTTCTTACACGACTCTTTATAGAAGATGTGCACCAGTCCAGCCCAGCATCCTCCACAGTCCTGGCTGGAGGTAGAAGGAGTCAACCCAAGCTGACTGCTCACCTCTTCAGTAGGGAGACAGAGATAACGTGATGCCTGACAGCTCAATTAGCTCAAAACTATCATGGAATAGGCCCTTTTGGAACAGCACGTGCCCTTGGAGCTTGGACTTCACCGTATTTGCAAACATCAGCCCTCACAGTGCAGTGGCTGCTCGCAGGTGGTCCCCCCATCCATCCCACTCCATCTCCAGGAAGGAGAGGCTCCTCCAGACGAGGCTCCTCCACAGGCAACACACACACAGAGCTCTTTTTACACCAGGGAACTGCCATCTGGAATTTTTAGACATCTCCAGGGTGGCTGAGGCCCGGCAGCGCGAGACTGACGGCGTATGTCACCCAGCCTGCACACACCAGGGGCTCTCCTCCGGCATGGCACGGCCAGCTGGCACTGCCCACTTGTCCGGCACGGCCCCCTGCTCACCACCACCCCCACACTGGACACCAGCAGAGCCCATTGGCTCCCAGCCCCTCGGCAGCTCAGAAACGTGCAGGGCTATTTCTGGTAGCATCCCTCCCCCTCTCTCTCCTCTTGCCCGCTCACTCCTTCCTAAATAGCTTCACGCCACTGATTCTCCCATGCCAGCCATCCACCGTCTGCCGGCAGGATTCGGAGCACCAGCAGCGTGTTTGAGCTGGGCAGAACCAAAAAATCATCCTTCATGGCCCCCAGCCCCCACCTGCACAGCTCAAAGTGGCAGCAACCAAAATCCATCCCTCGCAGAAGGGTACCACGCTGACACATCCATGACTGGCACTGATCCATGACTCCCATCCAACATTTCGGGTTTAAACCAGGTCATTTTCTTGCTTTAAACCTTGTTTGTGTGTCAGCTGCCAACTGAACCACTTGTGAGGGCTCCAGTCTTCCTCCAGGGCCTGCCACTGTGCCTGTGGTGCTTTAAGACTCCATCACTAGCACAGAATCACCATTTGGGAACACTACACTCTCATCTGCTTGGGTTTTACACCATTCCCTCTGCCCGAAATGGGCTGGACAGCCCCTAACTGTTGTTAGCAGATCCCCTTGGGATGGACCCCCAGCCTCACACGAACATAGGCTGCACCTTGGCTCACTTCTACCACACTCAGGTTTATTTTGCAGAGGAAACCTGGCCCCAGAAGCTCAGCAGCAAAGCTCCTTAGCACCAGTGAGTGCCCAGAGAAGGTGTCGAGCTGCCTGCAGAGAGCTTCCCAAGCTGCCAGCACCCCTGCAGTGCCGGGAGGCACAAGGCTCAACAAAACCTTGGCACCCAAAGTACCCTTCTGGAGAAGCTTTTCGGAAGCAAGAATAATCCACAGTGGTTTAAGGCTCTTTCCAGCCATCCTGGAATTCCAGCCGAAATGTTGAGCTGCCCATAGCCTGGTGGGGATCCAAGAGCAAGCCCAGGTATTCACCTCACTTCCAAGAGTCAGAGGTCTCCCACTTTGCCCCAGCAAACAGCCAGGAGCAGAGCAAACACCCTTGGGTCAAGATCCCTTCACCTCCAGGCTTTCCCACCCCATTTGGAAATCAAAGCACCACAAGCACAGACCCCACTTCACAGCCTAACCCCCTAAATAAGCTTTGACTGAGGATGCTACACACCAAGCAGTGCATCTCTAAAAGATGTTTGGGTGGTGCTTTCCACATCCCACAGGAGCTGTAACACGAGGCCATTGCTGAGTGTTTCTAAAAATCTCAGCCTGTTGTGAGACGTGGAGCCCTGTGCACGTAAAGCCTGCTTGAAATGGCTAACGGATTGCATTTATTCCAAGCTTGCTACTTCCATATGCCAGGAGAAAAAAAAATAATAATAGAAAAAAAAAAAGTCCTAAATCAGAGCAGTGATAAATTTATAAAGCTACTGTAGCAAGGGAAAAAAACCAAACCTGTAGTAGAAGCAGCCTCCCAGAAACTCCCGTGTGCTGGAATTGCCAAATTAATTCAAAAGGAGGAGGTGGGGGAAAATCCACTTCTAAAACAGATCAGTGTTGTGGACAAAAGGACAACAGCAACACAGTCTGTCACCGCTGCCTTTGAATTCAGCATCCATTGCAGCAGCTCATTATTTAAGAAGTAAAACCTGCACTTTCATCCCTGGGTCCAAAGCAGGGCATGGAAACACAGGCTGGCTGCGTACTGCCTTGGGAGAGTGGGAAGCATGCAGCCACCAGGCTGTCACCTAAAGGGACTTAATGAGGGACAAGAGTTGACCCTAAACCAAACAGTACTGGCCTGATTTCATCCTTGTTGCTGGGCTTCCCCCAGGGACCACCAAATCCCACAGGGGCAACGCCAGGATGGATTAATGCCCTCTGGATCCTGTTAGAAACTGGCTCTCCACCTGTGACTGCCCCAGCTCACACGGCGTCGTGCCCTTGGCCCCGAAGTGATGAGCAGCCCATCCCTCTCTGGGGAGGGACACAGCTCCCACAGCATGGGCAAGCAGAGTGGGCAGCAGAGCTGCGGGGTTTTGGCTGGAGCAAGCTCTCCTTCCTCTTCCTTGCGGGATTTCTCCATGTATTTTGCCAGCGTGCTCCATCCTGGGCTGGGGGAGGTGTGTGGAGGTGCCAGCCCTGCTCCTTCCCCCCTGCAGCCCCAAACAAGCCCGGCCCCAATGCAGGGATGCTCCAACCCAAGCTCAGCCCCCAGGTGCCACCACAGAGCCAAAAATTTGGCGCTGTCCCTATCCACCACAGCGCGCTTGAAGTGGGACCAGCAAACCTAATGGTGTTTTGGATATTTGTGAACACCCTGGGGTCTGCAGGCAGGAAATTGGGGAAAATTCAGCACAGCCCAGAGGAAGGGCTGGCCCAGCCCAAGGCACCATGCTGTGGAGACGCAATCCTGGCTCAGAACCAGAGGAGCAGCAGTGCCTGACAATTCCCAAAGCAGCCCCACCAGCCACTGAGGCTTCAGGAAAAACACACACCAAGCAAGCTGCTGATTGTCTGAAGAGCCCAGAAAAGTGTGGGAAACCACGAGTTCGGAGAAGAGATGAGAAATGCAGTCATTTGGCATTAAGAATATGAAATAGAGGCAACAGCATCCTCAGTGCCCCCAAGCAACACTGAGAGGCCACCAGAGTAAAATGTTCCAAAACAGGCCCGGAGCAGAAGTCCCTCCCAGTCCTCCCTCCTTGTCCCCAGTTTCAGAAAACAGACCTGAAAATGTTAATACAAGAAGCTAAGAGTTAATACAAGAGCTAGTGTTTTTCAGCTCATTTTTCAGATGACAAACTAAAAGCCTCACACATTTCTATATCCCAATGTGATGTTTACATTCCTTGTCTGAAGGAAACAGCAGGAGCAGCCCAGAGCCTGCAGCATTCCACCTTTGAATCCACAAAGCTACAGATCCGCCCCAAAACAAGGGGAGAAAAGGGATAAAAACCCAAACAAAGACATTTAATGCAACAAACACACAAGGAGACCTTTTCAAGTCACCCACACCCTCCAGCCCTTTGGAAAGACATTAAACATTCCACGACAGCTTTTATAAATTGTGCTGGGAACCACGCATGGCCCAAGGGAAGTGATTTGTCTTCTCCTCGCAGTGATGGACAGCAATAGCCACCGGCAGCCCGGGTGATTTGGCGGGTGCAGGACGTGCACCAAGGCGCCAGAATCACACAGGCAGCACATTTTTCTGTGGCCACGTCCACTCAGCACAGCCTCAGAAAAGCCCCACGCTGAGGCAGGGGATGGAGAAGTTATTCCCACCCCACCATGCCAGCGTGAGTTAGCCCACCACAGCAAAGCAGGCTCACCCGGGCAGATGGAAACATTTCCCGATGCAATCCCATAAAGCAACGATAATATTAATATGTTTCAAGACAGGGTGATCAATTCCTAGTCTGGGGAATTCGTGTTTTCTAATGGCAAGAATCCAATATCACCTGGAAAGAAGAACTGTCAAGCCTCAGTAGTTACTCTAGCTCCAGGAGCCACATTCCACTTATTTGCCAAGTCTGGTCTCCTTTAATATAAAAGAACCCTGCCTGAATAATTAAGGGAACTGATGAATAACAAGGAGATGAAAACATCGTAAGCTGCTCTCTCTCCTGTCTACCCAACCTGATTTTTTCCAAGCATTTAAATCTTCTCTTTGACTCTGCTCCTGCTGCTGGGCACTTAAATCACAGTGTAAGCCTTTATTAGTAAAATACATATTTGAGCCATCAGAGCAGCTCCAGCTTCTCTTTTCATCACCTCACCCCAGCTCTCCCGCGCTGGCACTGCGGGTGGGACACTCCCCCGAGGGTGGCAGGGCTGGAGTGTCACACGCCCGTGTGAACGCCCCTCCTTTCCCCTCTCCCAGGCATGGAGAAACACCAGAATCCTGTCCATGTCCCCCCGTGGCAGGAGGATCCTTCAAGATGCTGAGGGGAAAGTGTGGGGGTCTCCCTCCATCCCCTGCACCCCTGGGAGAAGCTGCCTTGGATATCCAAGCGTGGGAGCTCCCACCTCATTACCCAACAGCTCTTCGGGAAACGTGGGCCAGGAAAGTCGCCTGTTTGGGGCGGGGAGGCTGCGGGGAGTTGCCCCCACCTGCTGTCCAGGAGCAGCTCCGCAACCCCGGCAGTAGCTCCTGTTCCTGCCAGGGAGAGCATCCCGGGATGAGCCGCACGGTGAGGGGAGCGGGGAAAGTGCGGGATCGTATGCAAGAAGCTTTGAAAATTAAAAACAAAGAGAACAGCCTTTGGGGAAGAGACCAGCGTAATTAAAACATTAATTCAGATTACAGCTATTGCTCTGGGCGAGTTCTAGTCACCCAAAAATCCCAGCAAGTGACAGCGCCAGGTCTGAGCGAGCTCTGAGCCAGAGCCACAGCCCCAGGCACACCAAAGCCCTCTCCATCACCCTGTCTCTGAGGCAGGAGCTGAAAAACCACCTTCATCCAGAGGGAATCATAGGGAAAACAAGCTCTCAACGAGCAAAGAGACAATTAAATACCTGGAATAACAAGTAGGAAATAGGCGACGGCTTCAAGGCTAATAAACCCTCTGAGCAGCACTAACAGCTCCCTGCATGAGCAAAACAGACAAAGTGACTAAAACAAAGTCACGACAGTCACAAGTGAGTCGGGTGAGACATGACAAGGACTGAGTGAGTTTTGGCACTTGCCTGGAAGCGGGCACTGGAACAGGAAGCAGGCAGGGCACACTGCAGCATCCCTGGTGGGCTCTAACACAGCCACGCAGTGCTGGGAGAAGGGAAACACCACTCCAAAGGTACAGCTCAAGAGCCTGGACCGTAACTCAGGGGGAGAAGAGTAAAATCCTGCAGCAGAGTGAGAAATGCTCCCTGCAAGATGCTCAATTACACACACGAGTGCTGGAGGTGGGGTGGCAGCCAGGCAAAGGGCAGGAGAGATCTGCTGAGCAAAGGGTGTCAGCTCCAGGAGCTGGTGGTGGCAAAAAGTACCAAGAAGGGGGGTGAAGAAACAAAAAAAAGTCATTTTATCTGGTGGAAACTGTCTACTCCAACACAGCAGGCACACTTCATTTCAATTTTGCTTTTTATATCACATCCACCATGAGGAAAACAGCACCAGATTTAAAAGATGGCTTTCAAACCTAAAGCCTCCAAACCTTCAACTTCCTATTCCAGCTTGCACCATCAAATTTGGACGTTTTTAACGCTTCTACCCTTTTCTCACCCTTCTTCTCACGATTTTGCCTGGGGCAAACCAGCTTCACCCCACAGAAGCATTTCAACTTCAACCAAACTGCTGCTTCCAAGGCCAGGGACAACTCTAGTCCACAGAGACATCCTGTTGGACCACAGCCTGGATGGCTGTGGATTCCCTGGATCGCCACCCTGCACCTTGAGGAGCTGATTTCCTCCTCTCCTTTCTCAGCATCACCCCAGCACACCAAAAGGCCTTTAAGGGCATTCCTCACCCCCTGTGACACCGCAAAGTACTCCGAGACCCAGCAGCGCTTTCGATGCCCCGGGATCTACAGAGGGCATGGCCCTGGGACAGCCCCGGGGGTGACAGCTCTGGGACAAGTCAGGCTGGAAGGGGAAGCAGCCTCTCCCAGAGAGAGGGAACAGGAGAGGGTTTACAGGCTGATGTCCAGAGTGCGAGACTGGCTGGAAGGAGATGGAGGAGCTGCACAGACAGGTGTGAAGGTGAACCTGGATAAAGCAGAGATCTCCTGTCAGGACCTGCTTCCCACAGGGTTACTGCACCCATCCAGCTCCAGACCAGCTGATGTCCAGCCCATTCCTGCTGCCTGCCCATCCCAACCGACTTTGGACACAGTCCAGCTGCTCCCAGGCAAGGAAAAAGGCTGGAAAGACAGGCAGGGCTGCACTGCAGCCAGCCCTGGAAAAGAAACCAGAGACCTGGAGCAGCCTCCAGGGCAGCAGCAGCCGCCAAAGATGGAATAGGGATGCAGGAATACTGCTGAACACACAGCAAGGAGGACCAAAAGAAAGGGAAAAGAGATAGGTACAGAAAGGATCCATAAATCCCCACGCAGATGTGGAAAAGCCACTTAAGCTTCATTTCACCAGGGGACACTGGCACTGGTGAAGCAGCAGTCACCCCACACTGGCACAGAGCAAGAGATCAACCCAGTCCCCTCTTCCTCCTCCTCCCAGGAATCTGGCACCCTGGAAAAACCTGCCCAGCCTTTACATTTTGCAAACCTCAGCTCTAAAAATAATGCTCAGTGCAAGTGACACATTTCGCGCGGAGCCGGCAAGCGCAGCCCACGGAACCAGACTCACTTCGCATCAGGGACAGGTTTTGTAAACAGGGCTTTTTTAGGGTTGCTTAGTAAGCCATGATCAAACACCCAAAGCCATCTCTGGATGGGGCAGCACTGAAGGAGGGACCCCATCAGAGGGAAAAATCCCACAGAGGAAAACAGGGTGGGGAAAACTCAAGGGCTGGCCCCTGCTTCCCAACATGTCCCATATGCCTCAACTCACACTTGTAAGATTTTGAGATGGAGTTTCTCACCCTGTATCACACCACAAGAAGGGTCCCAGCTCCAGCCATGCCCACAACAACAATACTCCCCTCACCAGCTGCTTCCAGAGAGAAAAACTCCTATTTTTAGGGAAAGCAGAGGCTCAGTGATGGCCAGACAGACAACCCCACTGCTGGGGAGCTGTGCACCACCTCCCAATCCCTCAGATAAGCAGGGTTTCATCCTTCCCTGGCTGCTGCAGCCACTCCCCAGGGGCCAGGATGAGAGGCAGAGCAGGAGGAAGAGTAGCCCAAAGTGTTGCTCAGTTAATCACAGTAATTAGCCACCATCTTGAGCGACTCTTATTAGTCACAGCCTGATTTTCTCAGGCACAGTCAGCATGTGAGATTTCAATTAAAACTCATCGCGAAACCAACATGGAAGTACCACTCTGACCCACCATGGGGCTCATCCAGGACACAGGAACATGCACAAGAGGCGTTCCTTTCCTTGAAGGACCAGGTTTAATTAATTTTAAACAGGGTATGATTTCCCAGCCCTGCTTGGGAAGCCTCAGCCAGCACACGGTGGCTTCAGAGAGCAGATGCTAGAGAGCAGGGAGGTTTGCATTTTTCCCACCCCATTCCAGGATTTGATCCATGCCCTGAGCGCAGACTGGAGATGGAATTTCTCTCTGTAGCACTGACCACGCACTCCCCTCACCTCATGAACCCCATCAAGACCCACAGACAGGGAAGCAGAGGCACTGCACCCGGATTTTTGGGAGCAGGATCACTGCCTGCGCACTCCCCAGGGCTCTTTGCTAACAGTGCCAGGTCGCACAGAGCCCTCCACCCTCCAGCACTCACCTCTAAAAATCACACACGATGCCTCAACACCAAACACGCCGCCCAGCACAGACCAGTTTGCTAAAAGCCTTTTCACTGGTTCCAGCTGGAGGGCATACATCAGATGGGGGCAGGGTAAGAAGGAGTTAAATCCCACCTCGGAAATCCTGCAGCTCAGAAAAACAAGGCGAGGGGGATGCAAATGCTCTTTGCCAAACCAGAAAACTTCACAAAAATATTAGGCAGAGCTTAATGGGCTCTATCCAGGGATGTGCTGGCAGGGGTAAGGCTCAGGCCTGCCCACACCTCTGTGCTTTGAGACACCTTTCCAGCTGGTTTGCGCTTATTTATAGGCACCGGTTCTTGGAGAATCACAGGAGCAGAGGAAGCTCAGTCCCTTCCCTCTGACAACTTTGAGCTTTCCACTGCCTTTCCTGCAGAGATCAAGCCCAGACGTCTCCAGCATCTCTCCAATGCCGGGAGGCAGGCACTGCACACCCGGAGCTCAAGGTGTTTTTAACAGGATCCCCCATTCCCGGCTCGTTAAGTGAAAGGAAATCGAGTATTTTGGCACTAAAGAAATAGACCAATAATCCTGAGCCAGGCTGGGAAGCACAGATGCCCGTGGATGGCAAACTGGGCAGCAGCAGGGCTCAGTGCCTCCACAGGGACCTGGTGTTTCAGTGCCTGTGCTGCTTTGTTTAAACAACTGCCTGGAAAACCCAATATTGGATTTAAATCCACAGCCTCTGAAGCAGGGAGCACGTATCCCAGCATGGAAAACATTAAAGATAACACAGCTCTGCCAAAGAGGAGAAAAACAACCCTTCTGAGCCAATAAATAACACAGCTGGGCACAATTGGAGGGTCGCCTTGACGTGGGATTTTTTGAGGAGAATCCTCCCCCCAGCAAAGCAGGGGGGTGGGGCGGGCTAGCCCCTCATTTTGGAGATGCCACAGCCCAACATAGCAGGGGAATTGTGGAGTAATTGATGCCAGGGAACCTCTGACCCATCCTGCTGCTCAGAGCAAAGTCAGGATGATGCCAGAGGTACGGGAAAGGGAAAAATCCCGAAGCCTTCAGCCCTTCCCGCCTGCCCTGATCATTTCTCAGCCTGACAGGGAGCTCAGCAGCCTCTCCCCGGGCACGAGGCCTCACGCCCGTGACTAATGGTATGTTTTGACATCCCTGAAATACTCCAGCACTTCATTTCAGCCGCAGGGAGCAGGAAGAAAGGAGGGGACATGCTGGTGGGGAGCCGGCACCGGGAGGGAAGGGCAGGAAGAGCTTTTGAGAGAGCAACAGGCAGGGATAAAGCAAAGCAGCACGGAAAAGATGCGGGAGACGGATGAGGGGAGGGTTGGGACCTGGAAGGCACCTGGGAAGCCTGTCTGATCCCCTCTGCTCCTCGGCTGTGCCTTCCCTGGAGCTCTGGGGAGCTGCAAGGCACTGGATTTATTTGTCATCTCCTCCTGAACACACTGCTTGAGTGGGGACACAGGGATGCTCCACCAACTCCCAGCAAGCCTGAACCTGGTCGGGGAGGGCTGCAGGATGGCCTGGAACCCCTACCCGGGGAGGCAGGAGCAGGCAGTGTCCCCAGGCTCCTCCTTTGGACTGTCTCCAGCAGAGGCAGGAAGGTGACAGACAGCGATCCCCGGGGAGGTTCATTAGCGAGCTCTTCCCTGCGCTCAAACAGGCACCTCCGGCCCCGGGGGAGCCGGCGGAGACGCAGCCCCAGGCTCTGGCAGGGCAGCAAAGAGCATCCCCGCCACCAGCCGAGCCGCTGGCCGCCACCATCTGCCAGCCAGCAGCCGGGGAGAGGAGCAGCCCGAGCCATGGGGGGGATCGGGCTCTGCTCCCGGCAGCTCTTGCTCATTGCCAGCTGCTCACGCCGGGGCTCGGGCAGCCCTGCTGCTCCCCAGGGCTGGCGGGAGGGACGAGCGGGGGCGTGCGTGGGGCTCCACATGACCGCATCCCCAGAGAGAGGGGTGGGAAGGGGAACAGCCTTGGGAGAGCCGGCCCAAAGCACAGCCTGCCCCGAGGAAAGGGGCTCAGAGCACCACCAGATTCACCCCCATCAGGCAAGCAGAGCCCCCTCAGCACCAAGGCGGCAGAGCCACCCCCCGGCTGCATCAGCCCAGTGTCCACCCATCCGTTCCAGCCACGAGCAGCCGCCGTGGCACCCATGGATCCACGGGGTGCAGGAATGAGTAGAAACTCCGGCTGCCAGCACCAGAGTGCACTCACAGAAGTTTTCTTGGGTCACTGGGAGCAAGGAGCCCATCTGGCAGCAGCAGAGGTGCTGGGGGAGTGCTGGGGGGACTGATTTCTCTACTCAGCTGTCACTAAAGTCATCGATGTGGCTGTGAGTGATTCACACCAGTGCATGAAAAGCCTGTGAGTCACACACGGGATGCAGTGGGTGGGTGCATTGACTCAGCCACACCGGGGATGGGGCACGGGGGGCTGCAGCCTCACACGGCCAAGGGGACAGTGCTCTTTGCATGGGGTCAGAGGCACAGCTGCCAGGATCCCACAGGCTTGCTCAGCTCCCCATTAGTGCCCTCAGCAGCGTGAGCAGAGGGAGACCCTGCCTCTGCATCAACCTGTCACCTGCCCAAAATAGGTGCCAAGGTGCAACGGGGCTGGGCCACGCTCTCACTCAGCCTTTCACTGGCAAAAGGTTTGCACTGCCCTGTGTGGCAGCAGAGGAGGAGGAAACCCCCAGGTGCTCAAGGGACGCAAATGCATCCCAAACTACAGCGAACAAACTTTCCAGGTAGTCCAGGACCGCTGAGGAGTGAAGAAACTCAGCCAGGCAGCAGAGACCAGCGCCAGGGCCTGATGCCATCGCCTCCTCCTCCACCACCCAGCCCTGTGTCCCTGTCTGTTGTCCCCACATCCAGGGGAGCTCAGTACACTGGCAGAGAGACCCGCAGCACCACATAAACGCTGAAGGAAAGCCCTCCAAACACCTCACATTTGGATGGCACTCGGTCTCTCCGCGGGTGGTGGCTGTACCCCAGCCTTGCCAAAGCTGCCGGCAGCAGCAGCCGAGGCTGCGAGCGCGTGGCTCATCCCACTGACAGCACCTTCCGCGATGCTCTGCGTCCCCTGCCAAACCAGCCCAGCCGTGGATCGGGACCAGCCGAGTGTCACCGCATCCCACGGCACCCTGAGCCCAGACCGCCCCATCTGCTGCACGGACCAAGCCCGGGAGCGGGTTGAGATCGACCCGGGAGTGCGGGGGAATGTGGCCCGTGGGGGACACAGGTGGTCCAGGAGCCAGGTAGCTTCCCCCACGATCCTGTCAGTCCAGGATCGTGGGGGAAGAGTTATCCCTGGCCCCGCTCCAGCCGCGCAAGGAGCCAGCAGGAGCCACGAGCACCAAAACACACACTCTGCAACGCAGGAGCAGCTGGGAGAGCTGCGACAACGAGGCAAACAAACCCTGATTTAGGACCCCACTCATTCATCACTGTCACCAGCAACACCCAGGCACTCAGGAGCAGCACCTGGACCCACGGAAAGTGGGGACTGGGTGCAGGGAGACAACACGAGACAGAGCACTGGTGCCGAGGGCAGGAAGAGGAGAGGGGGAAAGAGATCCCCCACATTGGGGAAGCATTGGGCCGGCAGGAGAGGTGGATTGGAGCTGAAGGAGCCCAGGGCTGCCCTGCATCCCAGCCAGGGCTCCCCAGGGCACCCAAGGCAGGGGAAGTGGGGATGGTGACACTTCAATCCGGCTTCACACCCTCACCCACTGGGGCATGAGGGTGGGCAGCCCCCGGAACGGCCCCACTTGCACACGACCCTTCCCGAGGGTGGCGGGACCCCCGGGACCCCCAAACCACCTTGAGCAGAGAGCCGAGGCTCCTTTAATACAAACTTTGCGAGAGCCGATCCCCGCGCCCCAGAAACCTCGGGAATGGGAAAAAGACCGGGAGCCGGGCTTCAAACTTGGGATGCCGTCCCAAAACGCTGCTGGAGCCCCCCGAGCTCCCTCCTGTCACAACCCACCTGTGGCCGCTGGCTGCCGCCGGCTCCTTCCCCCGCGCTCCATCCCCGGAGCCCCGCGCATCCCGGAGAGCAGCAGAGACAGAAGGGAGGGGAGGAGGTGTCCACCGGGAATCGTTCAGAGAGAGGAGGAGGAGGAGGATGGAGACAGCCCCAACTGGCGTCTCCCGGCCGTCCCCAACAGGTAGCAGCGAGCGGGGGGGAGGGACACGATGTCCCCGCGGACTTTGGGAGAGCGAGCAGGAGCTGGTCCAGGGCCACCATCCCGCTGGGCACGGCTTACCTGGGGGTAGAGGCATGGATCCGGCTGGGGGTTATTCCAGAGGGATGACTTGTAACGGAAAAGGGAGGAAAAGAGCCTTGGGGAAGGGAGGGAAAAAAGGAGGGAGGGGAGAGGAAGGGGGGAGGGAGAGACGAGAGGAGCAGGGAGGGAAGGAAAGGG
>VZTX01018631.1:0-26568 GCA_013400915.1 Pardalotus punctatus | reverse complement strand
GTGCTCCCCCATCCCTCTTTCCCAGCCCGCGCCTCCTCCTCCGTGCACACACCAGGGCACGGTGACCGTAAAAACCAGCCAGAACAAGGACAGCTGTGGGGACAGGGACACGACATGGATGCATATCCCCCCGCTCCTCATCAACCAGAAATTGCTTCCACTGCGTGTGAGAGCTGCCGGTGGGAAGGGGTTGCATTCCCTGCTCCCTCCTTAATCCCCTTTGCAGCCCGGTTTGCAGAGGTGCAGCTCCCCTGCTTCTGCCTGGGCTCTGTTTTGCTTTCCCAGGCAGCACCGACAGACAGCCGGACCTGGAGGTGCAGGGTGGAAGAGCTGGAGGTGACACAGCTGCTCTGCGTGTGACCCGAGGAGCCCCACAGCACTGTCACTGCTGCCCCAAGTCTGCACAGACTTCTCATATTCCCCCTTAGCACGGGCAGGGAGGAGCCCTGGCACAGCTCAGCATGAGCCCCGCTGGTTGGCACAGAAGCCCCCAAAATCTGGTCACTGCTGGCTTCTCTGGGAGACCACCCACTGCAGCCTCGGCCAGGGGCTCGTTTGGGGGGCCCACACCGCAAAGTCCCTTTGCCCGGGCTTTTTCCTTTCACCACACTGCAAAGTATCCCAGGAAACCTGTGCATCTTGGCAGCATTCAGCAGCATCCTGAACTTCTTAAGCTTCCAGAGCTAGGCATGAAGGCTGCCCCAAAGCTGCCCCTCACCCTGAAGCCAGCCGTGTGCTGCTCCATGGCACACAGCCCCCGCCCTGGCACACACCTCACCTGCACGGGCAAGTGGCACCTCAGGTGCACATCACTCAGAGCCAGGGCTCCACTTCTGATCCCTGTTCCTTGCCAGGACACTGCGTGGCTCTGCAGCGCCTCGCTGGCATCTCCGGGGCTGGGAAAGCAGCAGGGCTGCTCGCCCAGCCACCCCCTTGCAGTGATGCCCGCTTGTGCCACCCAGCCCGGGTGCTGTCTCTTTAAAACCTTCATCCCTAAATCTGAATGAAGCTAAGGGAAGAAAATCCTGGAGATGAGTGCTTCATTTAAACATCTCATCCAGCATTGCCATTCATTCATCCTCCTGCCCCGGCATGCTCCTGCCAGCACCTTGGGGAGGAGGCACAGAAGAAAACCTACACATCCCCATTCTCTTTGGGATGGATAGAAATCCCTCAAACAACTCCCAGGACACCACGCACCCAAATCCAACCCAGGCAAGGCCATCCTGGCACATACAGAACAGTGCAAATGGTGCCACGGGGTCCACTCATGTCAGTAATTCTCCCACATTTCCAAAAGCTGGCACTGACAGAGACGCAAATGCTCCCTGTTAGAGGGCATCCCTCCAGCTCCCCAGAGCAGGGGCTTTGACACCATCTCACACACAGCCCTGCCTGCATGGTGCTCCCCAATCCTGCTTTCCACAGCCTTCCTGTGACTGGGATTTATCTTGGTGGGAGCCAGCTCAAACGCTCCAAGACCACTTCCCCGGTGACAAACCCAGGGTGTGTTTGTTTCAATATATGTGCTGTTCCTTGGGGACCAGCGATGCCTTGAATTCAGATGTCTCCATGGTTACCTGCTCACGGTGGGAGCTGGGGGTTACTGAACTCTTGGGGGTTCACCATCCATCGCCCATATCCCCGTCCCCCATCCCCACGGCTCTACACAGCCCCTCTGCCTTCCCAGCAAGGCTCCAGTGCAGCAGGAGGGGGAGGAGAAGCGAGGTTCTCCCCAAGAACTCGTTACGTGAATAATTTCGCCTGCTCCGCGGATGATTGGGCACGAATGCAGATCAGCTTCCTCATCCCGAAAGAAAAGACATTCCTGATTGGCACCGAGACAAAGCTGAGCATCTCCTCCCACCACCCAGAGCTAGACAGGAATGAAATATGGAGCGACAGCATCAGGAGCAGCACCGACATCCCAGTGCTGAGCTGCTGTCGTCTCAGGGGAGCAGCAGCAGCTCCCGCCCGCTGCCGGCATTCCCGTGAGCTGAGCTTGTGGGAGCTTCCCTCACCTCACCCTTGCAGGGTGAGAGTCCAAGGTGCAGCCTAAAAACCCGAGGTAACGACTGGAAAGAGAGCCAAAAAATGCAGAGCTGCAAAGCCTAGCTAGGCAGGAACGAGCATTTTTATATCCAGGGGCATCCGACTTCGCGCATCCCCGAGCTTTTTGGAAACACCTGCAGACCCCTGAGCCTGCTGTCCAAACCACTTGGGCTCAACCCATGGTCTCTGCTGGCTGGCTGACCTCTTATTCCCATACAGCAGCAGAATAACCTCAAGGACCTCCAAGTTTTTAATCCTGCTTCCCTTCTACACAGCACAAAATCCTAACTAGTTTTCCTCTTCCTGCACATACAGCCACAAACACTCCAGGTACGGACTAATGGGGCAGTTTAGAGGGCAGCAAAGAGAGCAGTCAAAGGGCAGCAAAACACATCTTGTTGGGGGAGAAATTTGCCTGCAAGAACTGGATTTGTCTAGTCTGGAAATCAGAAGAGGCTTGGTAGAAGTCCTCAATTATGTAAAGGGTTGCTGCAAAGGGTGTGGGAATAAATTGTTCTGCATCCCCACAGGGAATAGGACAAGGCTGTAAATTGTAGATTAGAAATAAACACCTCCATGGCAAAGATTATTTAAGCTGTGGGATAGACAACAGGGAAGCTGCTGGGATTTGAGAGCAGGCAAGACAAACACTGATGAGGTGTTCTGGATGAAGCAGGTCCCTTCTTGAGACTGGGGAAGAGACCCTGTGCAAGGCATGCTCTCCCCCAAGCATTTGAGCATTTAGTGCCTGCTTCAAGCTAACTTTCACTGCTTTCTGCCAAGCATGAGTGGACCAACAGCTTTTTTGTGGGTGATGCCTCCAAGAAAACTCCAACCGTTTTTTCGGGGGTGATGCCTCCACCTTCTGCAGTGCCCATGGTGTTAGAGGTGCCACAGCATCTCAGCCTGCCCTCGCTGGGGAGAGGAGCACCCAAATCTCTCTGTCCTGTGCTTAGGGCCCACACACATCAGGGAAAACCATTCAGGGACCACCTCTGCTCTCAAGGAAGCTGCAGCAGGACAGCATCACCCACCCTTTGCTTCCCGGGAGGAATTAACGGTGGGGTCCAGCTCCTCACTCCCCTCTGGGGGTCATCAGTGGCTGTAAAGTTGACCAGTCTGGGTCAGAAAGTTCATCTCCTTGTGCCTCTTTTGAGCACCACACTCACCACTTTCAAGATGATCTGTGCCTTTTTCCACCAAATAACCCTGTGGGGATTTTAAACAGAGCTAAAGAAACAAGAGATGAAGCCCAGGGCCAGCTGAAAGCATCTTTAAAAACAAAGAATCCCCCTGTATTCAGCAAAGCCTCCAACCCAGCTGTCAGATTGTCTGCTGGTCCCATCAGCTGGTGAGAGCTGGAGAGACCCAGATATCCACAGACCTCCATGGGGAACAAGTGCTGCTCTCCTGGAGGGAGGAGGTTGCAATTGCCATAGGGAAGAGAAATTGGACAAGGGGTGCTGTGTGCCTTCCACAGCTGGTAAATTCTCAGAAGTCTGTAAAACTGCCTTGGGGTGAAAAAAGCACCTTCCAGTACATGCCATATGATCCCATTAAGGTTTGTTTCCAAGGACCTGCCTGTGCCAAACTACACACTTCTGTTTAACAACAGGAGAGCCCATGGAACTCGAAACATCTTTAATAATATTTACTCTCTCGCAGTAATATCAACGCTAACAAGGCCAGAGGAGGAAAAAAACATCCTAAATCTCAGGATGTTTATGTAAAGTGAGACTAAACTTTCCTGAAGTAGGAACTTTTCCAAAACCTGACAATCCTCCCTGGAAAAGAAAAAAAAAAAAAAAAAAGTAACAAATTTATGAGATGAGGTTGCAAAAGAAAAATACCAGAGTGCAGTGGGAGGCAGACAAAAACATGGAGCTTTCTCGTTTGGGACCACACTTCTGGCCAGCTGAATCACAAGGAAGCTGCATCCTGAATGGCATCATAAAGAAGCACTAAATTCATCTGAAAAAACTCCAAAAAAATCTCATTTACCCATCAGCTATTGCAGATGGCAAGAAAAATATCAGCAAATTTCCCTCTGAAATCTCTGGCCAAATTCTGTCAACTGGGTTATGACCAGACAGGCAGCAGTTCCAGGCTGTCCTGAAACCTGAGCACAGAGGAAAAGCCTTTGCCCTGCCTGCTGCTCCACCTCAGACACTTCTTTTATATTCCAGTTATGAAACAAGTGCTGCTCTCCTCTTCCCAAATCCCATCTTTTAGCTGGAGCATATATTTTCTTGGCACTTGTTCTGCCTCAGTACCCAGCCTCCTGTGTTTGAAATGTCTCTGCCATGTGGAAAGCACACAGGGACCTGTGCTCTTCCCCTGTTCCTCTGCGACTGCAGGTGCCTGGATTTCAGCACAAGAGACATTTTTATCCACCTCCCCACCCTCCCCATCCGTGCCTGAGCTGTTTGACTCAAATCTGAGCCATTTCTCAGGGTCTGTCTCACAGCCCAGTCAACACAGAGGGAACCGGTGCCAAAAACCCATTTCTTTCTGATCTGATTGTTTGTTTTCCTGCCTTTCCAGTTTGGGATTTTTGACAGGGAGCCATGTGAAACCAACTGCTCATTGTTTACTGGGAAGCCTGCGGCTGTGTTTTAGTCATTTCGCTCACCAAAGGACCCGAGGAGATGATGGAAAGTCAATTAGCTCCCTGCAATAACCTCTCTGGCAAAGCTCTTTGGTGTCCACGCACACACAGAGAAAAGCCAACCCAAACAAGTGCCTCAGGGTGTCATCGCTGGACCAGGGCAAAGCTGCTCCTGCTGTGCTGCCCAGTTTCCTCCTCCCCTGCTCCCACAGCAACGCCCCAGCTGAGGCACCCCCCAGAACCACCCTGCCCCATGTCCATGTCCGGTCTGGAGGGTTTGGAGAGAGGCAGAGTCCCTGTGAGGGCAGCCCAGCAGCACTGCCTCCATCATCCAGATGGCATCGTCCCATCTCCCCCAAAAAGCTCCTCGTGCTTGGGCAGGATGGGCAAATCACCCCCCTAAAGCTCTCGTGGCAACTCAAGAGACAAATCAAGATCAAGTCACCTCCTCCCTGTGACAGCCCAAATATACCAGGCACATTGGCTGTGTGGCACTTTTCCCAACAAACCTTCAATCGTGGCTTTTTGAATCTGCTCCAAGACAACTTCTCAGCATCCCCCTGACGGCAGAGCAGAACAGGGTGTATTAACCCAAGAGGATAAATAAAAACAGCAGATTTAAAACATGGCTATTTTTAACAAGTACATTTTAACGTCCCTTGGCACCTGCTGGCATCTCCTCCCCAATGCCAGGGCTCACCCAGGTGGGTTTCAGGCAGGATTTTGGATTTTCCAAAGCCCCTACTCCTCTCCAGCCACTGTTTCCCACCCAAGTACTGCAACAGAGTGGTCCAGGTTCCCAAGTACCCAACAGCAGCATTTTGGTCTCTTGTCCTCTTCACCTACTCCACCAGCTGCAAACCTCCCCAGCAGCTTTGTTGTTTTCCACATTATTAGAATATTAGTGAATTATTAAAAATATTTTTAATGAGCACAGCTTAGGGCTGAGTCCCAAATGCTTCCAGAAACAAACATCTTGTAATGTTCCTCCACTTACAGTAACACCGAAATGGACCAGAAAACATTTTACTCACTGCAAATTCTCCTGATTTCGTTCCTCTTCAAGCCAAGCATAGCTCCTAAATCATTGCTTTTACGTATTATATTTGTGATGTTATCAATTGCATGCCCTGCCCCCATAAAATATTTACCTTCACCAGATGAAGGGGTGGTTCAGCATCTTCAGCTGCAGTCGGCAGCCAGTTTGTCATTATCTATTATAAACTGAGTTTGGATTTATCTCAAAATTCAAGACTTACCAGTTTTGCCTTTTCCACACTGAGTTTGTCAGGTGCCAGAGGATAAACAGGGTTGTTCAGGGCCCTGTCAAGAACAGGACAGCACGTGCTGCAGGTTGCCCAGTCTGCCTTTAGAAGCAGGAGTCAGGCAGTCTTATCCTCACCCTGACTCCCAGTCCAGGGAACCCCAAAAAAGAAAGTAAAAAAAAAAAAAAAAAAAAGCTCAAAAAGCTCAAAATGCTCAAAAGCCACCTGATATCCTTGTTCCAAACACCTGGAGCTGAGCAGCCCCAGGAATTTTCACAGGCTGTGCCTAATCCACTCACTTGGGATGTCCTGGGGCTCGGCAGCTCCAGCCTAATTCACCTGCTTTGATCAAGAGGAATTTAGCACAAAACATCATGGAATAGAATCATTTAGGCTGGAAGAGATCATCAAGTCTGAAGCAATTCATCCTTTCTATCTGCTTTAATATCCAGGAAAACTGGATTTTATTCCCCAAGCCCTTAACCGCTGGATTCACAAAGAGCCAGAGGCTCCCCCAGTGGGATCTGACCCAGGGATGTGAAGCCAGAGGGCTGCAAAATTACCTTAAGAAGGCAGAGGGGGTCACAGCACAGCCACCGTGCCAGGTCCAGCCACGCTGCCAGCCCAGCCCAGCTTTCTGTGAACACACCACAGAGCTAAAGGCCCCCTGAGCAAAGCTGAGAGCTGGGGATGGGTGTCCCCAGGGAGCCCCAGCGCTGTTTCCACGGGGGGTGATCCCGCCCAGGGAACAGGGAAGCACGCACCAGCAAGGCAGACAGCATCCCCAGGGCTGCTCAGGCTCGGAGGCACAGTTCCAACACATGATAAACAACAATATTAGTGAAATAATGTCTAAACAGAGCCAAACAGGATCCTCTTGCCAGCCGGCAGGGAGGGAGGGAGCTTCACTGCAGGAGGCACACAGAGATGTACACACGAGGGAAACTTAGAATGCTGGAGAGCTTGTTTTTGGCATTTCTCTCCTCCTGGTGCAGCTCATCTCAATCCCAGTCTCTGAGCAGTCTTTCCTCTAGACCAAACAGACCTTTTCCTCTCCCCACAGCATTCCTGGTGGGACAGCCAGGACTTGTGTGGGTGCACAGTCACATACAACCTCTACAGACAGGTGTCCTTCAAAGTCTGCACTGCATGGAATGCTTTATCCCACCCCTGGAAGTGTTCCAGCCCATGTTGGACAGGGCTTGGAGCCACCTGCTCCAGTGGAAGGTGTCCCCGGCCGTGACAGGGGTTGGAACCAGATGGTCTTTTAAGGTCCCTCCCAAGCCAAACTGTTCTGTGATTCCCACTCCTGCCCAGAGGGAAACTTCTATTTTAACCCCAAGGATCCCATCTTCAGGCAAACCAGACACAGGACCCATAAAGACAAATCCTGGATGCCTCCCCTTTCCTGGGCATGCAGCAGTGCCCAGGGACAGGGTGACAGGGACCTGGAGCAGGATGAGGATCTGCAGTAGCCACTCCCAGGGCTGCCTGCAGAGCCACAGTGGTGCTCCCAGCGCTTCCATCTAATCACCAAGCTGCCCACCTTAAACCAGCACGGATCCTAAACCATCCTGCCCTGCTCTGATCCCTCTGCTTGCTGGAGCCACTGAAAATGGATGGAAAAGCCTTACAGAAGTAGCTGTATTTATGAAAGCTGGGAGCTCCAAGCCAGCTCTTATCAGCTTTACTACAGTTCTCCTGGTGTGTCTGCCAGGAGAAATGAGGTTTCAAGGGGTCTTTGATGAAATTTGGATCCAGAAAATTCAGCTAAATCCAGGGGAAGCTGGTAACCACAGAGGAAAAACGTCAGCCTGCAGCACATAGAAAGATACCACAGCTTTCCTCAGTGTGCCAGTCCAGGTGCCAAGCATTTTTCAGAAGCCAGCAGGATGCTGGGATGTGTTTTTGAGGCAACCCAGCTGTGAGTTCCTCTAGGACAAACCTGGAGTGACAAAGTTGACTGTGCCAAGGACAACCTGTGGTCCCAAAAGTGCGTGAAAAATGAAGATTGTAAGAAGGCAGGGGAGATACAGAAAGGAGGCCTACATGTACCAGCTTTGAGCACAGCCTGTTACCCAGCTGATGGGGAACAGAAGTTACTGCACTATTTTTAAAATATGAAAATGCAGACCTGGATTGAGCAATGGAATGAGGGGAAAAGAAATTGCTCTCATGAGCTGAGCTGGGTCTCTCTGCTCTCACCTCTCTTCCTTCTGAGCTACAGGACCTGTTGGGCTCGCCCTGACCCAACTCACCTGGGCAAGGCTTCAGAAAGCTTCTCCCCATTTTCCTTGGGATTTCACCTTCGGGATCCCCAGGGCTGCCTGCACCTCCTCCTGTGGAAATGGTGCTCCAAAAGAAGAGCTGGTGCTTCACTCTGAGGAAGGCAGGGAGAAGATTCAGCTTTTCAGCCCAGGATTTCAGCAGATTCAGCTCCCCTTGTCTGGCTCCACTGCCTGTCTCTCCCCTCACCTTCCCTGGAGCGCACATTTGGGCAGTTCCAGCTGAAGGCAGCCAGGAGCTGAGGGAACTGTTGCTGGGAAACTGCTCAGGAGCCCTGGCTACAGCACAGGACACGAGCAGCACAGACAGCCACAAGCCACTGCTCCCGGTATTTGGACACATCATCCACTCAATCCCAGCCAGAAAGTTGCCAGTTAGACCCTTATTTAGGGTGCTGATGCTAATCAGAACAGCACGCCTGCTAAGCAAGCAGGGTGGGATGGCACAGCCTGCTGGACCCCATTAAAGGTGTTGTGGGGGTGGTTTCCCCTCAAACCACCCCAGGGCCAGGGTGAACTTGCTCTCCCTTAGCTTGCAGGAGCCTGGCCCAGCTTCTCCTCTCTGGCTCTTTTCCAGGGTGGATCCATGAGCAGCAGTTCCCTCTGCTCGGGGACAGCAGGGCTCACTGCCACCAGGGACAGTATCCTTTGTCATTCTACAGACTGGGGACAAAACCATCCCCCTGCAATGCCCACCTTTCTCCTACTGCCCCCAGGAACGCCTCAGAGCCTGCAATGAGCTTTGCTCTTCTCGCAGTGCAGCCCTTGGGAATTTTGCTGGTCAGTTCCAGCCACACAGAGGGACACAAAGAAACCCAGGGGGGATCGAGGAGGCAGTTTCCTACATTAAAAAACACTATTTCCTACATTAAAAAGCCTCTCCTTGCACTGTCTTGCTGAGTAAACTATACTATATAACACTCTTGGGCACATGGCATGAATTTTGGGGCTGTCCTGTGCAGAGCCAGGAGCTGGACTCAATGATCCTTGTGGGTCCCTTCCAACTCAGGTTACTTTATGACTATAAAATAAGTATTTTACACAAGATTGATCTCTTCCATTTCATTATAAGCACACACCCCCCTACTGTAAAGCTGCCTGCTGAGCCCCACCAGATCCAAAGCATCAGAGCTGCCCCATGGAGGACACCCCAGGGCTTCAGCCCCACTTAGGGGGGTTTCTGCCTGCCCTAAGCCCAGCACACCCCACCTCCAGCCTGCTGCCACAGAAGCACAGCACTTGCTGCCTGCAGGAGGCAAATTTCTTCCACTTCTGGCCAGCTCTGCTCAGTGCCAAACTCGTTCAGCACAGACAGCAGATGGTTAAATGAATGTTCGCTGCACAAGGCACTGCCTTGAGGTGCTCTTTTGAGTTCCATCCCTCTCCCCACTGCCCAATACAGGGATTATGGAGAGCAGATCCCTCATTCCTCTTGCTCTGAAGCCACCCATTGCACAGCTGGGGTGCAGCTGCCCTCCTGCTGCCAGCCCAGGCGGATCTTGGATACAACTGCTGGAGCTCTGAAACACAAATGTGCGAGGTTTAGGGCAGCAGATGACCCAGGTGTTAGTCACAGACCCAACAGATGTGATGGAAATAGCCAAGGATGGCCCCATATGCAGTAGAAAAATCCAGGGACGGGGAGTGATTTATACAAAGCAGCTTTTGTGTTCCCCAGGGAATAATCTCCCCTCTCCACTGCCCATTTCTTGGGAGGAATGCTCGGTGCAGCCCCTGCTCAGGCAGCAGAGCTATTTCCCCACCCCATAATCTGGTTTTGCTGCAGATGAAGGATGCTCATGACCCTCCTCACTGCACCTCCCACTCCAGGCTAAGCACATGTGGGACACTGATCTCAGCTGGGGCCTCCAACTGCTGCCGTGGAGCGCTAATAAAATGGGATAATAGGAACTGGAGGGTGAATTAAACATATGAATCACTTCCTCTCCTGCCTTTTCCTGCTCCTGTTGTTTCTCTGATCCCCTCAATGAAGCCCGGTGAGAACATCCATTTCCTGTCCCCCGTCTCTGCACTGAACACCAAGGGGGGTGTTTTTGGCTCATCATTTTCAGCTGACAACCACAGAGCTGTGCCAAAGCTCCCAAGGCCATTCCTCCATCACATGGCAAAGCAGGGCCATTGGGTGGCTTTAGCAGGAGCCAGAGCACTGCTGGCTCCCAGGAAGCAGCTCCAGCCCCCATCCAAACCTCACCTGCCCCTCCTGATGCAGTCTGGGGCTCTCTCCATCTCCTCTGCACAGCCAATGCTCTTCGTGCAGCCTTCAGCCCCACATTCCTGAAGGATGGATACACGAGCACCCCAAGATCTCTCAGCACTTTCCAGCGCTCCCTGGATGAGGCTGGACACAGCTGCCATGAGCCTCCAAGGGTACCAGACCACCCACTCTTTTGGGAAAAAGCCCAGAAAGACCATTTCCCCCCACCAGCTCAGCCCCAGCCTGGCACCAGGACATCACTGGCACAGCAAAGGACAGCTCCAGAGCCCTGAGGTGGCTCGTTTGCAGAGAACACTGGGGCTCTCCTGCCATCTCCCCCACCCTGGGAGCAATCCTGCCAGGAAGGGTCTCCTGCCAGCCCAGCCTGTAATCAGGACCAGCAGAGAGGACGAGCTCAGGCAGCCCTAGGGGGTCTGGGCCCCGCACCCCGATGGCACAGGGCAGCACCCCAGTCCCCTCCCCAGCTCCCTTCCCTTTATCTCAGCTGCAGCACTGACTGCTCCAGCTCCGAGCTAATTACTCCCTGCAAGGAGATGCCGCCAGAGAAACGAGCCAAGAGGGACACCCCGAAAGAGCAGCATGGCTGGCAGGCACAGACAGCGACAGGACATCTTGCTGCAGCTGAAAGGCAGATGGATGCAGCCACCACCACCCAAAGTCCCCATTAGAAGCCTCTGCCCACAGACTGGGGAAGTAGCACAGCAGGGGAAGGCTTTGGCACCACCTTTTCCTCCCACTTCGGGACTCCTGGGCTGTCCCTCCTCGCTCTGCTGCCAAGGGAAAGGATGCACAGCAACACAGAGCTTGCAAAAGCCCTAAGCCAGGCTCGGGTGGGACCATGAAGCACCAGCATTGCAAAGTCCTTTTGGGTTATCAGGGAGCCAAGGCCATTCCAAAGGTGCAGGAGCCCAGGAGAGACAGACCAGACCCCTCCTCATCTCAGCATCAGGTGCTGCCTTAGGGACACCTTTGTCACCTGCCTGGGGGTCTTCAGGGCAAGCCTGGGGGCACGCTGAGGGTTTGAGATGGCAGATGAAGCTGTGAGTTCCTGTCCCAGCATGACCCAGGCAGAGAAGGGGACAAGCCACCAGACCCATGTCCCTCACACTGATGGGAGACACAGCTCTGGGCAGTGCTTGCTCAGGTCCAAGCTTCAGGTCACTTCAGTGCACCTGGGAGCACAAGGTGTTCAACCCTGGGAGCACACTAAAGCACAACTCTGAATTTCCATGCTGAATGATCACCTTTTATTTGCCATCTGAGACAGCTGAGCTTTGAAGCACTGCAATTTCCTAGTGGGGAAAACTGTTTTGTCAGCTGAAGGAAGACTAAATTGGTGCAGTCTGAATTTTCATCCACCTCCCCTCAACGTGTGCTTCCCCAGCTCCTCCTGCCCCCCACCATGAGGCAGTCTGAAGGCTTCCAGCACCTCAGGTGCCAACCACAATAATTCCTGCCCTGATCCATAAATAGCTATGCAAAAAATTCCCAACTTCTCAGCTACAAAGAGGGGGGTCACACCATGGTTCCAGGAGATCCTGTCATAGCAGGCATCACCTGTATCTCTAAGAAAGGTCCAAGTAACAGCAGAATAGTTTCATTACGGTGACAAAAGCAGATTTAATCATAAAAAGAGGATTTTACAAGTCCCTGGGTGATCCCACAAAACATACACCCGTGCTTCTGTGTAGGAAACACTTCCCCGAGCTGCAGGGAATTTACAAGCAGAATTCCAAAAAAGAATTCCAGCTCCATGGGAGACAAGGAGGAGCAGACCAGGACATCAGGCCAATGGGTGTCTGCACAGATCCCAGCCACGGTGAGACTGAAAAGGGCAGGGATTCAGGAGCAAGCAGCACTGGGATGAGAGGTGGGAGCTCAGAGTGCTTCTGCTGTCTCCATTGCAACAAAAAGGAACAGCCCTGAATTCATCCCCAAGCACAATGCATTTAGAACAGACAGATCATCTCCTTTGTGTTTGTTTTTTTCTTTTTTTCTTTAGGAACCAATGCAATTAACCTGCGGGATTCATCACCAGACTGCTAATTGAGAGCAAGGACTCAAGGGAGTGCACACAGAACAAGCAATGCACACAGCAAAGAGCATCCGTGCAGGCTGGGGATGGGATAAAATGTCCCTCAGGGTGCTCTTCCACAGGGGTGTCCCACCAGTGAGCTGCTGCCCAGGGACCCGGGTGTCCTCAGGGGACAAACAGGAGCCTGAGGGCAGGGAAATGGATTGCACAGATCCCCTTCCCTCAAGGCCCGTATTGGGGGTCAGTGGATCCCTTCAGCCCTTCAGGCAAACCCCAAACCGGCCACCTCTCACCGTTCCTGAGGAGCTGCACGAGCTGCCTGTCCCAGCTCAGACCCTGAGCACTGCCAGGGGTGAGGAAAGCAGAGCTTCCCTGATATTTCTGGAGGTAGTCCCCAAGTTCGCCTGGCCCAGCAGCCAAGAAAAACAACTGTTTAAATCCACTGCAACTGCTGCCAGCACAGAGAATTTCCAGGGGGGAAAAAGGGACAGGGTAGTGACCAACTGCCTGCCAAGACCATCACTCTCTGCATCCCCTCCCCTGTGCACCACAAAGGTACAAACCTCCCCAATTTGCCTAATCACACCCTGTGTAATCACCAGAGGCCTTTAACCCACCTAGTGAGAACAATTAGTTGCATCTACTTCAGTACCAGCCAGAAATCCCCAGCCTGCTCAGCCCAAAGTGGGGTGATGCCATCACCTCTCGTGACTATCCCAGCTCCCAGAGCCTGCAAACGTGGTGGCAGAGCCCAGACAAGCTCATTTTTATTTCACAACCCTCCACAGTCTTCTCTTTCCAGACTTTTTCACCACCTGAGCTCAGAATTAGTTTGGTTTTTAAGCACCCGCAGCTCCCTGCAGCAAGCATCACCACTGCTCCACACAGCTCCCTGTATCCAGATCCTGCTGCTTCCAGCTGAAGCCCCTCAGTCTTCACATCAGAATCCAAAATCAAGTCGTTCCCACACCCCCTCTCTGAGTCACTGGTGCCTTTATTGAGAAACAGCCTCAGGTACTCCCCAGACCTCCTCTCCCCTCACCTCAGAAAGTAGCCAGCAGGGAAGCTGATGGCAGCAGGAATCTCCAGCATCACAGCCCAGGAGGAGAAGATCTGGCAAGGAGACCTGTCCCTAACCTCCCCCACCTGCCAAAAAGAGGTGGGATGGGGCACAGAGCACTCCTGATCCCCCTCCAAGCGTGCAGCAGCAATTTCCAGGCAGCACAGCAGCTGACAATGCTGACAGTCATCTCCCAGCTGCCTCCCCAGGCCATTCCTCAAGTCCCTTGGAGCAGAGCTCTCCCCAGGGAGATGTAAAGCAGGATGAGAGCGAGGAGCCAGGAGTGACAGCGCCTGGAAGAGGCTGTTTTACAGCTCGAGCCAGGCAATGAGAAAATCATTCATCTCCACCAACTCATTCTGCACCCAGGAGGGTTTGATTTTATTACTTTGGAGATGGCAGAGGGTGATTTATTGATCAAAGATGCTGCTGAACAATTAAAGTGGACGCTGCAGCTAGTTGCTCCCAGGACAACTGCCCAGGGGTGAGAGGGTGCCAAAATCCAGAGGGGGAGAGGAGCAGGGAGAAGAACACCCAAGCTCCTGGATAGCAATGCCAGGAGATGGCTTTGGAGACATTTATGGCAGGGAAGAAGCCAGGGACCTGCTGCAGGTGGGGCATCCCATATGGCTGTGGGGTTCTCAGGCACAGCAGGAGCAGAGGGGACACCACAGGACACAGGCAGTGATCCACAGGATCCTCCTGACCAAACCTTGCTCTGGTGCATCACAAGTGCCTGGCTGCAGACCACTTTCACTTTAAAAAGGAGGAGAAGAAGATGCCAAACAGCAAATCCATGCTCTTGTGCCAGCAGAGCAGATTCTCTACTCCAACTGGGTCCTGCCCTGGGCTCAGCCCCCAGCCCAGGACAAAGGGTCAACAACACCAAGACTTGACAACTTGCTGCGTAAATCCTATGCTTTTGGTAAACTCCACCATAAGGACCCCTCCAAGGGGAAAGGACACCCCCAGATCCCCCCAGTGCATGGCCAGGGGCAGCTCAGAGATGGGTTTGGGTGATGGGGGCTGAAGCTGAGCAGAGACCAAGGATTCCTTCATCCTGAGTGACCATATGCGTGACCAGGTTGAGCACAGCAAAGAAAGCCTCAAGGAAATGTTGAGTTCAGCTGTAGTGAGACAAGGAGGAGGCAAAAATAAAAGCCTGTGCAGTGGAACAAAAACGCTTTAGGAGGGACCGGGGTCACTAAGCATCCCTGGGTCACCGCCAGCACTGCCTGCCCAGGGATGCCCGGCTCTCCAGCCTCCTCTGGAGCAGCTCGCCGTGGGCAGGAGCCCCATCTGCCGGCTTGGCCACGAAGGATGCACATCCCAGCTCTGCAGGGCCCGGGGAAATCTCCAAGGCACACAGCACCCCCCGGCTCCGAGCTAAATGCCTGTGCTGGGCACCGGGGATGCTCCACGGGAAACAAGTCCACATCCAGCCCTGCTTCCCCTCCACATTCCACCCAGAAACCAGCCTCGCCAGGCCACTAAAATCTTTACCGAGCAACCCATCTGCAAAAATCACCTGTTCTCAACCAGTCTCAGCAAGGCTGCGGGTTGCTTTTCTCCTTGCACACATCAGCACAGAAATTCACCCACTCTCCACCCAGATAAAGCAGTGATATTGTGCCCATCACCTCCAGCAGCAGGGTGTAAGTCAGCCCCCAGAGCCCGAGGAACAAGCCCCTGCTGACAACAGCAGAGAAGGTGGGCTGGGAAAACCGAGAGGCTGATGTTAGGGGAGCGGAAACACTAAATATTTACACAGCCTGCCATCAGCCCCCAGGCAAGGAGGTGGCAACTCTGCAATTTAAATTGAGAATTGAGAATTTAAAAGTGCAGCCAGCATAACAATTTTTGTATCACTAAAAGTGCAAGAAAATTACTTAAACATACCCAACAGGCAGAATTAAACTCAGTCAGGACAAAGAGAATCAAGTATTTAAGCAGTGCAAAGAAAAAGCTCAGCTCGTGGGGGCTCAATGGCGTTTAATAGTCATGAGGTATCAGTGCCCCCAAAATACAAGAGCACCTCTCATCCCCCACCATAACAAGCCAGGATTGGGGTGGGAACGTACCCAACTACTGTCAGCAGCACCAAAGTGGTTCCCAGGGGGAAAATACCCCCTTCCCTGGGTGCTGCAGGAGAGCAAGAAGGGGAGATGCTTCTTCAGCCTGATCCATGCTTCCTGCCTTCATGCCCCAAGCAGGGCCAAGGGGGAAAGCCTCAGAGAAGCCAAACCAAACAACCCAGCCTCCCCCAAAAAGCCAGACTAGGAAAGGAGAGCCCTGGGCTGAGCTTAAATACAGTCTTCAGTACAGGGTGTGGGTGGGATGCTCAGGTGAGACCAGTTGGAACCCAGGTTTGCAGGTCAAGCAGTGGCTCATCTGTGCTGGATTAAGGAGCCAAACATGCTGCATGCATTGGGGAAAAAGGTTTCCTTGCAAGCAGAGGATTCAAAGTGCACAAAGCCACCAACCACCCTGGCCATATCCACCCTCTTAAGGAGCCTTGCACCTCCAGAAGGAATTGCCATTGCCTCCTGTAGGAAGGCAGGGAAGTTGTTGCAAAGCAAGGACCCATCCTGGTGTCTTCCCATCTCCCAGCCAGCACATCTGCCCCAGCCAGGTTGGGGTTTCCTGGTGTTTATGCTGTACCTTGGCTTGGCTTCATCTCTGAGCTTCTTTTATGTCAGGCCACCCCACAACAAGTTGACACCCTCCACTGTTGGCCCCAGGGAATCATCCACACCGAGGCTCTGGAGATGTGAGTGGCATCTGGAGCAGATCCAGGCAGCACCAGCTCTGGAGCAACCACATCCTGTCCCACCCCAGCATCACAGATCCCTGTGCCAGATGGTACAGGCTGGGAGTGTCTTGTGGTGGCCTTACAAGTGCATAAAGAGGTCAAAGTCACAACCATTCTTTCTTTTTTTTTTATATTTGGGGGATCCAGGTGCCAAACATCTACTCCAAACACAGCCAGGAGGGCAAACGCAGCAGCTCCATGGGAAAACCTGGGAATCCCATGGAGTGAAATGCAGTCACACAGCGCTGACATGGCATTTAAGGGTGTGATGGTACATTTGGGTCTGTCCCACCTCCTCTGAGGCTGGGGCCATGGCACCCCAGGGGACAGAGTCCCAGGGAGCAGACTGCGTCTCCCGGGAAGAGGCAGCACATCACAGCAGCCGGATTTTCCCTGGCAAGCTACTGCCAACTTCCACGAGAGGGCTTTGCTGCACAAGGAAAGGAAATGAGAGGAGCTCCATTTACAACCTGCTTCCAATTAGGTCCTGATTTTTCCTCGCATCTCAGCCAGGGCTTAGCAGGGACCAGCAGGACACAGTCAGCAAGGATTGCACCCAAACGTGACATTCATATGTTAGTGACAGTATTGACACTTTTTAGTTACTGAAGCCTCTCTTTCCTGGGTGAGCCACACCCCAGGGTGGCCACAGCTGAGCCCAACTTTCCCAGGGGACTCTGGCACTAAACCTGGCCCCAAAGCACAGACACAGCCTTTGGCACCCACTTGCACAACAAACTGGCCACTGCATTTGGAGAAGTACCAGGCTGTCACCCGCAATCCCTCCCACCAGAGCCGGGCACTTTGAAGCACATCTGATGATGGATGGGCAGTGCCCTTGTTCCCACGGAGATAAGCACCACTGGCTGCTACCGTGGGAACTCGCAGGGCAGACGAGGAGCAGGAGAGAGGGTGATGAGTCTTCTGCTCCAGCACGGCCAAAAGAATTCACCCTGATTTCCATGCACAGTCATGTTGGTCTCGAGCAGGAGACATGAATCACGGTGCAGGGACGTGTAGGGACAAGTCACAGGCCACGGGCACCCGGAAATGAGAGCAGCACGCTGCACCTGGCCTGGCCAGCCCTGAGCATGTCCTTACTGACATCAAGCGCTAATCTCAGCAAATGCAGCTGGGTTTGGGTAGTGCTGCCTTAGGTGAAGAGCTCCCAGATCCCCAAACCTCAAACAAATCCCCAGAACAGTGATGTTTGGGGTAGGGCAGCCACTCAATCTCGTGGGGGTTGAGTCCCAGGAGGGCAAAGCCTGGCTCATCCCTTGCCAGGCGATCTGCAGTCTGGCTGGAGGGCCAGAGCCACATCTCTCAAGGTCACTCCAGCCTCCTCCACTCGTGATCTAACACGAAGCGACGCTGGCCGGGCGGGCAGGAGCCGCAGGGGGATGCGCCGGCTGCTTTTGCCAAGAGGCTGCTTCTCCCTCAGGCTGTGCTCGGAAAAGAGCGCCGGAGCGAGCACGGGCAGCCTCGCACTGCCTCCCGGCGCTCCCGAGCTTCTCCGCAGCCGCAGGAGACGCGGCCAGCTCTGCAGCCGGGAGCTCTGCGGCTCCCGAGACTGCCACGGGCACAAAACCGGGACTGCCGGGCTTCCACTGCGGGCTGAGGGGGAAGGAGCAGGCTGTGGCCGGGAGGGTGAGGAGGCGCTGGGGTGATCTGGGAGGGGACTGACCTTGCCAGCATGGCAGGCTTGGAATCAGAGCCCGGCTCCGTGTTCGGCTCACCAGGCTGCCTTGCCTTCCCCAGGGAGGGTTGTGGGGACACGAGAGGTGGCTCCTTCCTCATGCCACTTGTCACCCTGTTTATTTTTAACAGCCCTCTCTCCTGCTGGATATGATTCCGCCCCTGAGAAGTGTCTCCTGGTGCTCTCCCAGCAAGAGCCGGCCCCGTGCCGCCGCTCTGAGCCCAGCGTGGCTGGTCCCTCCCCACCTGGCCACTGACCAGGGACATCACGTCACACCTCCTGAGCTGAAGGCAAACGCTCGCTCCTTTGCTGTTTCCAGGAAAGGAATTTCAGTGAGCCCAGCGCAGGGAGCACTGCCAGGGCCAAAGGGGGACGAGGTCAAGCGGGAGGCATGTGTCACCCTGGCCACGTCCCTGCAAATTGGCCCTTTAACACAAAATGCACCAATTCCCCCTGGAAAGCAGCAACAAGGAGAAGGCTGGGAGAAATACAAACTGCAATGGTCTCACCTGTGCTATCCTCTCAAGGCAGAGCCACACTCTGAGAAGGGATGGGAGAACAATGCCATGAATAACCAGTGGGGTTTGTACCCAGCTCCCTCCACCCACTGTTTACATCCTGCTGATGCTTTCCATTAACAGCAAAGCCACAGGGCAGAGACACAGCAATGAAGGAAGTGGCACAGGCTGCTTGGGGATGGGTGCTGCCACCGCCCCTTGCCAAGTGCCAGAGCTGGGAAGGTGAGTGTGGCACAGGGTAAATCCATGCTTGAAAAGACCCAAGAGGGTTTTGCAACTCTCCCTGGCCAGCCATGCCACACCACAGAGGAGGGGATCATAGAATAGTTCGGGTTGGAAGAGATTTTAAAGGATCCAAGCCCCTCCCATGTGCAGGGACACCTTCCTCTATCTCAGGTTGCTCCAAGCCCCATCCAATCTGGCCTTGGACACTTCCACGGATGGGGCACCCACAACTTCTCTGGGCAACCTGTTCCAAAGAACAGGAAGAAAAGTCCCGGTTCCCTCCCCTGTCCGTCCTTCCGTCCCTCCTGCCTTCCCATGGGAATTGTGCCTTCCTCCGGATGCGACTCCTTCCAGCCTCTCCACCATGTCAAGGTCTCATGGGGTCAAATATTCCCAGTGGAGCACACGAGGCTGCAAAGAGGCAGCGGCCAGCTCTGCCCCCCCTGCACCCTTGCCCTGGGGGTTTTCCATCCACTCAGCCCTGGGCTGGGGGCAAGTTTGGGCTCCAGGGGTTTCTGTCTCACCCCAAAGAGGTGAGTGTATCCTATTGTCACTCACAAGTTGCCCATTCCCACAGGACTGCAGATGTTGGTTGATACTGCACTCTGACTTCCGTAAAACACTGCCCCGGGCCAGTTTTGGGCAAAAAACCACAACAATTCCTCCCGCCTTGAAAAACAGCAACCCCATTGCCATGGATATTTAGCACTGCACTGCTCCCACAGCCCCCCTTCACCCAGCTGAGGCAAGGCAGGGATGGTTGGTACTCTCAGCACCGTGCCTTGGGGGCAAACCTGCGTCCTGCCCTGGCTCCTGGCTTGGCACTTCCACCAACACACACTGCCACCACCCCTGGCAGCCACAGGATGGAAGCCGCTGGGATGGAGGACCACGTGTGCTGGCAAAGCCCACCTGCCAGCACTGCTCAATGCCCAGGCTTGCAGGAATAAATCTGAGGAACTGAGTGGGACACGGCTGAAACAGTCACCTCCTCCTGTTATCTAGTGATGCTCCAGCCACACTCCAGCTGGGACCCTGGCTGGGATAGCATCGGGAGGGATCTGCTGCTGCTGTGCCACACTGCCAGCATCCTCTGCCTGTTCCAGGAGGGCAGCAGGGCACCACAGCCCAGGGCTGAGAGGAGCAGACACCCATAGGACCTGCACAGACCAAGCCTGGGGTGGCACTGGGGCTCCCACCTCTGCATCCCACTCTGGCCGTGCTCCCTGCTTCCTGCTCTCTCTCCCCTTTCCTGCCTCTCCCAGCCCACCCTCCAGATTTCCGAGCGAGCCGTGTCCTTCCTGCCCTTCACAGCAGGGCCGGTCTGTCCCATCCGCCCAGCCAGCCGTCTGCTTCTGCATTTCCCTCCCTGTTCTCCATTCCCCACGCCTCTGGCTTCCCCCTGTTCCGCCTGACCCGGGACCGCAGGGCTCGGCTGGCAGGGTGAAGGCTGGGGCTTGCCAAAGCAAACAGCACACAAGGAGGAGGAGGAGGGCGGCCGAGGCCGGAGCAGGCAAAGGGCAGAGTCCGCCAGCGGACCCTGCCGCAGCTCCGGGGTGGGGAGGTTCCTTCCCCTCGCTTTCTCAACGCTCCGGGTTGGCTCCGTGCAGCCGGAGCTTGGCAGGCAGAGGGTGTTGGAGGCAATCTTTGGCTGAGCAGAACCTGGGATGCTGAGCCGCACCTCGAGGGGCTGAGCACCCTTTGTGCCATCCCTCGTGTGGTTTTGGGGTGGAGGCTGAGCTTCACGGGGTGCAGGAAGCCAAGGGAAAGCGGATCCCGGGCTGGAGTTCTCCTGCAAGCAATTTAAAACAAGGTCTTTTCCTCCCGCTCTGTTCGCTGCCAGGAAAAGCAGCAGGAAAATATTTCCCTGGGAATTGTTTTTGTTCCTTCCTCTGTGTCTGTACGCATGAAGCTCTCCTCCGCCTTGGACATGCCTCAACCTGTCCCGAGGCTCAGATTAATCCCCTGCACCACCACGGACGACAGCTGAGGTCAGACGCTGTCACAGAGGCGAGGAGGAAGAGGAGGAGGAGGAGACCTTCCCCCTGGGAAACCACATTCGTTCCCAACCAGAGCAGCGAGCATGAAAACAGACAGCCCTGGCTGCTTCTCCCAAGCAGGAGGTCACCCTGCAACACAGCAACACACCAGAGCATCCTGCAGGACAGGGACACCTCGCTGCTGGCAGGGCTGGAGCAACAAGGCAGAGCCTAAAGCCTGGCTTAAGCATAGGGCTGGTGTGAGCCGGGGTAGCTGCAGGCAGCAAATGCATCTGCAGCCAAGCAGGTCGCAGCGTGTCAGTGCCTTTTGGGGCATGCGGATGCCCAAAACCAGGTCAGTGACAAACAGTACCTCTACTTCTCATGGCTGTGGCTGCAGGAAAGGGAAAAAGGAGGAGGTGTCTCCCTCAGCTGCACCGGAGAAGAGAGTGCTGGGCTGCAAGAGCAGGTCCAGGTGCCTGTAGGCAGGTCTCAGCACCCCACTGTCCAGCCGGTGGGGAAGCCAGGAGGGAGGGAAGGTGGGAAAATTTGGATAGAGGGAGACGGCATCCACCACAAAGCAAGTTCTTTGGTGTGGAAAGCGCTCAAACACCACCTCAGAGCAACTGGGAGAAGCTCAGGAGAGCTCAGCTCCAGTAAATGATGCTACTCAGCCCCTGCCCAGACCGTTTACCTCCCTCTCCTCCCCTTTTTCCCTTTGCCTCGCGTGAGTGCTTGGGAAATAAACGATGACTATTTGCCTGCAGCTCTAAGCCCTTCCCTCCCCCTCTCCCCAGGCTCCATCACCAATAAATCACCCTGCTGGGAGAGAGGGCCAGAGGAAACCAGAGGCACAAAACCTCAAGCAGAGCCTTTTTTTCCCCCCTGCTCTCCCAAGCAGCTCTGCATTTCATTAGGCGGCCAGGCCAACCCTCGCCCAGCTGGGGAGAAGGAGGGAGGGGAGGGGGGCCCCGCAGGGTTTGCATGTCGGGAGCAGAAATCACAACCAGAAGACTCGGAGAAGGGAGTTGTTTGTGTTTGTCGCTCATCCCGGTGCTCGCCTGGCCCTGACCCTGCCTCTGGGAACCGGGCTGGCCTGGAATAACTCTCTTCCATTGACTTCCCTCCTTGCCAAGGCAGCTCTGGGCACCTTCCAGCCGGCTTCTCCCCATTCCAGCCATCCCCTCACGGTGCCAGCCCCTCTCTCTGCCCCACTCCAACCTCTCAAAGGATCCTCCTTGGAAGAAGCCCTGGAGTTTTCCATGAGCCTTAGCCCTGCCAGCAAGTTCCACTGCCTTCCCCCTCCCTCTGGGCTGGACCACCCTGCCCAGGAAAATGCGGAGCCTCTCCCTGTTCCCCTGCAAGGACCCCCCAACCCGCCGGAGACCGGGGAGGGGGTTCCCTCCACCCACCCTAAATATACATTGGCAGAGCATCGCCGCAAGCACAGTACATTGGAGACAGATGCAACCCCGCAGCAGCACGGGGGATCCAGCCGTGCCTCCCATCAGCCTTTGGAACTATAATTTAAGCACGCAGTACTGTGCCACGGCCTTCCCGCATCCCTCCTTCCCCAAAAGAAAAACCCTGTTCTGGGGTTTAGCCTTTGGCAAAACTGGCCCCCAGGAATGCTGTGGTGCCCCTGGGCTCCCCAGGCAGGGAGAGCCCCCAGGGACGCTCCGGTAGCCCCGGGCTCCCCGCAGCTCCCCAGGCAGGGAGAGGCCCCAGCAGGCACAGCCCCGCTGCTGGCTGCCTCCCGCCTCCCTCCCAGCAGCCTGCCGGATTCCTGAGCGCTGACACAGGATGCTGCAGCAGTGAGTGTGCAGGGCCTTCCTCCCCTTCCCCTGCCCCAGGAGAGGAGGGATGGGCGGGTGATGCCGGGTTGCATCAAGCCAGGAGGGAGCGAGAGCAGCCGGAGCGAAACGCGGAGCCTCCTGCAAACCCCTGGCTGCCCATCGGCTCCCAGCCCCTGCTGGCACCTGGCCCGGGAAAAACACCTTTAAAGGCCGGGATGATTCACACAGTTGACACTCCCTTATTGGCGAGAGCCGGTTTTAAGTCATTCCCTCTCCCCAGAAGGTATCCCTGAGGAGAGCCGCGGCTCAGCCGCCCCGAGCTGCAACCAGGGCTTGCCCCTGGATGATTACAGCAGGAGGAAAGTGAAAGCCTGCTGCTTGCCCTCCTTCCCAAGCATCGCCCTGGCAGCCCAGCTGCCACGCTCCCTGCTCCCTGTGCCAGCATCTATCCCACCCTCCGGCTGTGCTAAAGGATTTTCCCAGCACTTCTCCTCTCCTACGGGACATGACCCGAACTGGGGGAAGGGCAGCAGCCGAGGCGAGCGCTTCCAGCAGCTCGTTACTATTCTAGGAAGGGTAGGATCCTGCCATCTTCCCATTAAGTCATATCCTCCTCGACCCGGTGAGGCAGTTTCCATAGGAGTCACCCTCTTTCCCAAGTGATGGAAGTTTTTATTTTTATCTGGCTTATTTATGCGCTTCTCTTCCCTCCTTCGGCATTGGCCTGGGCAGCAACTTTGGGTCATTAGCCTCAGCTCGAGCTCATTCCCCGTCCTTGCTCAGCTGTCCCATCCGTCACCTTCATCTCTGTAGCACTATGAGGAAAAGTCCAGGGGTTGAAGCAGCACAACAGAACAGATGAATTAAGGAAAACAGACCCAGTTTGGGTAAAAGTGATTGTAGGAATTGGGGAAAAAAAAAAATAAAAAGGGACACTGGGTGAATAAAAAAAAAAAAACCAACAAACAAAAAACAGAGCAGAAAAACTGATTCTAAAAGTAAAACAATGTCATTATTACAGATCTTTTTCAATTTTAGTGTGGTTTGGTGCAGACCCCTCACCGGCAGCTATCCAGTCTCCATTATTTTTTTCCATCCCCCTCAGCCACAGCAGCCAGAGGCTCCCCGGGGACACGCACGTCCCCGGGAGCAAACCCCACACGTCATAAAAACACAGCCACGGGAGCAAGCAAAGCGTGTGTCGGCACAGCAGATGGAGCTGGGCCGGGTCTTTCGGGGACACTGCTCCGTGGCCACGAGCCGGGAAGGGAGGACTCGCTCACCTCAGGTAGCTCCACGGGAGGTCACACAAGCCCAAGGGAGCTGCGTGGGCATCTGTGGGCAGTCTCTGCCCTGTTTGCAGAGGCCAGCAGCAATTAAGGTGTTGCACAACTCTCCTCTGGAAGACAAAGCAGATACGAGCGCTGCTGGTGTGCTGTGCCAGAGGGAGGCTGGGTCTTGTCTGTGTGGGAACACCAGGGTCACACAAACCAGTGGGACCAGGTGATCTTGCAGGCATCAGGAGTGCGCCCATCCCATTTCAGGACTTGGAAACTGGGCAAAATCATCCACTTCCATGGAGATGCCGTTGCTGGACAAGGAGCAGGACTGAAACCTGCTCCCCCCAGCCTTGGGAAGGAAACTGTGCTGATGCAAGAACAGGAGGCTGTTTCCATCCTCCAGCCCAGCTTCTGACCCTCATGAGGGAGCAGAAGAGCGGGGCAGATAGTCCTCTCTAGCCATCCTCCTTTTCCAGCTGTTCTCTTACTGGAGAGATCCTGAGATGACCTTGTCTCCCTTGGGAGGGGAGTGAGAGCGTGCGGTTCTCCTGGAGAGCACCTGTGCAAGTGAAGCAGGGACAGCACCTTCCCATGACCTCCCAAAAGTCAGCAAGTGAAAATAAAATGTCTCATCACATCCCATTTCCTTGTGTCATCTGCCAGACTGAAATCATGTGTCACCATTGGGTACAATTACCTAGAAAATTAAAATGGTAGGACTTTTGCTTTTACCTAAGAATAGGGAGTTATTAAATTGTACACAAAATAGTAGAACTGACTCAAAGCCACCCCAGATGAGGCAGCCTCTCCTAATCTCCCCATTCCCAGTGCTTTGGGATGACCCAGCCCAACACCTCCAGTTCTCACAGAGACAAGCTGTAAAAACCCCATTCCACTCTGTTTGGGACAGCACTGCTCCCCACATGCCTATTCCAGCAGAGAGTAAGCAGGGAGCAGACCCTCACACTGGTCACTCCTCATCTCCCACCTGGAACAGGCTCCCAAGGTTCAGCCAGAGGTCCCAGGCTGCATTTCACAGCATACAAACATCTTCGACTTGCCAGAGATGCAAACCTCAGTTGAAAAGTTCATTAATTAGGAGCAGAGAAGCCTCTAGTGAATCTCCCAGCAAGGAGCAGGGAAAAAAATTCTCCCACAATTCAGTCTAATTACAACGCCTTAGGGCGCTACACTCACTGTGAAGCCGGGGCCAAACATTTCTCCCCACCCTTAAGAGCAGGAACTTTAACCCAGTTATAGTTTTACTGAAAGAGGGGGAAAAATGGTCCTGATATTTATCATTTGAACTATTCTGCAAGTAACAGCAAAGAGGAGGCGCTGAAAAACACTTCTTGCAGAGCAGTAGCTGCGTCCTACTGGGAAGAATCCACTCACACAGCCCCAATCCAGATCTCTGAGCAGGCAACCCTGGAGGCCAGCACTTGGCCCGGCTGTGCCTCAGGCCTGGTCAGACTGCACCCAGCTGCTGCTCCTCTGGGATTTAGCAACCGCTTTCCACCCACAGACAGTGACTTTGCACATTAGGTACTTTCAGAGCAAGACCTCAAATGCCACAGCAGCCCCATCCCCGGGAAGAGGCTGTAGCCAGAAGAGCAGTGGGAGCACCTGGAAGATCCTGGGAAGGACTCCAGGCACCCTGAGATAAATTCCCTTTCTTCCCCAGCTCCCAGAAGAGCTGGACTCCAACCCACCCTAAGCCTCTGGCGAGGCTGGGTGGATCCAGCCACAGACATGCAGAACCACACCCCGGCTGCTGCCTGCCCTCCTCCCCCTCGAGCCAGCGGGGCACAAACAGGAACTAGGCTCATACAGTTGAAAATATTTAATACGTGTTGTACACGTAGAATTACATTTTATACAAAACATGATACATCACTGAAGGAGAACACTGTACAAAATTCCCTACGGGAGCCCCAAGCCTTTATACAACAAAGACCGGGAGTTACCAAGCCTAACAAACAGGCTCAAGGACTTTCCGTCAGAGCGTCTGTAAACTTCGTTCCTCTCAATAAACACTTTTAAAAAGCACCATGTAATAGTTCTGACCTAAACCTTTCCAAAATAGAAACTTTATTTAATAAACTTAATACTTTCCAAGCTTAAAATATCACCCGCCGGGGGCGCCCCCGGGGTCGGCGGCAGCCGAGGAGCCTTCCCCGGGCGCCGGGGAGGGCGGCGGCCCTGACGGGAAGGGGAATTCCGGGAGGGCAGGGCCGGGGGCGCTCCCAGGGCGGGTGCCGGCAGCCGGGAGCCGTCGGGGAACGGGGAAGTGCTGCCGCTGCGGCCCCGCGGTCCCTCCCGAGCGGCGGTGCGGGTCGCCGGGAATGGCCGGCACCGGAGCCCCGCGGCGCTGGGTGGGTGTCACCTCCGGGCCCCCCAGCCCACGGCGGGGAGCCAGTCTCTGCGGCCGGGGCATCAGAAGGCCACGATGGCCGTGCTCCAGGGGTTGAGGGTCCGCAGCACCGGCTCGTCGCAGCAGATCTGTCCCGGCTCGGCCGCCGCCTCGGCGGGCACCGTGCCCGCCGCCGCCTCGCCGCCGTCCAGGGGCGGCCGTCGCCGGCCCTTGGGCTCCTTGCTGAGCAGTCCCGAGAAGCTGGAGCCGAAGATGCTGATGAGGCTGGCCACGTTGCCCGTCTCCATGTCCTCCTGCTCGCCCGGCGGCGAGGGCGGCGGTGGTGGCGGCAGCGGCGGCGGCTCCTC
>VZTX01018630.1:0-92131 GCA_013400915.1 Pardalotus punctatus | reverse complement strand
CCCGCTCACCCACGGCATTACCCTTCACTTTGCCTTCCGTTAATAAACAGTTTGGTTTTTCCTTCTTACCTGCGTCTCTGTGGAGCTGAAGCGGCGCAAAACCTGAGCCCAGGGACACACAGAGGCCCCTCCTGCCATTCTCTTCTGTGCCGTGTTTTGTGCAGAGGAACGAGGGCAGATCAGGCTGGAAAAGTCCCTGTCCTTAAGGTCCTGTTCCACAGCGCCATGGAATGAAAGGTCTTGCTTTAACTCTGAGCACACTGAAGGCCAGTAGTGGGACAAGGACCCCGTGTGTCAGGAACCCAGGTCGTGTCTAAGGCCCTGCCATATTTGGTCCACTGTTGTACACTTTGACAAAACAGTGAAGAGCAGACAGTGAAGGAAACTCTACTGTTTAACTGGTGGGAATTTGACCCTTAAGAAAAAAAACCAGATTGGTCAATCGATGGGAAGTTAACCTGTGAATGAGGAACCATACACAGTGGAGCTGTTGTTGGCATGGAGGTGATATTATAAGCCTTTGCAGCCTCATCTCACACACTGGCCATGTGTGACATGATTTCACAACTGGAAAAATTCCACTCCCCCAGAGGAGCATATATCAGGCATGGTTCTGGGGTGCACGGGCAAGAAGGACAAAATGCACACCCTTGTGATGCAGGGGATGCCCTGAATGTGCATGGCCTGCCTGCCCCTCCCACCTGAGCATCGTGCTCCTTATCTCCTTTTCCTGCTCAGTGGCTTTTCACAGATCCAGGGCTCTGTGTGTATTATTTGCTACAGCAACTAATAAAATAAAACTTGGTTTGCAATCACAAGTGTGTTTGAGGTTCTTTGTGCACGGGAATCCTCCAGAACCTGGAACACCCTGGACTTTAGAAAAGCCAGCTTGAGTATGCTCTGAAGGCAGCTGTGAGGGATTCCAGGGCAAGCATCCACGGAGGGCCAAGGAGCTTGGAATGCTGGAAGTCTTCAGGAACAACTTCCTGGAAGCACAGCAATGCTCCATCCCTGCTCAGGGACAGGAAGAGGGCAGAACCAGCAAGCATCCAGGCTTTGGGTGTGCCTAAGAGCAAATGAAGCAGTGGCACAGTGGCTGAGATTCAGATGCACGACCATCCCAGTGTAGGGAGCGCTGTCAGGTAATGCCGGGATCCTGAGCATGGTTCTGCTCCCCACAACTGAGGAATCGCAGCCCCTGCCGCCTTAGATCCAGTCAGAAAGCCAACAAAGTGAGATCAGAGGGCGGGCACCCTTCCAGACTCTCGGCAGTTCCAGCCGGCCCGCTCCTTGTGCTGGTCATACCAGGACCTGCAATCCTTTCCCTGGGAGAGATGAACTCCCCTGCCCCCTCCTCTGGGTAGCAGATTGTGTGATTCCATTGAAGAGAGGACGGGTAGCACAGGGCAGGAACAGAAGATGTGATTAAAGCTCCTGGCAAGGAGATCTGTTGGAGTGGAATACTGACCTCTTAAAAACCAAAGGCTGATGCGGTAGCAGCGCCAGCTGCTCCGCATGGCTCCCGGTGCAGGAATGTGGCAAAGCCTGCAGCACTTCCCTCTGTCCTCCTCCCCACTTCATCCTGTGCCTTCTCCCTGCCGGCCGACCAGACTCACCTAGGTTTCCTGAGCTGGATTTGAACAGCAGCTTATTTTTGCAATCAGAGTAAAATTTCTCGTGTGACACTGAGCCCCTCCTGCTGCCAGCCTCCTCTCCGAAGGCTCCCTTCCCTGCAGTGCAGCTCGAGCCAGCAGCTTCTCCCAGTTTGTCTGAAGCCAGCCTGGAAGAATGAGCTTTTCAGTTTCTTTTTTGAGCAAGGAAACTGCACGACTCTCTCTGGCATCACTGATCCACAATTCACAACTAAATTTGCTACCCATTTTGTAACATGTAAGAAAGCTCAAAGAGATCAACACATACATATTCATAGACTGCAGCTGTTTCCTCTGTTTTGAAACTGAATTAGGAAAACAGTTGTTTTAAACAACAACACTACAATTATGCTAAGGGCTTTATTGACTTTTATTGAGCATTAGATACCACATGGTTTATGTAATAATGTCATAAAAGAGACCTGCTTTAAAACATATCAACTGTCTTCAAACAAACCTCAATTCCAACACTGTATTTATTCTGTTATCTGAGCTTTGTAAGGCTACTCCATACTCACAGATGTTTGTAAAACAATAAAAATGGGGAAAACATTTTGAAAACCCTCAGAGAATAAAGGGAATTCATCACAGAAACAGAGTCTGTAATGTAGGCAACTGAAACTGGTTTTAAAGAGTTTTAGAGAAATCAGGATGTTACTCACGGTGTTACATTTAATATCTGTGAGTAGTGGCTCCAAGCTGGTTTGCTGCTTGTCTCGTTTAGACAACTAGTAAGATCTAGCAACTGCACTATTTGCCAGAATTCTGCTGAAACCATATGGCATGATGAGAACATTGGAGCCTGCATGCCCTTATGCACAGCTAATAGAAAAATGAGACAAATAGCTGGAATGAAACACTTCAATAAAGAGAGCAGACTGTCTGTAGCTGATGGTTAGAAGGATGATCTTTGGACTAAAGCTGCATCTGGCATGAGTTAAGACCGTAAAATGCATTTGTATTTTTGGCAGATGAAAAAAAAAATTAAAACTTTCCTCTAGGTTTCAGAAAATAATGAGGAGGGTAATTATCACCAGCTGTACTTACAGGACAAAGGGCAAATGTAGCTCTATGGAATATCCCAGTTCTGACTGTTGTTGGCAGAAACCTTAATAAATTGCCTGCTAATGCCATCATGTTCTGTTTTGCAGGCAGTGACTCAATACACATACCTATGGAAGGCTGACTGTTCACTGTGTCTTATCACTTCCATTATGTTTGGTCCCAAGAGTTCAAAGCCATAAAGCTGTATTTCAGAAATCATATAAATTAATAAGAAGTACTTCCTTTAACTTGCTCAGTTGTACCCACATGTGATAGTCTGTCCAATTTTTGTGAATTAACATGTTTTGGATGCTGCTGAAAAATGCGAGATGTGTAGACATCTCACTTCATCAGTTTTTAGGGATTACTTTCAAGGAACACGAGTGAAACACTGATCCTGTTTCTACTATTGGTGCAAGGAAAGTTTCAAGTAGTTTCAAAACATAAGAAAATGAAATGCTAGTTTTTAACAGATGAAACATAAGCAGACAGTCAGTGAAAGATATAAACTCAAATGGATTGACATGTCCTCCTTCAGAAGGAACTATTACAACAGGAAATGGGCTTTTAGGGCTATGCAGACGATCAATGAGCCAAGACCAATTGTATGAGGTTCAACAGGGCAAAGTGCTAGGTCCTGCACTTGGGTCACAACAGCTCCATGCAGGCTTGGGGAAGAGTGCCTGGAAAGATGCTGGTGGAAAAGACCCCAGGGATGCTGGACAACAGTGGCTGAACATGAGCCAGTGTGTGCCCAGGTGGGCAAGAAGGCCAATGGCACCTGGCCTGTGTCAGCAATAGTGTGAGAGCACTGACTGTCTCCCTGTACTCAGCACTGGTGAGCCACATCTCAAATCCTGTGCTCAGTTTTGGGCTCCTCATGACATGAAAGACACTGAGGTGCTGGAGCCTGTCCAGAGAAGGACAAGAGTGCAGGGGAAGGGTCTGGAGCACAAGTCTAATAAGGAGCCGCTGAGGGAGCTCTGAGTCCTTAGTGTGGAGAAAAGGAGGCTCAGGGGGACCTTCTTGTTCTCGACAGCTGTCTGAAAGTAGGTTGTATCCAGGTGGGGGGCAGTCACTTTTTCCAGGCAAAAAGCAACAGGACAAGAGGAAACGGCCTAAAGTTGCACTAGGGAAGATTCAGGTTGGACATCAGGAAAAATTTTTAAGGTGGTTAAGCATTGGAACAGGCTGCCCAGGGAGGTGGAGATGTTCAACCCACGGGACTCAGAGCCATGGTCTGGTCAACAAGGTGGTGTCGGGTTATAGGTTGGGTGCGATGATCCTGGAGGTCTTTTCCAACCTTAACAATTCTATGATTCTATGAAACAGACTTCAGAGTTACTCTTGCCTATCTGGAAAAGCAGGTATCAAAGGCATCAGATTTGGAAGCTGGCAGTATTATTTCAAGGAAAACAGACTAAGAGATTGTGCTCCTTGGATTTCATTGATTTTCACCGGGGTTTGGTATCACGATAGGTGTAGGTGTGTTTAAATAACTCTGGTCTCAGGGGAGCTGCCCAGCACCGCTCACCCTCCCCTGCCCCTTCCTTCAGTCCACGGCCGAGAGGAGCCCAGCGCGGCCCCGAGTTCGGACCGCCCGGACACCGACACGAACTCCCGCCCTCCACACGGACCCTCCCTCACGGTGCGGGGCCGGGCACGTGACACAGCGAGCACCGCCCCCGAACCGGCGAGCCCACGCCGCAAAGGCCTCTGGGAGTTGTGGTCCGCCCCGGCGGCCTCCGCTCGCCCGATCTGCGACTGGCGGTGCTCAGCCGGCCCTGTGCCCCGAGACTGTCCCCCCGTGCCGTATCGGGGCGTTCTTTCACCCGCCGCGACCTCTTGGCATCCCCTCTGTGTGGGACGGATGGGAGGAAAAGGCACGGCCCCCGACAGAACTACGACTCCCGGCGTGCAATGCGCTCCAGAGAACTCAACCAGGCGGGGGGGAAAGATGGCGGCTGCTAGAGGGAGCCGGGGGAGAGGCTGAGGTGAGTCTGGAGCAGCCGGGCAGCGCTCCTGCTACTCGTGTTCCCTCTCGTAGCCGCTTCCTCTTCGCGATCTCACGCTTTTTTCTCCCTCTTCACGCTTGGGAATGGGGAGGACGCGCCAGAGGGGCGGGCGCTGAGGGGGTGGTGGGAGGCTCGAGCTGCCCGGCTGGCGCGGCAGGCGAAGCCTCGGGGCATCGCCTGAGCCCGGACCCGCCGTGGCAGCGGCTCGGGCTGGCCCTGTGGGCGCTGCGGTGCACGGTCCCGGCAGAAGGGCTGGCAGGCTGGCTCCGTCTCCCGGCGGGGCTGCTCACCGCGGGAGCTGTGGGGACAGCGGGGCTGCGGACAGGGAGTGGTTCCCCCCGCTTTTACCGGGGAGGGCTGTGACTTTGGGATTTCCCTCAGCAAGTTTTTCTCAAATGGACCTTAAGACAGCGAGCTACTAACCGAACACAATGCAAATTCACAGCAGGACGACACTGTGACCTTTCGTAGCTTCGCCTTTAAGGTTAATTGTTCATCACGAAGCCATGCTTTAGGTAATTGAGCTGTGGATTCACAAATCATGTTACCGAAAACCGTAGTACAGCATGTCTTCTTGAGTCCATCTAGAAAATATCCCGTGGTCCTTTGAGCTGAAATACAAGGGAGAAAAGATCCTGACGTGGATTGTGTCTATGCTGTTGTAGAACTTGTGGGAAAGCCTATAACTTTGAACCAGAGTTTTAGTTCCTGTATCAAAATCAAGTTTGCTAGCCCAGATGTTATACTTTGCAAAGCTACATCAATGTTTGCTATGCAAACTGAGTAGGTAAGCTAAACTAAGAGTTAATAGCCAAGGCTTTGGGATTTTATAGGTAGTTTCTTCCTAAAACATGTGTAATTAATTCTAAGTAAATTGAAATGTTTTCTCAAGTAACTTCAGGGTATCTTGCTGGAATACTTGGTGTGGATGGGATGCTATTAAACATATGGTATAATTTCTCTGAGAAATTGGTGGTTTGGAGTTGAAATCTTGATTGTAGTGCCCTGATAGGTCTGAAGGCTTATCCATAAGTTTTATTTAAGCCTTTTAATAACACTTTTAATATTTGTCTAAAAAGGCTGCTAGAATGGGATTAATTTCTGATTCAGAAAAAACCTCACAAAAATGGAATTAGAATACAGTTTGTGAAGAAACAACTGCTTTAAATATTGCAAATGTTTGTGGTTCCCGGTGGACAGTAACTTCTCTCTACTTCTGATCCAAACTTGTGCAGTGGAAAAGAATGAACAAATTTTATATTACATGCAGGTTAAAGGAGGTATGCGGATATTAATCAGACTTGGTAATTAAAGTTCAAGTATAATGAAAGGGGATTGCACTTCTAATTATGAAATATGAATTATAAAGAATATGGGTTAGGAGCAGCTTTGGTTGGTGTCAGTGACTTTTAATTGCCCAACCTAACTGTAAGGAAGTAATCTTTGTAAACTTACCACACGACTTTTAAACAACTTTGAAGATAGTTTTTTAAAGTAAAAGCAAATCATGTTTTCTGTAGTTGCATTCTCTCTTAGGTAAGAGAGCAGGTTTGTCTCATTAATTCAGCCAGCCTCATACGTGGCGTTGCTTCTTCACCTGAGAAAGCTAATTCAGACTAAAGTCAAATACTTTCCCAGAATTCCACTGTGCTATGTAAATCCATTTTATAGTGCATTTTTTGGGTTCTGGGAATCATAGTCGGAGCTTAACTGTCTATATTCAGAAATGAACATGTGATTCATTAATCTTGCATTGCACTGGCTATTTGCTTGCTTTCAAAGCTAAAGGCATTGATTAATTTTTCAAAGAGGAAATATAAGTGGGGAAACTAAGTGATGTAAAAGCTTAATGTGCAGTGGATTTTTAATTTTTCAGTTCATGCCTACGTAGCTTGGGTTGCATGGCTGTCAGAGGTGCTTAAACCTCTGCTCTCCTTTGGCTTAGGTTGAAGGAATGAGTAGGAGCCTAGCTGGCAATTTCATTTTGAACACTCAAGATCAAGTTAAACATTTATGTTGTTGCATAATAGAATAACATAACAGAGGGTTTATTGGGAGAAAATACAAAAACTTGGGTATGCTGACTTCTGTTTCTTTACCTGTATACATTTTTCCATTTTAGGTCTTTTAAAGAGGGCCATTGTTTTAGGGCAGACAGGAAAATGATCTCTGCTCTTCTTTTGGCTTTCAATGCAGTTTTCTGCAATCTTGTGATAATAAGGAATATTTGTGCTTATAAACAATCCTTTTATTTCAGATCCCAGGTTAGTTAATTAAAAAAAAAAAAGAAGTTGAACAAACTGTATTTTTGTTCTTGTTCTGATGAACAATTGACATTTCCTAGCCTCTCTTAGCCAAATAGTGTAGAATCTTCTCAAAATGAAACTGAAAGCTTATGTTCAGAAGAAAAACCTTTATGTGTCATCCAAGTGTTCATCTGCCTTTTAAGGTACATCCACTATCTTTGCACTTTTATTATAATTGCATTTAGAACTATAGTTATATCCTTAGGAAAAACACCATAACTTTTAGTCCTCCACAGAAAAGTAGATATGATTTTATTTACCTTTTTGATATCCATGAATCAGTTGCTTTGGTGGTGAAAACATTGTATAGTACTTAACATCCATAAGTTGCATCTGATGATCTGTCAAATGGAACAAATTGACATGGAATATGCTAAACAGTAAGTGTTAGACTAGGAAACTAAATGGTATCATATGATTTACCACATCTCTCTCTTAATTAGCTAAGTTCTACTTCATCAAATTCTGTGGGGTTTTTTTCCCCTCTCGTTATGTAAAATCTGTTCAGTGACAGTTGAGCAGACTCATGATGGGAAGCTTCTTGGTTTAGTTTAGTTCTGTTCTGCTGTAACAGGTGACAGCATCTGTGGATTAAACTTTATCCTAGGCCAAGTGAGACAATGATTGAAGACTTTATGGACAGGAAATTGTGTGGTCTGTTCTGCACGTAGAGGCCAGGCCACCTCCATGTGGCATCTTTGGTCCTGTTACAGATGATAAAATGATTAAAAATCCAGTGAGTTATTTAAAAACAGAACCAGCTATCTTCTATATGTCTTAGTTGATTGCACAACTTTTCTAGTAATTTCTGCAAAAAAAGTCTTCTATGAAACTTCTAAAAGTGAGTTGACTTTGCAGGTAACAGCAGTGGTTATTTTCTAGGAAAATGTATTGAATTCCTATTGCCAGTGATGGTCAGTAAAACACTGAGTCTCTGGCACTTGACTCCCTGAAACTCTCACCAGGTTCTCTGCATTTTTATTTTCTAATATATCAGTAGATCTGTCTTCTGTAATGTTTCAGCTAAGTCCCTAACTACGTTCTGATCTAGAGATTTTGCTTTTCTGTGTGCCTGTTGGGCATGATGATCCACAGCATGTTTCCTTTTATAAAATTATGCTGCTTTTCACTCTGTCCTTGGAGAGGGACATGCAACTTTCTGCTAGATGGGATATTTTAAATAACTTACTTTGAAGTACTATTTTTAATCCCAGTTGCTTTCAGCAAATCAGAACCTTTGATTGAAATACATATACAATGAGAATAAAATTTATTTTTAGCAACTGTGAGCATTGCTTTAATATGTGGTCCTTAAAACATATGTTGACCAAATGAAATGTTTATTCTCACATTATCAATCTCTGTAATTACAATTTTTTGGTGTGCATATACATACAATTATTAGCTGTATATCTTTTATTTCGATTTTTATTTTCTTTTTGAAGACAGCAACACTCAGTGCCATTAACTGAGATTTTGTTCTTATTTGTGGAAAAGTACATTTGTGGGGAGTTTGCATTTGGTAATTAGTAAACCCCAAATGCACTACTTGATACAGAAAAATCTTCAAACTATTTGCATTTTAGTGCTAATTAACTGAACAGTAAATTAGGCTTTTTTATGTCTAAAATAGATTGTTGTAACTTCAGATGAGTTAATTTTTTGAATGTATTTAATTGCATCAAAAATGCTTTGAGCAGCTATTGTGTATAGGAGTTTGCACTCTGATCTAAAATCTGCCTGTTTTGATGCTGGAAGAAAAATGCCCTCACAAGTGCCAGACAGGTTTTTCAGTTGTTTTCCATAGTGTTGAACAGAAACCTCTCGCAGGTTTTTTAATAGGGAAGTGCTGTGGTTTACATCTGAGTTGGAAGTATCCTGTGAGGCTGTACAGGATTTAGCATCCTGAGCAGTGGCACTTGGAAAGGTGCACAGAAAAATGTTTACTCCAGCATCAAAGTCAAGAACAGAATGACTGCATTTCAGGAACTGGCAAAACCTGCATCTAGTCTGGTCAGATAAGAGGATATCTGGGTTTCTGTGGTAACAGCCTCTTTGGTATTGGAGCTGAAGAATGCGACTTTGGTTCATTCTGCATAAGTTATTGAGCATATTTGGGTGTAAATTGCCTGAAGCTATTGTCTTGACTTTGTTTATTTGTTTTCTTTGTAGTTTGTTATGTTTTTGCATAATTGAAGACAGATCCCTGATTAACAATGCCTGGCAGTAAGTATTCTTATCTTAAGTGCATTAAGACAATATTTAGGGCTGTTTACTGTTAAGACATTTCCTTTGGGGTTTAAAAATTCTAAAAAAAATTAAATGGAAAAAGAAACATTGTACTTGCTATATTTTCTAAGAATTTTAAGATCTTAACATTGTCTGGTCTCTGCCTTTGAAAATCTACATATATTTTTCAAATAATAATATAGGCTCTGCATTTGCCTTTTTGATTAAAACTTCACAATATAACATTGGATTCTGTGATTTAGACTATGTTCTGAAATAGTTGTATTCAAAAAATAAAAAACGTATTTTGACATAGCTGTAATCCTATCTTTGGGAAATTACAACTCATAGAAGATAGAATCACTATTTAGGATAAGAAGTGATAAGGCTTAAAATTTTTAACATTCAAAATTAAGTGAGATTTTTGACGCAGTTGTTTCCAAGAATCAAATTATTTACCTTCAAGAGTAGCAAATTTCTCTAAGACAAAGGATCAAGTTATAAAATGCATTACAAAAGTATAAATTTAACTGTTTCTTTAATTATTTTTTCCATGTTCTATTTAGAAAAGAATTGTACATGATCTCTAATAAGATTGCTAACATCAGTCTTTGGATAAAGCAGTCTGCTTTATCAAGAGGATAAAGAAGTATTCATAAAGTTAAAGTCCCAGTCATATTGAATGCATTTTAATTATATAGGTTTGTAATGAATTTCATGAATGCTTAATTTCATGATGGAATCTTTGAGCATTTGTTGTTTGCTGTGATTTGTAATAAGCTGAGACTGTGGGTACTAGAAGTGCCTTGCAGTAGTTCTGTGTTGTGTTGTTTGAACCACTGTCATGTAAAATACCTTACTGTAAGTAAGATATGTCACATTTGTCATGTAAAGGAGTGTGGGGGCTTTTTTTACCAATTAAACTGGAAAAATAAGATTTTTTTTTCCTTTAAACCAGATGTGCTTATGTTTGGGGTCATTAATATCAGTACATGTGGAGTCTGCATTACTACAGTCAGATGGAAATTCTAGGCGATTAAAAGAACTGATTGCAGTATTTATCTGTAGCGAGACACTCAGAAGTAAGCATTTATTTACCTTTGCCTGTGTTAATGAGTTTAACTGCATGAGTGAAGGGAAGGGAACCTAACAGACACGTGTATTGCAATTCTTGTGAAATAACAGTATTTTCATAACACTTTACTTCTAAAAGTTATGGTAATAAAGAAGTAGGATTGGATTGGAATTTAAGGCAAGGAAGCATCCTTTTGTGGCTGGTTGTACCCATAACAATACGGACAGAGAGAGCCTTAAAGAATTATACTCTGTTGCATGTGAAAAGGAAATCTTCTGCCTGCTAATTTAGGCTTCTCTAAAGGTTTCATAGGATTCTTTTCAGAGCATACTGATGAAACAAGCTGCTGCTACAGTGTTGCTTGGAAATCTTAAAGTATTTTTCCTTGAAATCTGAAAAACTCAGTTTCTAAAGGCTGGGGTTTTTTTTGTTTTTTTTTTAAATTTTATTTTCTTTTCACATGGAGTTCTCTCATCCCACACATCAAGAAGTGCATTGACCATCATTAGGAATAAAACTTAGAAAAGGCTGTCACAGCGAGATATTTTCCAAAAATGTTTTCTGTCAGGCTACGTTGAATTCTTTACAAATGAAGTAGAAAAATAATATCTAGTTAACAGGAAATTTTGATGATGGAGTTCTTGGGTCATACTGACCAACTCCCTCATCCACTATTGTCCTGCTTTGTTTCCTGGGTTCCTGGTGGTAATTTGTAATTTCACCCTTTTTTATTTTTTTTTTTTTAATTTTTTATATACAGTCGTTGAATGAATGTGTAGGTCTAAAGGTGGTGTTCTGGAATATCATGAGAGGTCCACATACTGGTATTACATAAAAACTAAGTAAGAGCTTAATTAGTCTTTCTGGGGACTTCAGCTGTTCCTGGTGACACTTTAGAAGTCAGTCTTGAAGTTACTGTGCATGAAACATTCACAGGACAATACGCTTTTTAGCTCCTTCAGCATTAACTGTGACAAAATAGGCACTTAGTCAAAGCTGGGCTGTGGTACTGAGAGTGGGAGAGATGAACAAAGGTCATTAGCCAGAGGTGATGGATGCTCTTCTCATTCAACCTCAGCTCAGCCATGGGTGCTGGGCTCTGCATGAGTCCTTCATTGCATGTTCGGATTATCGCATTTTCTATTGATGTTTTTGTTTAGTAATCCCACTTAGGAATGTGGGGATTTAATGCTGCATTGAGTCCTAAAAAATGTTAAGATTTTAGTCTCAATGCAGTTGTAGTAGCCCAGATAGAAAATTTTCAGTCTGCTCTCTTAACCTTGAGATGTGAAAGTACTTGCCTTTGACCAGCCATGACATGGCATTTGTGCTGACATCTGTAGGGGAGGTATAATGCTCTATCATTGCTGCAGCACCTGTATCAGCCTTGCCAAGGTGTAGCTTTTCCCTAAACTTTTTGTGTTTAACTTTGAGTTTCTTTTGTGCGAATGACACATCAATCATTGATACGAATGATTACAGACAGGGATGGTGTCTTCAGCTGAAATGCAAATTCTGAAATGTTGAGAAAAGCAAATGTGTTTTCTCATTGCTGTTATAGTACGGTAGGGGTACTTCTGAACCACGGCTATTTTAGTAACTGTTGAAGCTGTGCCTATCGTAAAGAAACTGTGGATTAAAAGATTAAATAATGTTTTTATTTAAAAACAAAACCAAAGAACTTATAACCAGATAGCCTTTGCAGTATATGTTATACGGTATGATAGCCAGGCAGTGTGTGTTTCTCTCTTGCCTCATGTGCTCTCAGTTTCCCTGTTGAATAATTTGTGCAGATAATTTTCATTTAACATACTTCTTTTATGGAACATGGGTGGTTTTGGAACGATTTTTTGTTGGCTACATTCAGATTGAAATGCTACAAATGCTTCTGCTAAGGAGAAAAAGCAATAACTAAGTCATATCAAAATATTTGTTGAAGACTCTCTTCTTTTTGAACATTATGTTCCAGATATTCACACTTAATCAGATGTTTGAAACACAGCTTGGTAGGTAATGAGGTTTTTCTTTTCTAGAAACAGCTAACCTACTTACTGGATATATTCCCTGTCTTCAATTAAATCTTTAACTTAAAGGCAGCTTTTATACTAAAATGAAATTAACTTGAACTAGAAGAATTATGTGTGGTAGAGGTGAGAGCACTTGTTGACTTTAAGAATGTATTTTACTTGTGGTAGCTTTGTGTGTGACCTTTCTTTAACTTTCTCTTAGCTTATTCTTTTCTCTTCTGGCTTATGCCATTAGCGTAATTATATCTTTAGTTTTAAAAGTTTTGTTAATAATAATTGTTAGTTGCATTGTTTTTAGGTGCTGATTAGCAGGTCCTTATGACTGACTAACATATAAATTAAGAGAACAAATAGTTAAAATAAGGATTTTGCCAAATGTAATTTTCCCACATTCTTCCTTTGAATTACTATTGTGAAATTTAGTAATATGAACACCTCCTACACTCTTCTGTCAAATATTTGCCAGTTGGAAAGGGACCATTTTGATTTAAGAGGTACATGTATTAGTTATGTGGAAAATACTCCATGATTTGGCCTGTTCTTGGTTACAGTCAAGTGGCAGTTTTGGTGGCTTCAGAATGGCTCCAAGCATGCTCAATGCAGATTATTTCTCATTACATAACATTTTGTTTCCTTGGCCTCCCAAACACTGTGTGGCTTTTTGCCACTTGTCTGCAGAGGCAATTCCTCTGACAGCAGGTGGAGTGTTCTGATGGCTTCCCTGCTTCGTGCAAGGTAAAAGCAAAACAGAAGATGGAACAATTGAGTAGTGCTTGTTATTTTCTGTATTCATGCATGCTACTGCTTAGAGTCGTGTTACTTAATAGTCTTTAAACAAATAAGTGATGCACCCCTCCCTAAACCCCAAAAGTACCCATCAAACTTTAAAAATTATAATTTTCGGTGTGAATAGAGCTTTCTTGCCAAGTGTAGGAGGAAAAACAGCACTTGAAATGGAATTTGAAATGAGTAAATTCTTAGCTGGCATTTAACATTTTTCACACATTTTAAGAGGCAGATAACTTCCTCATTTTGGTTTTCTCCCCTCACAACAATTTTGGGAAATTAATTTATTTGTGTCTTGTGATTCTAGTTTTTATTGTATATATAATAAGTAAGTATTAATTCCCATGATTGTTAATGGGAAGGGAAGATTTATCTCCCTATGAAATAAAATTATCCCTGTGAAATAACAGTGGCTGGAGATGTGTCTATATAAATATTTCAAGGACTAAGGTTTCTATTGCTTTTAGTGAAAATTAAGCCATAGTTCTTATTAATTACTGTCTTCACTCTTTCCATCCAGCATACTTTTTTACTCCTCTGGAATATGTTTCTCATGTGGTTTTTACACTTTACAACCCTAAATGGGATTTTCTACTTAAGGTGTTCTTCATAATTGCTTTATTTATTTTATAGGCAGCATAAACCCTCTTAATTTTATGACAGCATTGTTGACTGCTTGCAACAGTGTTAAATACATTATAGTTCTGTAACATTTTGAAATTTCAGTTATTACAGAAGAATTACATCAGGGGGTGTCTGAAATTATTGTTTGCTGCTTGATTCTGGTATCTTAGGGTGAGAAACATCAGAAGCTCTGTATCATGTGCTTTTCAGCTACTAACCTAAGGGACAGGGGAACTTGGAAAACAGCTACCAGAGGAAAGTCATGGTTTGGGCTTCCTTCAGCAGTTTGCCACTTGCTCGACCTAGGCGAGAAAAGGAACTGTATTTCAGAATGTCTGTAGCTATTATAATACTATGGTCACAGAATATATAATGGTTTCTTTGCATAATAATATGCAAGAAATGCTTTCAATACATAAACACTTAGATACAGGTTTTTTCAGCTTATTTTTAGGTGATTGTCTCTTCTACACTGAGAGGAAAAACTAGTAACTTCTCCAAATGTATCCTTGATTAAGCTAAGAAAAGAAACAAAATAGGAACTTGCAGCTGAAAAACTGTAGCACTTTGTACATCTGTTTATTTAACTCACAGGACCATAAGCAACTTTGTGTGCCATCAGATTGGTTCTTCCATATTTAATGAATATGCATGGCTTTCTTTGACTGGCTAATTTAGAACAAGTGTTCCCTTTGTGGTTTTCTGTTAGCTGTCATTTCTATGTACACATCACCCTAACCCCATCTGGGAAAGATAATGTTTAGGAGCAGTTTCATAGAGAGTCAAAAACACTCATATTAAGACATGATGAGTGACATCATTATCGTCATTCATCCTTCCATTTCTTCCATTTGTTTTGGAACACACTTCACTATAGCCAAGGAGTGAACAATTGTGTTTCATCCATTCCTTGTCAAAACCTGAAGAATTCATTTTTTCAGCTGTTGTTACTTATGTATGCACAATCTGAGCTTCTAACATAAAAAATCAAATGCTTTAGAGATGAACTTCATTCAGCGCCCATCAAAGCCTTTGTGTGCTTTTAGACTGTACATGGACCTTTCACCAAATGTTAAAATGTAGCTTAGTCATTTTTTCGGGTTTTATTAAAATATGGCTGTCATTGTTATTTACAGAAATGGCTTTGCAACTATCAATCGATTAATCTTCATGTGCAGCCTTGTTTGCTATTGATTTCTGAATCATGGGACGAAAGGGTAAGAAGGCTCATGCTGATTATGCATGCAAGTGTCCTAATTTTTTGTGCATGACAACAAAGAAAAATTGATTTTGGGGAGTGGGGAAAGATTTCCATTATGTGATTAAATGCATGTCTCTGGAAAAGCCAAGGTGAACTGCTTTTAAAAGTATTTTGGCTTTCCCTTTCTTTGGTATATGGACTTTCCTTCCCACCATTGACCACTAGGAACCTCAGTAGCTCTGTAGGAAATCAGGTTCCTTGTGAATTGCTGAAGATGAAAGGTGGCTGTGTGCACCACTCTTGGCTTTTAAAGAATGCTTTGAAAATGCTTTCTAGAATTTGAGAATGCGTTCTGGAATTTCACTCGAGAATAATGTAACTTTCAAGATTAATTCATGCAGGAATTAGACAGGAATGAATAAAAGGTGGGATGGGTAGATTAATGAGATGCTTCCAAGTCTGCCAAGAGTTCAAGAAGCATTTGGACAATGCTCTCAGGCACACAGTGTGATTCTTGGGGCTGTCCTGTGCAGGGCCAGGAGTTGGATTTGATGTTCTTGTTGCGTCCCTTTGTACTCAGAATATTCTACAATTCTATGATTCCTCATCTAGCAACTTGTAGACCCCAAAAAAATAGTTGGCACCTGTATAACTCAGCCTTTGTTTTCATGTCCATCGTGAGATCTGTTAAAAGTCTCAGTCCTTTCATTTTTCAAGAAGAGCACAATTGTGACTCTGAATTGTACTTGGACCTGTTATACTATTTTGCTGATAACAGTCTGTACTTTGGCTGGAAATGGGCACCCCGAGTATTTAAATGGGGTTTGAGAATGCTTACTAATTTCTTTGTAGGGGAATGAGTAAGGAAGTCCAGTCTAACACTTAGGTGTATAATTATGCTAAATCAGTACTCCTTCCTGATAGTTTTGTAAAGCTGTTAATACATTAGGAAATCGGTGAAGATAAGGCTTTGTGGATATTTTGTTAAAGTGCACCAACAAATACGCAATAATTGATGCTATTAAAACAACTTTTCCTGTGTTCATTAATCTAGAAAGCAACTGTATAATGATTAGAAAATGACTTTAGGATGCTGATACCCTATGTATGTACTTTGTATGTAATAAAACATGGATAGTTGTTATCATTGATCTGTGTCTGACATGATTGAGCTAGCAGAGTTCTCTTGTCATTCAATAACTGCAGTGCAAGCTGTTTTCAAGACTTTCTATGTGCTTGTGGTTTTTTATTAGATGAGTCTGTGATTTGTTAGTGACATTGGTTTATACATGAGGTTGAAGTTCCTCAGAACTGACAAAACAATTTTTGCAAATTGAGTCTGATATTGGAATTGCAGTGTGGTTAGAAGTGCTGGTTGTGGGCAAGAACTGCTGGATTGCTGCAGAAGCCAATGAGCCTGTGTACCCACGGATGTCCAGTTTTCTACAGAAAACAGACACTCAAGATTTACTGGTTAACAAGATTTATTTATAATACTGCTTATTTGTACATAAATACAAAGCTCTGTCTCCTACAGTGACCGTCTAGACTGGCCAGTTCAATTTGGTGGGAAACAGAAGTTGTGGCAGTAAAGGGACATACACATTCCTTAGGTACTGAAGGTGCACAGAAGAGCAAATCTACTGTGTCTGTGTTCCTGTCTGACTCGTTAAACATGACAGGAGGGGAGAAGTTGCTTTTTAGTTAGCTGGGATATGTGGTTCTAGATAGGCATAGGTTCTAACTCTATATGCCACTGTTTGGGTGAAGAGCTGCTTCCCACTTCTTTCAGGAAACCTGAACTGAAGATGAAGTGCTCTTTAGAACTAATGGAAAGATAACTATGAAGATATTTTGTAATTTAGATTAACCTAGAAGGAAGTGTTGGTTTTTTTTTTCAGTGAAACTTGTGTCTTTCATGTCTATGTTTAAAACTGAATAATTGAAATGTTGTTGCATAAACTTCTGTTTGCTGATATTTTCAAAAGCTGCCCTTCTGTGAGGGCAGGATGAACTAGGTAAAGCTGTTTGCAGAGGAAGGAAGACATGTAAAATGGAGTGTATTGGCAGCTCCAAGGACCTGTTCTTGATAATATGTAAAGAAATTTTTTCCAAATTTTTGATTCCATATTCTTTTAATGCTGTTTTTCTTTTAATGGAAACATATATGTTTCCATGTCCAAATGGCAGTATCTCATTTTGTAAATGGTTTCTGGGAAAATCAAACAACTAGGAATAGACACAAGCAGAGTACTTAACTAAAGATTGGTGATATTTAAACAAGCATTTGAATTCTGAAGCCTAAGTATCCTCTGCGACTCTGTTTTTCAAAGTAACATTACAACATTTTTGTTTAGCATTTCATTTTTCATTAATGTCAATATAGTTTAAACACTTCTGTTACTGAACAGGAACAGATGCTTTGTCATGTTTTGAACTCTGTGTACATGCCTCAGAGGAATTGCTGCACTCTGTTTCCTCAGCATAAATATTACAGTATGGTTCTAGATTCACAGAAATACTTTCATCCATTCTTATGTTACTTTCTGTGTACACTGTGTATGTGTGCAGGAAATAAAATCTATGTAATGTGGTGTTGAACTACTTGTGAACAGAACATTTTTCTTTTAATTAGGAAATATATTTCAAAATCTGTGCATATGTACTGAAGTCTGTAGCTGGATTTGCTGAATGAAGGTAAAACTTGTTTTTGAACCTCTGGCCATGTTTATATTGATATTTGGGATGTTTTAATAGAAGAAAGGATCTATAGGACAACACATTTTTACATGTCCTATAAACAGGTCTGTGGTTTGTGTTGGACTAGTTAAAATCTAGTTTCCTGAGCTAAGCGTACCTTCTCCATTAGCTTTGAGGGTTCCTGAAAGAAGGCCTGTGAACCTCTGCTTCCTCATCATAAGGACTTTTAATCATGACATACATGCATTTTTCTCTCACAAAAAGCTTCTCATGCCGTGTTTTTCAAGTGCCAGTGTAGTACCTGCTCCCTGGTCTGTTTCAGCCCTGTGCATTTGGGCAGCATGAGCTGCAAGGCAGGAGTAGAGAATTAAATCTTCCCATCCTGCATAATGTAGTCATAGGATATTTGTGATGGGGAGGTGACACAACTGGTCTGAGCCTCCTTTTTTCTGAGGAAAAAGATGGACAGCAGCATAAGATTCTCTGAGTCTTACCCCTACAGCTGTATTCCATCCCTGTGGACAGGATTGAGAAAACAAACGGTGTGGTGTTAAGAAAATGGAAAAGTAGCAGTCATCAGAAAAATTCTTCATGCATCTTTACAGTCATGTTCTTTCAATGCACAAAGTTTCAGGTGTTTATCATCCCCTAAGAAGACTTGAAACCCTGGGCATGTGCTGACCAGTTACTCATTGGTTTGAAGTGGGCTTGTCATCTGTAGAGCAGGTGATAGTCAGTTTATCAGTGGCATGCTTATAGCTCTCTTCAAATAATGAAAATATGTAGTAATGACAAAATCTTAACAAAATTCCAGAAGTAGAGTGTTTGACACTCTTCCATCAGTTTCTTGGTTTAAGGAAGCAACAGCTTCCAAAGCAGAAGAGATTACTATGTAATGCAGATTTCAGTTGACCAAGAAGGTAGAAACTTTACACATCTTGGCAATTTTCCCATGTGTCAGGAGCCATTCCAGATCCTGAAATTAAAACATCTGTTGAAAAGCAGAACTGTTCATGGTGTTTGAGTGACTGTGTTCTGAGATGCCAAGTAATCCCTGTGTGCTACTGCCCTAAGCTTGAAAACTTAAAGGTTCTGTTAATTGTAACTCCAAGAGTTATATCCAGACCTGTGCTCTTGTCCCAGTTTCCCACTGATGCCCGTCTCATCCTCATGTATACAAGGGGGTGTTACCCTAGAGGTAATAGCTTAATCCACATGTGTTGCTGTGACAAAACAGAAGGGAGCAGCAAGTGTTAAAACAACAAAATAACTCGCTTCCTTGCTGTGAAAAAGGGCTGTGTTCAGTACTATGGAGAAGTGCAATGGAATGGGAAATGTAGAACCTGTCACTTAGAAATTTGAAAACTAAAACTGAGCATGGGCAGAATGGCACAAAGAAAGTCCCTGTCAGCAGTCTGCTGTGCTGCCTGGAGTTCAGACTGGGAAGAAAAGGTATGACCAGCTTGAGCATCTGGGAGGTGTGCTGTCGCCTGGGCTTAGACACCAAAGTTTATTGAGCTGTTTAGCCAAGTATATATATTTTTACCTGTAGTTGGCCAACCTGCTGATCAGAAGTATAGTTTGAAGGCTCCAGAGGCAGACAGTGACCCTTTTGGCATAATTTTACCTCTGGCACGCCTCAAGAACTTCTTGTTACCCACCTCTGGCCACCCTGGAGATAGGCTAAGTGTGGCTGCTTGGCCTGTTACCTTTCAACCCTGCCTTGTGTAGTATCTTTCCTCTCCTTCAGTGTCCATCTTAATCTGGAGGGGTGCATCAACTTCTTCTGCAGAATGGTCTTTGGTGTTAGATGTTGCCCCTTAACCTGCAGCAAAGTGGGAACAAGGTGGTAGGAGAGGTGTGGATGTACAGCCTCTCTTCTCAGTGGAACTCATGGAGGACAGTAAAGCAACTTAGTTGGCCTCTGAGCACACATGAAGTTCACAGCACTCGTCACTGTCACCTGCAACTGTCTTCTGCACCTGGCAGATGTTCAGGGCTGCAGAATTCTGAAGGTGGCTTGTCTGAGTTAGAGAATAGCTTAGAGTCAGAGTGAAGCCAAGCTTTGCACAGGATTGTCTGGAACTGGGAGACTGCTTCTATGCCAGGGTCATCAGTGTGCTGGGGTTCACTGGTACCCATTGGTGTTGGGAGGAGGCAGGTGTCTGGACAAGCAAAGATAGGTCAAAATACTTGTGTTAATTAGCAGGAGTAGAAGGAGGCTGCTGTGATAACATCAATCTTTCTTTACTTTTATTAGTCTAAATTAAGTAAAGAATGTCCTCCTGGCACAGTGTGTTACTGGATGTGCACAGTGGGTGTTTTGTCAGTGTTAGGAATCCATTGTATGCTTTGCTGTTTGCCTGGATGGAGGAATAATAGCAGTTCAAGTGCTTCAGAGAATTCACAAAGCACTACGGCTTCTCTTTTGCTCCATGTCTCCTTTAGTCCGGTAGTTTAATTATGTTGCATTTTTCACTGATTTATGAAACGCTTTGTTATGAAATCAGTATTTGTTTAGAAATAGGGGTACGATAACACAAAACCTCTGTGTTTGGGGTTTTTTCTCTCTGGATTTATCACCTAGAACTCAGTTCCCAACTGCAAACCAGATACTGAAAGCAGGAATAAGAGTTGGACTTTCCCCATTTGTTGTATTTTTTCCCTGAACAGATGATCAGTGCCATCTGTGATGAAGAGGGGTCAAGGAGATTTATGTAAATGTGTCTTTCCAGTCTCCTAAAATCTTTTTTTTTTGATTCCTTCAGTGATGAGAAATAAATGACATTGGCCAGCTTAATAGGAATATAAGTAAGGACAGGAATTAAGCAAAATTCATAATGTCATAGAGCTTCTTCCACTGGCACCAGATTAGTTTTAGGTAATTTTAATGCTGTATTAAAAATAGAGAGTGACAGTACTATCTCAGGGCAGGAAAGGAGGAGGTGGTATTCAGGAGAACAGAAATGAGCAAGTAAAACAAAGTTACTATGTGAAACCAACAAAGGTGAGAGAGAGAGTATGGAAACACTGCAGGTGGTGGAACTTAAGGAATGCAACTGGAGAACCTGATGAAACGGAAAACTTTCTTTTAATGGATTAGATGTCTTTCAAACACACTGTCCCACAGATAATATATTCTGGAGGGATTTGTTTTAATTGCTACTGGCTCTGAAGAGAATACTTCACTGAAGAAGCTTGGTGGTAAGCATTATTTGACTAGTTTGGGATTTTTTCCATACTCCTTATTAGTAACTTCACGTGCATTGTCATTTCTTGCTGTCACGAAAAGTTTATATTCAAATTACTTGTACGTGCTTTTCATCATAGCAAGGTGTGCATCTCTCCATGCTGATTCCATGCAATGCTATGGGTTTGAAGAAGAGTGGCTGGGAAGCTGGCAGAAAAGGACCTGGGAATGTTGGTCAGCAGTGGCTGAACATGAGCCTGTGTGTGCCCAGGTGGCCAAAAAGGTCAATGGCATCCTGGCCTGTATCAGCAACAGTGTGGCCAGCAGGACCAGGGCAGTGACAGTTCCCCTGTACTCAGCACTGGTGAGGCACACCTTGAATTCTGGGCCCCTCACAGCAAGAAAGAGATTGAGGTCCTGGAGCGTGTCCAGAGAAGGGCAGCAGGGCTGGGAAAGGGTCAGGAGCACAAGTCTGATGAGCAGCATCTGAGGGAGCTGGGGGTGTTCAGTCGGGATAAAAGGAGGCTCAGTGGGACCTTATTATCTGCAACTGCCTGAAAGGAGGCTGTAGCCAGGTGGGGTCGGTCTCTTTTCCCAAGCAATATGCGACAGGACAGGAGGAAATGGCCTTAAGTTGCACCAGGGGAGGTTTGGATTGGATATTAGAAAGTAATCTGCACAGAAAAGTTGGTCAGGCACTGGGATAGGCTGCCCAGGGGAGTGGTGGAGTCACCATCCATGGAAGTGTTCAGAAAACATGTGGATGTGGCACTTCAAGACATAGTTTAATGGTGAACATTGCTGCTGAAGCAATGGTTGAACTTGATGATCTTAGAGGTCTTTTCCAACCTTAATGATTCTATGATTCCAGTTTGGAAGAACTCTTCTTGAGGTCATATTTTGCACCAAAATTAACTTCATTTAACCTTTTAGCTAACTGTAAGACATTCTAAGAAGAAAGCTGTTTTTTTTGGTTTTATTTTCATTTGTTTTAGATAAATGGAGGACCAAAATATTTTTTAAAATAAACGTAAAATTGCCAAATCTAGGTAGGGGTATAATTTTCTGCATTAGGTGTTTACTGAGGGTTTGCTGTCATGGGGGTCAGAAGTTCACATCAAGATTAGTATGTTCTCAAGAGAAAAATTTCATCTACATGTTGGAAATTTTCTTTGCTGCATTTTGATGGAGAGAGGCTGGAAACCAGCCACTTAGTCAGCCAGCACTCGGGTGAGGGGAGGAGAGGCTCATCTGGGGGATGAGAACTCATCCTGTCTAAATGATGAGTCCACTGTGCCCTCTGGGAGTGCATTCCAGGGACATTGCAATGGCTGATCAGCGCGTCCTTACAGCAGTGGTTCTTTTTATAGCAGGTTGAAGAATATTTTTAATTAACTCCCTTATATGGCTGGAATAATTTCCTTGTTACAAAATGTCTGATCTCTTTTTCAGTGGAATGGGAATGCCCTTGAAAATCATTTTAGTTCTGAATTAAATGCATCAACTGATACTAACAGTTCAGAAATAACCAGGTATAGTAAGTGGTTATGGTTGAAGTGTTATTTTATGCACTTTCACCAGGATATTTGAAATAAATTTATTTTGTTTATATTTCTCATCTCAGATACAGAAAAATAGGTTAAATGAAAGTTTAATGTGTTAAAGTCAAGGAAATTTTTACATAGTTATATTTATAAAGACATTGAGGAACCAAATGTAATTTTAATATTGCTCAGTTTCTTCATATTAGCAAAACATGCATTTTTCTTTAGATTAAAACTTTTATGTTAGTTATACCATTTTTTGATAGAATAAGATTTTTTGAAAAAAAAAAAAATTGGAAGATAGCTAATAAAATTAGAGATGACCAGATCCAAGCTTGGGATATAACAAAAATATTCAGTGAGTGAACATGAAATCCTGCTTCAGGTTATTAATGCTCTGTAAATAGTTGACAGCAATATTAAACAACATTACAAAACTTTGGAAGAAATTCCAGTATTAGATATGATCTATTTTCCTTTTTCCTAGGTTTTGATAAAGAAGAAAATAATGTGGCAGTTTTAAACTCAATGGGCAGAACTTGGTGTTTTATGTTTAAACCCACCTTGAAGGTTTTGTTTTCCTGCGATTTTGTATGAGTAAGATGTAGGATGAATATTCAGAGAAACTAATTTGAAATACAGCTTTATTGTGATACACGTTTTTCTGATTTACACCATAGGGTTTCCTCGGGTAAACTATGTGGTGACAGTTTCTGTGCAGCTCAGGTTTTTCTTTATTAGCGCTTATCTCCTAAGTCTAGAATTGGGATGGAATTTTTATGTAGTGGAAATTATTAGCTGTGTTTTTATTAAAAACAGTACTAATAATTTCCAGGGTTTATAAAAATGTCTGTATGCAAATCCTGAATTTGTGTTGCCCAAGTGGATGCAATGTAGGAAGTGAAACAATAAAATGCTGAGAATTAATGGGAAGCTGGAAAGTAACTTCAGCATTGCTTAACTTGAAATTGTTTTCCTACCTGATATGTCATAATCATGTTAATGATTAAAGCCCTGTAATCCTTGTTTCTTAAATTTGGAAGTATTATTAGAGATAATGTTAATTTCATTATTTTAAAATTGTTTCTTTAATCTTAGAGGTAAACTTTTCTGTTTAAAAAAGTCTTTTTGGACAGCAGTGTGCCTTAAATACCTTCCTCTCTGTTCTCCAGGAGGACAAAGGGAGTATATTTTGCTAAAATATTTATCACTCTACAGTGATATGTGGCAGCTGATTGAGGATAGTTTTTCCTGAAACTATACGGATTTTTTGCTTCTAGTCAGAGAAATAATAAACTGTGTGTTCCAGGCAAGTTGAAGCAATGAAAATGACGGTGCAGTTTCATTGGAGGAGCTGTGAATCACACATTGACAATGTATCTTTTATTCTTTTCTCTTTTCTTACGCCCTGGCCTTGTTAACAGAATTTGATACTGAAGTTTTTCACGTGTTTGGTGGCTTTATGCAGATGTCACTGAGCTGATCAGATAAGCTTACAGTGTTGCAGAGCCCTCGCGGGAAGTAACCGCAGCTATGTGAGTGTGAGAGAGCAAATTTCTGGGGAAGGAGACAGTTCCCAGGGAGTGAATTCTTATCCAGGATGAGGCAGTATGTGCAAGTTCCAACTGTTGAGCAAGAAAAAGCCTATTATTATAATTCTGCTTTTGAACCAAGACCGTGTATGTGTTTGGGTAGGTGAAATTCCCATATTCTGGTAGCGGGGGCTGTATCTTACTGCTTTTGTGTAGAATAAATATGTGTAAAAGAAGTACCCATGCAGCTGCTAAATGTGTACAGTCTTAACATGTAAAATGCAGGTTATAGGACTCCTTTAGCAGAAGAGAATGTGCATGTTTGAACTTGATAAAAATCCCACCATTGGAGAAGGGAATAATAAGCATTTTTTAAACCTTTTACATTAACTATCATGTAACAGTGTGGAGTTCTCTGTAGATATTGCGTTAACCTTTGTATTTACTCGTATAAAATGATGTAAAGATGTCTGCAAGGGGGAGGCCATTAAAATGCAGATTTTGCCTAACACTAAAAAGGAATTGTCATAGGATTTTTCTTTGATAAACCTGCATAAAATGGAACAGGTTCTTTTTACCTGACTCTGTTCTACAGACCTACAAAACAATTTATTTATGTGAAATGAATGTGTTTATTTGGATAAATTTTTATCTGTGTTAAACTGGTATTCAAGAAGTAGGGAATCTGTTTTTAGTTACTCAGCTTCTATCCATCTTTTACAAGATTCATCTTTTTGGTCTATGTAGTAAAATGTTCCTGAATTTTATGGGTTATTTTAAATGTAAGTTGTTAACTTGATTTCTTGGGGATTTTGTTTTGTTGTCTTTTTTTTTTTAAATATTCGTACATTCTTTAAACCTATTCCTAGGATTTTATTAATCTTTCATGGTTATATCAAAATTATATAACTGAGCAATGATTTGTAGTTTTTCCACAAAATCCATGTCATGACTGTTAATTGTTTTGGTTTTTGCTTTTGGTTGTCATTTTTTGTGTTGTTTGGAGCGCCTGTCAGTTTTATTTCTGATAGTGTTCTGCTTGGAGGCTGAAAGCTTTGACAGATTAAATCTCACTTTCTCTTACTTGAAGGTTCTGTTTAATGTAGGAAGTTCTTTTGATGGTATTAACATCATATTAATTTTAGTTTTATACTTCGATGATAAAGAATTTTTGACAACTTTATGGGTTTTTTTCCATGTAAACAGTTCTATAATTAAATACATAACCATGTAAAGATACTACTGAAAATCCAAGATGAGGAGAAAATTTTAAATCTTATACGTACTTACTGTTAGGCCTTTTTCGGTGTCAAAATTCAGCATGTGCCATAAATTTGAAAAGCAGTATTTCAACAATATTATGTTTCCATTAACTGAAACCATCTCGTGAGGCTGCCAGTATGAGTTGGTACTGTTATCTGATCTTTTTTATCCATCTCAAAAGAGTAACTGTATCTAGATTTTAAGTTAAATTTATGTAATTAACATGGGTTTAAAACACCATTTTAAGATTTAAATTGCAGTTCTTTGCAAAGATTTTCTTCTGTAACTTAAAAAAGGAGAAAGTAATTGTAAAAGTATTTTTAATTGCTTGTCTTGCAATGTTTTAGAACATTTTGCTGCTCTTATTATGTTTTAGATAGTTGAATTAAAATATTTTGCTACAGTTATTGTTAGGATATTTTGCTGTATTTAGTAGTAATCAAGCATACTGTTTACTGTGGACCAAAGTTAATGATCAACCATAAGGTAGAAAACCAAGAAGGAACACAGAGTACAAAGAGTGCTCAGCCAAGTGCACAGTTGCATACCTAACTCAAGAAATATTTTGTAATATTATGTCTTTTTTTGGTGGATTTTGATGGTCTTACTTGAATTTCCTAATACAGAATTATATGCTAGACACTAATACAGTACTCCTTTCTTATTATGATTTTATTTACTTTTAAAATATTGCACAGCATGCTCTCAATAGAGTATTTTTGTAGAACTGTCTAAATTATTTTTATTTTAAGTCAAGTAGGGTTTTAAACTCTTCACATGCCTACCTTTTCCAGTGGCATATTAAAGAACTTTTATTTTAGTTACTTCATACCTGCAGCTTTTATGTAACTGTAGATTGTCACATTTGTTAGACCTCTGTCAGTAGAACATCAACAGGAGCTGTAGAAGAACTTGACAATAGTAACAAAGTACTACTTAACAAAAAATTCTCAGCATTCCAGTTGTTTATTCCTTGAGTGCTTTTTGTTTTCATAATTATGTATTGAAGTCATAAGTCAGTGTTGATCTTACTGGTGGTACAGGATTCTCTAATTCATGAGCTGGGGAGAAATCAGGACCATTGGGGAGAACTTAGAGTTAATGGGCAGTTTTAAAATCGTAGCTCTGTCTTTGATAATTGTTTTAAATCAAATAAATTGCAAGAATTAAGTTCTCAAAGCATGAGCAGAATACATTTTTTGTCCAAAAGATGAATAATATCATAAAACAGGTGGAATACAGGGAGAATGTCTACTCTTGTAGAGTCTTGTAATAAAAACCAAGTACAGCAGGGTAAGTCTTTGTCATGAATCTCCCAGATGTTTTGATAAATATGGATAAAAACCACTAAGATTATTTAGATATCTTAAGTAAAGAAATACAAGTCTTGATGCATTTGCAGATAAATTGTAATCATCAGAAATTTCTTCCAAGATACCCTTTGTTTCCATTTTTTTGCTATTTTTAGCAAAGTGTTATAAGGTTTTTGAATATGTAAATGGATAACTTTAATAAGGCATTTGCAAGGTATTTAGCTACTCTGAATCTTTCACGTGTTGAGACTTGAAAGACATGATTTCCATGTATGCTTGATATGTTATTATTGAGTGTGTTATTGTTTACTCAGTGACTCTTGTCTATTAGAGCTACTTTGGTGTTGATGTGACACCAGTGAGTTTGGGAGATAATATGCCCACTAAAACATTTAAAACTTGATTTATCAAAAATATTTTTTAAAAAAGGGAGTAACTCTACCCTGATAAACAGCTGGACAGATGCCTAGAAACTTTTTTTTTATTATTTATTTTTGTGCTAAGTTTTAACCTAATTCCAAAGTTCTAATAGTCCTAAGTGCTAGAAAAAAGACCAAACAATGCTTTGCAGGTTTGTTATCTTTCCAGAGCAGGCAGTATGACTTTTAAAATTAATAAAATTGAAGTTACATGCATTGTTCTGGTTATATGGACTAGTCGTAGAGCAGATATGAGATCAAAAACATTAATTTCTCTTCTTCAATTGATTGTCATTTCACTGATGCCCAGTAAAAGGAAGGATAACGGATAAGGAAGGCAGAGCTTTTTTTGTATATTATGGTTTATATGGGTGCCTTTAAAACAGATTTAATTTTTGATTTCTTTTTTTTTAGAATAATGAACATAATGCACATTTCGATGTTTTGATACAGTCATTCAGAATTAAAATAAACCCGCAAATAAAGTAGCTTTGGTTTTAACATGACTAAATTTTAAAATGCCTTGCCTTTCTTGCATGTTTTTAAGTATGGATGGCAGGTGCATTTTTAGCATCCAATATGCTTGCGTATTTTCTCATGTATTACAGTGTGGTAGTAGTTTTGCTTATATGACTTACTTGTACTTTCAATTCCCTTGATATTGCTTTATTGCTGATAGCAAACTGAATTCAGTGTTATCTTCTTCCTCCATGCTTGTCAGCTTGTCCCTTCAAATGAGTCCCTAGAACTGCATCCTAAATCCCGTTGGGTAAATCTCTCTGCAGGTGTTTGCTGCTGCTGTGCTGCGCTGCGACCTCGCTACAAGCGTCTGGTAGATAACATATTTCCTGAAGATCCAAAAGTGAGTCATGACTTTAAAATTTAAGGGGTTGGTGTTTGAAAATTTTTGGTTATAGCTAGTGCTTTAGCAATTTTTAAAAAATTTTATTTTTTCTTTTCTCTTTTAATGTTTTACTGTAAATTCTGCTTTAGCACTTAATAGCTTTATGAGAGGTTAGTAGAATAATTTATCTGGAGAGGGACCCACATAGATCATCTGGTCTAATTCCATTTCCAATGCAGGGCTTCACATTGAAAAATAAAATTAGTATGTTTTGCTCAGAGAAACTGAGATTTAATTAAAGAAGGTATTATGCTGCAGAGGTAGCACTTCTTCACTTCTTAGAAACACAAATGCTTTCCTGTGGTTTCAGGTGTGAACATTTTCTGATTTTCTACAGGATTTTAATTTTTTAACTCTTGACTTACGGACTGTGAACATTTTTATAGTTCTGGTAGACTATTGTGACCCAAAAAAGGTTTTCTAGTGTTTGTTTTTTTAAATTTCTCCAGGTACTCATCTAAAATTTTGTTTCTTTTCATTTCACTGCAACAATCTTGGAATTATATTAAAGCCTCTTACTCTCTATGAAAATAAATAACTTCAGTGTACTGTTAGCAATGCCTATGTCTGCACATAATCATTTGACGGTTCAGACTGATCAAGAGCTTATGTTTCTGCTGCTCTATTTTTTTAAGTGTGCTACCAAATTTTTATATCTTTTGTTACAGAAGAAGTAAGCAGAACAGTCAGTATTTGCATAACATTTAGCTTATATGTTACCAAGTATGTGGGCTTTTCTTTTAAATTGTGTTGTTACTGAGTGCCAGTGATTATGTAAGTGCATGTTACTGGCTTTAAAGGAAATGTTTTCTGTGTATACAGTGTATTGAATGCATGGAACAGTGTGGTTTTATGGGTTTATTTGTTCTAATCTCTTTTTTGATACAGGTGGAGAAACATCTGGAGTTGCTACAGTTGTATTGTTATAATTTAAATCTCACTCAATAGCTCTGAGTTGCCACTTCTTAGGCTCAGCTTTGGTTAATATTCATTGGCTCAGTGCAGGACACAGGCCAGTCCATGATGTTTCCCTTGAGCTGCAGACCTTCTTTAAAGGATGACAAGATTTGCTTGGTGAAATGCATTAATCAATATGAGTGTTTTAAAAGCTTCTAAGTAATTTATTTGAAAAATAAATGTTTTTTATGAACTTCCAGGGGAAAAAAAAAGATAGAGAAAAAGTCTTATCCTGCTTACCTGATAGTTATGATTAGAACCTCATTTGAGCAGATAAATATTGCAGTTCACATTGGAACTAATATAATAATCTTTGATCTTGTTCTGACAATTAGCCTTCAGGTGCCTGGGGGTCAGCCTTTTTCTAGATCTGACACTGAAAAAATAAAATATTTAAACTACAGTATAAAATATTTAAACTACAATCTTGTTTGTATACTTTGTCAAAAGTATGCATTGAATATGATTTGTGGGGGAAGGGCGATGGCAACAGAAAAAATTACATTGTGCTAGTAGGAAAGAAGCGTGTCTTAGAACTGGTTAGATATCTCACTACATACCTTCTCTTAGAACACCCCTTCCTTTACAAAAAAATGACGGAGCAAGCTGCTTTGTTTGCTTAAAAATATTTTAGTTGTTTCATGTTGCTGATTTTTGCAGCTAAGCTAATGGCAATTTTGCTCAGAAGTTTTGGGTTTTTTTTTTTTCAGACACTTATTTCCATCTGTAAGGCTCTGATCTTTAAATGTTAACTAGAAAAAGAAGGAAGAACACTTGGAAAGCTTTATACTTCGTATGAACTCTTTAATTTTCTATTTTATATTTCTGGTTATAGGATGGTCTTGTTAAAGCTGACATGGAGAAGCTGACTTTCTATGCTGTTTCTGCACCAGAGAAGCTGGATCGAATTGGGGCTTACTTGGCAGAGAGACTGAGCAGGGATGTGGTCAGGCATCGCTATGGGTAAGGAGAGAAGTCACAGCATTAAAAATAGATGCTAACAAGTCATGGAATTTCATCATGTTTGTTCTGATCAAGTCTAGAAGGCAAGACAGACCCAGTCACTTTGTGGTCAGTTAACCTTGTCTGGCTGCCAGGTGCCCATCCAGCTGCTCTCACTCCTCCTACTCAGCCAGATGGAAAAGAAAATAAAATGGAAAGCTCATGGGTTGAGATGAGGACAGGGAGATCACTCAGTTCCATCATGGGAAAAAAGAGATTTAATTTGGGGAGAATTGATTTAATTATTGCCAATTAATGACAGAGTAGGATAGCGAGAAATGAAAACAAAGCTAAAAAACATCTTTCCTCCAGCCCTCTTTTGTCCCAGGCTCAACTTCACTCCCAAATCCTTTACCTCCACCCCCACCAAGCAGTGCAGATTAGGAATGGGGACTGTGGTCAGCTCATACCATCTTGTGTCTCCTGGGCTTTCCTCCTCATACTCTTACTCTGCTCCAGCATTGGGTCTGTCCTTGTAGAGAGTCCTTCAAAGAGCTGCTCTAGCGTGGGTCCCCCATGGGATCCCAGGTCCTGCCAGAAAAGCGTCTGTGTGGGCTCCACTCCATGGGGCCTGCCAAGAGCCTGTTCCAGCAGGGCCATTCCATGGGCAGCAGCTTCCTTCAGGACACATCCACCTGCGCCAGCATCCTCCATGGTCTGCACTGTGGATGTCCGCTTACCTGTGGGCACTTCCGGTGTCCCTGAGGGGCTCTGGTTTGGAAAGTGGTGGGTTGGTCTTGGAGCTGGCTATGTCTGTCATGGGGGCAGCTCCTGGATCCTCACATAAACTACCCCCACTGCCCCTTGCTGCTAAAAGCTGGCTATGTAAGCCCAATATACCCTTTTTTTTCAGTCCTTTTGGCTAAATCAAATATTTAAGTGAGAAATATTGAGTCTAAGAAGTGGCAGGAATTGGTAAAGAAAAGCAACATTCATCACAGAGCATAATTTTTTTATAAAGCTACTTTTATAACTACAGAAAGGGTAAATGGACAACACTCAATTCCCCACTTCCCCTCCCACCTATCCACCCCCTCCACCCCAAAAAAAAGAGGAAAAAAACGTAAAATATGGATGTAGGAAATAAAACACTTAAGTGTCGTTTTTATACAGTGGGAAATATGTGCCTTCCATTCTTTCTTTTCTATTTTTTTGTGGTAAGAACCTAAATTGAATTAATTGAGTTAATGATAAATGCAATACGTCTTTATGTGAGTCTCTCTAATTAATTTTCAGTTATGTTTTAATTGCCATGGAGGCGCTGGACCAACTTCTAATGGCTTGCCATTCTCAAAGCATAAAACCATTTGTGGAAAGTTTCCTTCACATGGTGGCCAAGCTGCTGGAATCAGGCGAACCAAAGCTGCAAGTCCTTGGGACCAATTCTGTGAGTAAGCTCAGATGCTAAATCAAATCAGGGTAAATCTTTGCTTGGGAAAGTAGTTTGAGAAGTCTTAAAGGATCTGCCAGTTGACGTGAATTGAAAGATGCTGTCTGTAGCAGGGTGTGTATCCTGGGCCTAAACACAGAGCAGATACCAGCTGGAGGCAGAGAAACTGTTTCCTTTCAGTGTCCCAAATTCTTTTGATGTCTGGGCTCAATGCCTCTGAAAATAGCTCCTGGAAGGAGCAGGAAAGCTGTTCTGTGAGTTCATATTATGAGTCTTTAAGCAGCCCTCCTGGAGCCAGTGTATAGGTAAGACAGTGTTTTGTTCTTCAGCAGCTTACACTACCTGGAAAGATTCTTGTTAGCTAAAGAGTGCCTTTGAGTATTGCAACCCCACCATCTTAGCAGCTTAAATATTTCAGGATTCAGATCCAGGCTTGAAGAGCATAACTAACAGTGTCAAAATGAAGATTTAGAGATCTAGTTTTCCAGTTAGAGTTGTGGGTACAGTCAGGGTTATAGCTCTGACATACTTCCCTTCTAACCATTGTATTTTCCAGCTGGTAAAATAGGAATCTCATAAATTCCAGGATTGTGATGTGGACTCTTTTCACTTAGAGTGATTATTTTTACATGATTATAGAGTAGTGCTTCCATTCATGTAAATTATTGCCAGTTTTAACAGTGAGGGGGTTCTTTGTGGTATCAGTAAAACTGTTGGGCTTTTGGGCTTGGTTCCCGGTTCAGGAAGACAGGAGGGTGTAGCAGAGCCATGCTATCCCAGAGCAGAATTTCTTGTTATGATGGAATAAAGAGAGTTTTGCTGTAATATGGGGTAGAAGTGTCCCCTTGTTCTCCCACTAACAGAGCAGCTTAACTGAGGATAATGAGATCTATATCTTATACATGTAAAATTTTATTTATTTATTTATTTATTTAAATATCATTGAGCCATGAGCTGTAATGCCTGGCTGAGTCCTCTGAGGGAAATGGCTTTGGAACTTATTTCCTGGGCTGCCAAGTGGTGAGGTGTACATCACTTTGCAGCTGTTTAAAATCCTTGGTGGCAAACAGTTACTGCCAGCCTCCATTCTGATCTACAAGGCATGTGTCACTTCGAAGTACTTGTTACTGAACAGAACTGCACCTTAGGGTAATCTGTTTGATATTCATGTCAGTTGCTAAGACTTTTGTGAGTAAAGGACATTAATGGACTTCCTAAATTAGGAGATAATTTGTGTTTGTCTTTTATTTTTTGTTTCTGAGTTTTATAGGTTTCCCTAAATAAGGGGTGAAACTCTGTGAGGAGAGAGAATTTTTATGGCTCTTCAACAGTATTCCAATACCTAATTTTAGCCTAACTCTGCTAATTTCCCTTGGTGCCTTCTAGAGTTAACGAAGACAAAAGATAGAAGTCTATTTGTATTGACTTAAGAGGAACAAAGGGTAACAGCTTGTTTGTTACCAAGAGCACTGCCCTACTGTTAAATAAATGTTGTTAGATACGAAGAGTTTTCCATCTTATTCAGCTTTTTTTCTCTCATCCAGAAGGAGATAAACAAACAAAACCCAAAAAACAATAGGAGAGGGTGTGGTGACTGAATATTGTTTCATGTGCATTAGCTATTCTGATGTTCCAATTTGCGGTGGAAACTGGTATTGACTAGAAGCAAAGACTGGATCGTATATGAAGTAAATGTCTTTAAACTGGTGAAAAGGCAACCTTTGCAAAATTCTATAGTATTTTTAGGTTAAACTAAGCTTAAGGCCCCTACAAATTTATAGTCTGCTTACATTTAAAATATATGGAGTATCGTTGTGGCTGTAAGTAGATTTCAGCTATTTTCTACCCAAAGCTTCATTGAGATAGAAAGGCAGTGATGTCTTTGAAGTAAGATTCAAACCTGTTTACTTGAGCCGTGGGGTTTTTTCAGCCTCACAGGTTTTGCTTCAGCTGTGGGGACTCTTGTGATTGCTTAAAAGTCAGAGTTTCAAATGAAGGAAATCTCTGTACTGAACATCTTTGTGTAGTTTAAAGGCTTGGAAGTATTTGGAAGCACCCACTGTCTTCTGCATGTGTTTTGCTGACTTCCAAATATTTGGCTTTGGATGCAGAACTTATTCTACTTGGTGCTCTGTATTTTAGGGAAAAAATGAAACTTTCACTTAGCTGTTTGTCACCTTAAATTAATTGTGGAATTCAAATTTCATTTAGTTTATAGTGTAAGTTGATCTATTTTTGAAAAGCAAACCTCAAGATGACTATTTTAGATAAATAATTGTTTGAGGTTTATTTATGTACTTTTAAGCCTGATCTTCAGGTTACATATAATTAATTCCTGTGACTTTTTTATATGTTGCATTTATAAGTTAACTCATTTCCTACAGCAGCAGCGATTTTTTTTTTTAATATATAACATAATTGTAAATCTGTTTATATAAGGTGGATACTTAAAAAACACTTAAAATTCAATAGTGGATATGTTGAATAGCTGTTGAGGTTTTTTTGGGTTTTTTTTATGTAGACCACATTTCAAATTGATAATGTCTGTAAGGTTCAAAATGGATTTTTCTGTCATGGAAGATATTTTTATATACCACATGCTAGGAGAGCATATGCTGGTGAAGAAACTGAAAAAATGTGGTGGGAAAAAGTGATATCTCCCTGGCTGACATGTTACAAGATCTGAGGGCTCATTGCAATAAGCTTTTCCATAGAAACTTATAGCAATACTTAATTTCTCTCTCTAATTTTCTTGCAGAATTTCAGTAACTAAGTAGCATGTAAAACATCTCCATTGCTCATGTACAAATAATTAAATGTATTGCTTAGGTCCACAGTGCTATATAACTAGGATAGAAATGACCAGCTTTAAAATATTTGACCTTGTGGTCAAAATTTTTTGGAATAAGAGATCTTACTTATATCTATTATCTGTATCCAATTTGTGTTTATTTCTAAAGTTTTTACAGAGGGTCCAGAAAATTTCTTTAGTGAGAAGCTGGTCAAGAGCAATTGGATACGTAGTTTAGTAAAACTTTCATCTTAATCCATATTTACAAGACTCAGTTAAATACAAAACAATTTGGAATGCTGATGGGGTGAATTCTTTGTATTTTGCCAGTAAGATACTCGGGTTCTATGTGGAAAAATAGCAGATAACATGTGGAACCCACAATCACCACCTTTTTAATTATGTACCACAAATGCTTCTTTCGTTGCTAGGGTGCTTCCTTTTATAAAGGCAGTTTGTTTGTAGGAACAGTGAAATAATGATCCCATCAGTAGCAGTGTTGAGCTTCCTATGCATGAGGAGGTGGCTGTTATTGCTGGTTGTCATCATTTGTTATTTAAAAGAAGACAAGCAGTATCCCAAGTGGAAAAGTGATCAACCATTGCCTGAGACAAGACTTTTATAAAAGCAGTTGGTTTGGGCAGAATTGAAATGCGTATGTATGTAAAAATAGTATAAAATGTCAACACTTGGAAATCAAGGAATGTCACAATTAATATTCCCAGTAGGGTATTTACTTGTTTGCCTTGTCTGCAGTGTGCTCATCTAGAAGTATGAAATGGAAACTTACCCTTATTGCGAGATGCTTCTTTCATTCCTTGTACCAATACAGAATTATGTGCTGGTAGTGATTTAATACACAATGGAACAATTCCATCTCTGGGATGCCTGCTCTGTCTTTTTAATAGGAGTTAGAGCTCAGGAAGACAGATTAACACACAGCACTCTTTCTCATCCTGTGGGTTATTAAATTGTCTTAGACTTCGTGTGTCTGCATCCACTAGAATTTGAGTGAGTTCTTTAGGGTCACTCAAAATTAAGTATTGCTCTCCCCTGCTCTTACTTGTGCTCTCTGTTTTTTCAGTTTCATGGCCACACTACCACAGCCCTGTAAGCCAACATTCCATTGCTGACTTTGTTACACAACTATACATGTGGTGGTCAGGATATTTTTCATTCAAGGGGCATGAAGTAAAATAGAATGTGGCATTATCCATCCCATTCCTATAAAACTGAAAGTGTCAGGTTACCCCAGGTATTAATAAATTAACTAAATCACTGATTTTCATTGCTGAGAGCCTTGTCTTGTGATCATTTTAATATTGTTTTTATAAAGCTAATATATCCAGTGTGAAGTTAATGTATCCAGTGTTTGAAGCTTTTCTATATAAGAAGGTTGAAGTGCTTGTCCTTCTGGCATTTGTTTGTTGAAGTGCGTGCATACATTCACACTTCTTATTAAGGCTGTAGTGTGTGGTTTGTAAGGGTCTTATGTTTATAGGAGATCATGTTTTTCCATGTGATAGTTTCATAATAATGAAATACAGTACATTGGCCTATAAGAGATGGTAACTGCCAGTATCAGTACCCTCTTTCCCTGTTTGAAACAAGAGAAAATTGCAGGCTGTGGAAGACAGATTGCGAGCTCAGATATGAAAAAATGACTGCTCAGGTCCAGCCTACTGTCCTTATGGGAGATACTTTAAATCACATAACTCAAACTCAAGTATGATGCATGGTGATAGTTCTTGAAAAAACCTGACCTTCTTTAAAGACATCCAGGGACCGTTAAAAGTTATGACTTTTCTCCTAATGTACTTGCTACATAACAATGATAAAACAACATAAATGCATAGAAGAAATTTTGTCCTTGAGCACTTGCATGATCTACTTACAGGACTTCCACAATGTGTCTCTCCCTGGTAATGTGATCCAACTTTCTCGACTCAGTGTGGAACAAACATCTTCTGAATCAATAATAAGTTTCTTCTTTACTTTGTGATGGATTTATATGTTTTTATACTGATTGAATGTTATTGGTTTCAAAATTAATGGAAATAAGATAGTACCAATATAAGTTCCTTTCTGTACATTCTGTATTATAAAATATAGAAGATGCTTGTACTGGTAAAACTTCCATAAGTTACCATTGGGTGCTTGCAAGCATTTACTGTGACTGAATGACATATTTACATCTATAAAAGCTTTGTAAATAATTCCTAGGCAAGTGCTTGGATTTCATAAGAGTTTTATTCTTTTCCAGGTTGAATAATTTTTATATTTGAAGTTTGTTTGAAAATATGTACTTAGGAGTAAAATATTCTTTAACAACAATAACAAGAACACCATTGCAAAGCATAGACTGATGTCAACTGTAAAAATTTAAAATTTCTGTGATGAAATGGAATTTTACACTTTACTGGATGACAATACACAACTCAAAACTGTTACCACAGTCAGCTTTCCTGTGGCCTAAATGCTCAGTCATCTGAATACTAATCCTGGAATGTGCTTCAGAAATCCTGTATGTTCAGTGGTAAAATTATTTTGTTATACACATGAGGACATAAAAATCCTTTACCCTTTCTAGATCTCTTACTGTGCATGCCATTTTGAAGGGTGTGACTTTTATGCGTTTGTGTCCCTGCTGCAAAGCTGCACCTTGATACAGGAGAAGTACTCAGAACGAGGGAGTCCCTGACGCTTGCTTGGCCTAAATTCATCATTTATTCTTACAAAGCAGTTTCTTGGTACAATAAATCTTTCTACACGCAAAACAGTTACTAGAGTTTATTAAGCTTTTGTGTTGGAAGATCCTGTCAATCAAATAATTTAGTACTTCAGATAATATTAATTAATATTAAATGCTGATATTAATTCTACATGAATTAATATTCTCGTTCTCACAGCCACTCCCACAGTACTCTGTGTTCTTCAGAGTTGTTTCCACGCTTTTACATGCTTTTATGGAAGTTTGCTGTGTGAATCAATTGTAGACTTGAGCAGTTGAATGTCTGGAAAATACTAAGATCATATTGTTGGGGTTTTTTTTAAAATCATTTGTCTTCATGCCTTATTGAGATGTAAGGACTAATGAAATTCTTGTATGCAAAAAAAAAAAAAAATTCTATTTCTATTTTGATAGTAACAATTCCATTAAACAAACTAGGGAACCATAATCCATATGAAACATTTGCCAGGTTCTCTTGGGAAGGAAATTATCATTTTTATAACTCTCTTTATTGGAGGAAACAAACAGGTGCTGTTTGTGGATTTTCTTTCGGTCTGTGGCAGTGGACCATAAAGAATTAGATTTTGACTTTTGTCACTTTCTTACCACCTGAATTACAGGATATTCCTAACAGAAGGACTTGTAAAATGTACTCATATTATACAATTTTGCTCCCTTTTCAGTAATAGTTGAGAATGTAGCTTTATGAACTGTATCATTTTCAGCTGTGCCTGTAGCTTTCAGAGGGTGAACTCATCATGCAGCTGAAAGGGATAAGGGTTCTAGATAAAACAGAAAAAAAGACTGAACAAAAGAGTAGGAAAAAATGGTGGTTTGGTTGTTTTTTTGTTGTTTTTTTTTTCTCCTGAAATACACAGCTTTCACTTTTGGCTTGAAAACCTCAAAATCCCTACAAATCAGTGTGCTGTAGATTATGCTAAAGTGCTTTGTGCTTGTCTGGATGTGTGTAGGTAATGTGCTGATGAAAGCAGGTTCTGCATCATAAAGTGTACGAAGGAAATGCCTCAGCCTGTGCTTAGGAATTGATAAAAATGGTGTGAGTAAAAGCAGAGGGGTCTTAATGAGACATGACTGCTTCAGGGCAGAATCAGCGTTGTGTTCAACCTTTCCACACAGCATTTTGTTTTGCTTTTTATTTGAGTCTGTGGTCTGTTCTTAGAACTGTCAGTGGTGGAGAATCCAAAAGGTCTTTAGGCAGCCTGCTCACTTTGAAAAGGAGGAGTTTTTAATGTCTAACTTAGCCTTTGCTTCAGTGTAAGCCAATTGCTTTTCCTTTACTCTTGGACAAAGAAAAGAACTTATTTCTTTTCTTGTTATAGGTGCCTTGTGTACGCTTTAAGACCGATATTTTTTAGGCAGCTGTAGTCTAGGTAATTTAAGGTATTTCATTCTTCTTTTACAGATGTTTATCTAAAGCTTTGTTCATCTCTTGAATAATTTGAGGACTATATCAGTTGTTCACCATTTTCAGCGGAGATGTTTCAGCTGGTTGCACCACTTCATTTAGGGGCTTATTTGGCCCTTATTTGGCCCAATTAGATGGCAAAAGCTTTTCATAGGTGTCATGAGTAAATACAGGTGTACCCCAGTATATTGTTCTATTTTTCATGCCATTGTATTGGCATTGACTAAGTTCCTTTTCTGCATTCAGCTGTTCTTGGGTTAATATGCTGGTTCACAATAACCATTCCCAAACTGCTTCCTTGATTTCTCAGGTGCTATTTCTAGTTGCTCAAGAACCAGGCATCAAGTGTGCCTGCAGCTCTGGCCAGCTTAGTGTTCTTTGCAAATTTGATGAGCCCAGTCTGCCATCTATGTCTCTAGTGAAGCTCAAATCATATTTTCATAGTGTGATGATATACAAGCGTTCCCATATTTTTCCCAAACTCTTACGCATCTCTCTTATGGCGAGTGTTCTTTTGACAGTGTTTTGCCAGCTTCACTTTGAGAATTTTGTGTATTTTTTCTCAACAGCACCACTGAAGTTTTGACAGATGCTGTTTCATCTGGATTCACAGAATTTATTCACTTGTCATAGAAATAAGATGGATTGATGTGATTTGTTCTTGACAAATCTGTGTTGGCTGTTACTTAGCCCTTCAATACTTTGTAGATGTTGGCAAATTGGCATTTTTTTCAGTGTTTTTCTCTGAATGGACTAGAGTTGACTATACTATAATTCCCTGATTCCTCCTTTTTCCCTTTTGTCAAGATAGATTTGACAGAATGCTTCCAAATTAATTTCCCTTGAATTTTGGTACGTCAGAATGTTGCTAGGTAACCTGGTAGTGACAGTGTTGCATTTGATTGATTGGGCTGCTCTCTTACAGCTGCCTGAGAGCAGGTTTAGCGAGGTGGGTGTCAGGCTCTTCTCCCAAGCTGCAAGAGATAGGATGAGAGGAAATGACCTCAAGTTGTGTCAGGTGAGGTTTAGATGGGGTATTAGGGAAAATTTCTTCTCTGAAAGAGTTATTAGCATTGGAACAGGCTGTCCATGGAATTGACTGAGTCACCATCCCTGGAGTTATGTAAAACACGTTTTATTGGTGGACTTGGCAGTGTTAGGTAAACGGTTGGACCTGATAATCCTAAGGGTCTTTTCCAACCGAAGTGATTCTGACAGTTGATGACACTCACTGCTCCAAGTGTTAGATGTTTCTGTTTTGCATAGTGTGTTGTATTTCATGCAGTTTCACTCTTCCATAACTATCTAAATGAAGTTCTTGTGGAAAGACTTTAAAAAGAAAACCCTCCTATTCAAATTTTTCTTCTCTGGAGTTCTAAAGCATTGTCAAAATTGGGTTCTTACCTTAATGCAGTTATTTTATGTTACTTGTTAAATGAAGCTTAGTACTCATTATTCTATTTTGGAAAATTGGTATTAAGAGCTTTTTTAAATGTATTTCATTTTCCAGTTTGTCAAATTTGCCAACATTGAGGAAGACACACCTTCATATCACAGACGCTACGACTTCTTTGTGTCCCGGTTCAGTGCCATGTGTCACTCGAGTGACCACGATCCAGAAATACAAACTGAGTAAGTGCCGTTCTGTAGGAATTACTGAAAACTGTTGACACGTTATTATTGTCTGTAATACAATTTTTGTTAAAGATTTTAATGGAGTAGTTCATTCCATACGAAGAAAATTACAGTCTGACTTTTTAAGTAGCACCAAATATTGCGAATCTTAGGTAGCTAGAACTCCTAGGATATTTAAGTATAATTTTACCTGAATAATGCCTGTTAGATTGCTTGGATTCTCTCCAGAAAGGCAGCACTTATTATGGTAAATGTACAAGTTCATAACTTATTTGAGATACTGACAGGGCTACTTACAGGAAAATCAAAAGTATATTTTAAGTCTGCTCTTTGAGAATTACTCATTAAAATTGGGTTTTCTTAGATGTCTGGAGTGTGCTCATGTGTGTGAAACTCAAGAGCCTCCATGCATGAGAATTCCAAATTTTTCCATTCTTACGTAAGTGCTGCAGTTTGTTTTCCTGTGGCTCCCCCTGGAGGATTTGTCCTTCCCAGGATTAGCTTTTCTAATTTTTTGTGCATCCCTCTTCTTTCCTGCTTTGTGTGTAATCCTATTGAAACTATCTCGAAAGGTCTAGAATGATATTAGATCTGTATTGAATGCACAAGACTTTTTTCAGAAATAGCTAAAATACAAGCACCTACTGATTTAGGTATTTACAAATTGAAATCTAAACAAAAATAATAATTATAGAACTTGCTTACCTCTGTAGTTCATCTTAGAAATGTTTTCATTCAGCAAATTTGACTGAGCAAGGGCTATTTAAGTGTTGTCCATACTTGAATAAGGATTTTAAAAATTAGGGATGGATTTTAATAGAAATAATGAAAAATTTTAGTAGGCTTGTGCGTATTTCATTTGATAGCTGTACCTTCTACTTGTTTTCAGGAAGTAAATTCTCTTCCTGCCATTTATTATAACAGATAATTTGCTATTATCACTTCAAAAAATAGTATTTTGCTATTCATTTCATTGCACAGATTCTCCTGCAAGCCATTTTTGTTTAATAAAATAATGATAATAGCTAGCAGCTAGACAAAGTCATTTTTTGAACTTATTTTTATTTTTATTATTTCATTGTTGTTGATTAGTTCTTGGTTGATTTTATTCAAATGGTTTTGGAATAAAAGTGGTGGTTCCTTCTGTGCATTAGGCTTAAGTTGACAGAATTATCATTTGCTTTCTATCTTGTGAATCTTTCAGAAATCTTTAAAGATCTCTCCTGATTAATCTATAGCCCTAATTGCAGCTTCTAAGGTCATGACCACATGGCTGTGCGAGCTATTACTTTGGCTGTGTTGTGGTAAATTCACATTTTTCTTCAGCTCTGGAACAGGCTGAGATGGCACAAAGTTTCAACTGATGGGTGGTAAATTGGGTAGTGTTGGTGGGTTTTATCCCCGTGACTTTTGTCAGAGGTGATGTACAAAGTTTGAGTCTTCACTGCTCGGTGTCTGCTTTATCCTTTCAGGCCGTCTTCTGTTCAGGTGTTTGTTTTGTCAGCTTCCTTATGGGTTATAAAGGTGTTCAGAGAAAACATGGGCAACCTTGATGGTTGGCCGGTTTTCCCAGTTGCTGCTTGTGAGAACCTGCTGGAGTTCCCCACTTCTGAATTCCTGCAGAGCCGTACTGGGAGGTGCTGTGATTCTCAGCCTCAGTAATTCCTCTGTTCCTTCCTCAGGATCCGAATTGCTGGAATCAGGGGCATTCAGGGCGTGGTACGAAAAGCAGTTAATGATGAACTTCGAGCAACTATATGGGAACCTCAGCACATGGACAAGATAGTGCCATCATTGCTGTTCAACATGCAGAAAATAGAAGATATTGACAGGTAATTTTAGTCCTTGTCACTGGTGTGTTTTTTTAAGCAATCTCTATGCTAAGCTTTCATGATGGATATCTTTTTCTTTCCTTTTTAGTGGAAGCAGCAGCTCACCTTTACTAGCTGAGGCTCCTTGAAATTGATAGTATAGGTCGGCGTAATGGTTCTTAATGTTTCTTGTCTTAATATTTTCAACCACTTTTTTCACTTGTTTGAGATTCTGTTGGCATAGCAGTTGCTCCAGAAATTATATATCCATGTTTTGACTTGATAAAAATTGTAAACTCTGTGTTTTATTGGACCAGATGCAGAGATGAGTAAGCAAAGGCTTTTAGGTGACTCAAATTATTTTGCTACTTAGTTTTGGTAAGAAATGAGGGTTTAATTCCTTCAGCCATTAGTAAGAACTGCTTGTCATGGCTGAAACAATACTTAAAGTAAGGAATTAAAGTATTATTTATATGTAGACCCCCTTCACTTTTTTGCTTTCAGTGACTCACAGGCATATTAACCTGCCACATTTACAACAAGATCATCTTGCAGATCTCTGTGGCAATTAAGGTTGAGGGAGATGCTAGTCACCTTAAAATTGAAAAGTCACTTTTTTTTGGGTCCATGGTTAAACACTGTGTAGGTGTAAAAAACTGTTTATTGGTAGCACTGGGAAATTTCCATAAAATCAACTTTGGCTGTGCAAGCAAATTAAATGTTCATTCTATGTCCAATTCTGGATGCTTCAAAAATTGCCTGCTAAGTGGCTCAGCAGCATTCCTATAACAACAAGCTTTTCATGCTTTCACTCAGCTTTCTAGATCTATCAGTTTCTCTTTTTTGGTTTGAGTTTTGGTGGCATTTATTTTTCAATTCTTTGGCTTTATTTTTGTTCTATTATGTCTAACTGTCAGTACCTTCCTCATCTGTAAAGCAAATTTTCAGAGTAAATAACTAAAATCAATAGTTGTCTGCCTGTCCATGCTTTATCTATTTACTGCATATAACTGGGGGCCCACACAATATGTATAGAAATTTCCACTTGAATTTTACATCTGAAGAGTGATCTGATTCAGAGACAAAAGTTTCTGAAACTGTTCTTTGAACAAGGAGAGCCTGGGTTGCCTTTGCTTGCTCTTAGAGGGCTTCTAGCTACAGGTGGGCTCTTTCCTTTGTTACTCCTTACAGTGATGTCAGGTGTACACTTCCTTTTTTATAGCAAAAGTAAATTAACTACTGATGAAAAAACTGACTGAAGTAGGATTTGGATTAACCACTTAAAGTGCATCAGTTTATATGTATTGTAGGAGTGATTTTTATCACCTATTGAACAATGCAATAGCAGTGGTAGAAAAATGAATCTGTCACAAAGCAACTTAAATTTCTGAACTGTCATGCTTGAAACTTGTTCTGTAATGCACATTCAACATGAAAAAAACCTAATGATTTTCCAAGTGGTGAAGAGGGGTCTTATATGATGGACATGCGACAGAAAAGCTAAAAACAGTATTCATAAATTTTTATCTGCTGCTCTTAAATGATGTTCCAGAGAATTTCTCATTTTATTTTATGTGTGACTTCATATTTGGGAAGCACAAAGACATCTTGAAGAGTAGGAGTAAGAAGCATATTGTTCCAGCAGATGGAATCAAAGCATTATTTGAGAAAGAACAGAAATTCCAGAAAATATCCCCAACTTAAGTCCATAGGAAAAAAAGCCATTTTTGGTTAAAGCTGAAGTATGTGTACGTAAGGCTTACCTTGAAAGTCAGTGTAATTTTAATTTGTGGAACCTTAATATCTTAATTCAAGATTCTTTTGAGTACATACCAGATGAGACACTTACTTGAGTTAAAAATTTGCTATTTAAATAACATTAAAAAAAGATAATTGTATTTGTGTGTGCCATTATTTGTTCATATATCTGAGTGCACATTCTAGTTATGTGTCTGTCAGACATTTTGTGATGTCTCTGTCTATTTATGTGCATCTCTAAAATAGGGAAGGGATGTATGAAATTGGTAATTCACTTACTTTGTAACATGTTCTTAGTGATAACTGCAGAGCTAAATGAGCCAGGCTTATTTCAGGCAGAACACGCTAGCACTTGTTGTAAACTTGACTTCAGATCCTTCCGATACATCTATAATCGTCATACAAATTCTGTTTTAGGGGTAGGTTAGAATTTATTTTTTTTCTCAGGGTCAGTGAATCATAGTCAAACATTCCTGTACCTCCTCTGATCAAAAGTAGTGCTAAAGTCTTACTTCAGATGCCCTGTCATATTTTTTGGCCAATCCTCATTTTCTGGTATTAAAGAAGTCTCATTCATAAGTTGCTGAGTTGCTCTGAGCTAGTTTAAGTCTGTGATTAATTAGGTGTTTGCAATGGAAACTGCTGCACTTCCTCACATTCCCCTTCCAGTTCTTTGTTGCCACTTCTGGTAGAGATTGCCCACATAAAAGCCAGTGGAGCAGCTAAAGGGAGCTGTCCTTGCCCATTTCATTGCAAAGCACATTTTCAGCCCTCTTGTGGTAGTACAAAATATCAAGCTGCAGAGGAATACCACTGTTTTTTTCTTAACTTGTTGCAGCTGGATTTCTCAGAGGTTTTCTGGTATTTCTGTAAAAACCAAGTCAGTGAAACAAAATGAGTATGAGTTACTCATTTGACTCTAGAAACTTAAGAGGCTGTACAAAGCTTTCCTCTAAAACTAGAGAGTATTCAATACTCATTGTCTTTCATCTGATAATGCCAAAGAAGACTTACTGAGGAATACTTTGAGGTGGGTTCTGTTAAAGTGCAAAATAAAATGTCATTTCCACAGACAACGCAAGATAATTTTAGACATTCTGATGCAGTCAAAGAGTAACATTTTATACTAGGAAGATTCATCTAAAAAAAAGACTCCAAGCAGTGCTGAGAAGTCACTTTCTGTAGGTTTGCATATACAAGCACTTAAAAGAGAACTTATTTTTACTTCATTTTAACTGGAATTCTTTCAGACAGACTTTGCTCTATGTGCTACACAGCCTGCTTTCTTCTTTCCTTCCCACTCACCCACCTTTGCAATGCTGTTGTATTTTAGGGAATCTGTGTCAAAACAGCAGTGGAAGTGACAGTCCTACACTGTCTCTTGTACCTTCTCTGTGCTGTGAAGGGTGCTCATCTCCCTAGATGAGAGTCCAGGCAATACAGGGGAAGGGGAAAAAGAGAGAAATTGAGTGGCAAAGCAGCAGGATAAAGGTGGAGTTTAGTGGTACTCATGGTGGATTATATATAAATTGTCCCACCTTTTAAAATTCTGATCGTGCTGCACTTGTAAAACTGTTTCTCTTTAGCTATCTGACAGGGTTCCTGAGGCTTTTCTGTTATTAAAATCTGACAAGCTAGCATTGTTATGATAACTCCTGAAACACTGATGTTACCAAAGGCAACAGGGTTTTCATATGGCCAATTTTAGATTTCAGTACTATTGAAACACTAGAAAATCTTTTGCCATCAGAAGATATATTACAACTCTGATGTTAGTGTGTTCATTTGACTAGTGATATTTCAATTTGCAATTTTTTATAGTGCTCTGAAGCTATTTTATAATACTTAACTAAACTGGATGCTCTTGGTGGACACTTTTAAACATATTTAACACACAAGCTTGCACTGCAGAGCTGAAATTATGCTTAAGGATTTAATGTACTGATTTCTGCAGTTTAAAGATGTATGATGTTAATGTAGGTGAATGAATCTTCACTTAAGTTTCTGTAATATATTTTGTAAAAGGAAAAGTAAGAAAAGGTTGCCACCTGTACAGTGACTCTTGGTATGTAATGGAGGTACCCCAGGAGGAACTGTTTGCTTTCTTTCTGAACCTGTTTCCACCTGGTCCTTGCAGCGAGGGGCTCAGCAGTGCCCTGTCCATGGTAATGATGGAAGACACTCAATTAGGAGGTGAACCAACTTCTACACTGTCTATGTAGAGGTAACTATGAAGGTGATAATGTTCAAATTAGTTCACTCAGATTTTTTTTTCAACTCACAAGCCATCTGTTTGTGCAGAAGTATTGGAGTTTCATTTAATGCTCACCCACATGACTCAGTAGTGGGCAGATGAATGAGGTCATTAATCTGAACGATATTACTAAGATTCTGTCTAACTTTTTTCACGGTTTCACAACCTTTGTTCATCATTAGCAACACATGGTGGTTTGTCAAAATGTGGTGGGTAACAAGTTGACTGAGTATTAGCAGCTTTAGTGTTTGCCATATAAATAATTACTAATACAGTCGTCAGTACTGAGTGAACAGATGATGATCTGTGGTCCTGCTATAAGAGAAGAGAATATTTTATTCAGAATTCTGGCTTGATGCATATTTGAAATATAGTTCTTGCCTAGATCAAGAGTGTGACTCATGAACGTTGTCATACCAAGAGTGGGTACTGTAAGAAAGGTGAACATTAGCCAGTAATATAATCAATGTATTTTGTCTTATTTTAGCAGAATAGGCCCCCCGTCCTCTCCTACAGGAAGACAGAAAGAAGAAAATCCTTCTGTGCTGGCTGAGAATTGCTTCAGGGAGCTACTGGGACGGGCAACCTATGGAAATATGAGTAATGCTGTCAGACCAGTTTTTGCGTAAGTTGAAAATTCATGGAAGATCTTAAGAGGTTTTCTTCGTTTCATCTCCTTAAATCTGCTGCAATAAAATTTGTCATTTTCAACCCAAAGCTTTCCATTCACATTTCTTAAAAAAATTGCCCCTCTTTTAATCTCTCCTCTTTGTTGCCTGTCTGTTAACTTGAAGGCAGTTATGGAGGAATACATGTCCTGCTTTACTGATTTTAGAAGTGAAATATGATAATTTAGATGAGCTGTTGCATCAGCTGGCCTTTTTTTTTTCCAGTGTGAAACTCAATCCAGGTTATTACTGTCCCATAGATGAGTGTTACAGTCAGTGGAGAGACAAACCAAGGAAAATAGAAGTAGCACAAAGAAATATCATGCCTCATAAAGTTACAATTTGTATTTTTCCTGCCATTTTCTTCCAGAACCTGGTTCAATATCTTTAACAGCTCATTTAGTAGTGAGGGGCAGATATGCATACAGTATGCACATTTTGCACAAGCACACAAAGTACAAATTATACCTGATGTATTAATGTTCAATGATACCCCTTTCAAACCTTGATTTTTCCTGGTGATGAGGAGAGCTCTCATTTCTTGCTGTAGATTCTTGAAGATACATCCCAGTTACAGGAATATGTTCTCTTAGATGGCCTGGTTCTTCCCCCCAAGATTAAGTAGTTTATTTATACACTGAAAAACCTTCAAGCTAGCAAAAACCATTTTCAAGTTGCTAGTGTTAAGAACAGAAATTGCAAAAGAAGATAGGGTTGGTATTGAAGGGAGAAAATTTTTGTAGCCCCTTGTTTATCCTGAAAAAGCATTAACTACAAAGAACTGTACCATTCCCTTACTTTCTGTATGTACCTGCTATACTAACCTGGTAGGAGTTTCTGTTGCAAAGTTGAGTGTTTTATTAAAAAATACTCGTTCTTTCATAGATTTAAAATTTGCATTCCTCCAAAACACCTGTGAGCAGAGTGAACACCAAGGTACTAAACAGTCTGGATGGACTACTTGGTACTATACTGCAGCTGCTTTCTTACCGTTTCTCAATTCTTTTTAGGCGTTTATCTCAAAACTCTATCATCATTTGCAGTCACTTCAGTTTTTGTAATCATTTTAGTATCAGGAAAGTTTTCTACAAATAATTCCTGATTCCCTAGACTAGAGTTAGTGCTTGCTTTGGGATTTTAGAGGTGTCATACCTGCTTTTCCTGTGGCAAATCTAAAGCCTAAGTATCTAAAGCATTATTTCCAGCCAATTTTTATTTCTGACTTGCTGTGACTGTAAGGAACCAGTTGGCTTTGTGTGCACCTCAACATGCCACATGCTGCATTTATGCACCAAAATGAGTAGATAATGACCAGTTACTCAGAATATATTATCTCCTCCTATGAATAGAGAGTCTTTGTAGTCACCATTTTTGTGTTTCACTTTGAGGAAGAATTGCCAAATGTGTCTTTTTAGAAATGACTGCTGTAAAGGTTTGGTATTTTTGAAGAACAACAGAAAATGATATTTCAAGCTGTTTTTCCTAAACAAAAAGGGAGTGCTCTATCTAATCAGCTTCACTTTGTGAATGACAAGAACAGTTAGAATCAAAGTCTGAGATAGGGAGTCTATTGCACTTTATCAGATTGAAAAACGTGACTTAGCTTATTATTAGAAAACAGTTTCTCCTAATAGTTTTCAGCTATTTCACAGCTTTTAAGGAATCTCTGGAAATATAGGTAAGGCCTCTTATTACAATGCAAACATGAAAGTGCAGGGTCAGTTCCCCACTTAACAGCTTGTTTCTTGTGGCATTGGAGTATCAGGCAACATGCTGTCACTTCCTTGCAAAACTGAGAGTAGTGCTGCATGCCTCATGAGGCAGGGTATATTCAGTGATTGAGGAATTTAAGTATAATGATGATAGTAGAAATCTCAAGTCAGTCTCCTGGTATGGGTTTGTATTGACATTAATTGTTCTTGCCTTAATTGTTCTTGCCTTTGGCAGACAATCTCCATGGTTATATGTCTATATGTAGTAGCTAGAAACTCTCAAATAATTATTTGTAATGAAATCTTACAGATCAATCTTGCAAATTGCTTAATGAAAGTAAAAATATTTTACATTAACATTAGCTGATAAAATTGTATGTTGTGTATTGTATGTAGAAGCTATTGAGACATACTTAGCATGGATTTGCAACAGTGAATAGATTAGGCAGATTCAGAGTGATCCAGAAATCTAGTGAAACTTCCCAGGTGTAGCAATTGTATTTCCATTCTTGTCAGTTATCACATCATGTGTTCAAGAATTTGGAATATTAGCACACTGGTGTTCACTGTTCTTTCAGCAAACATCATGCATGAGCAGAATATATATTCCCATACATACATGTGTCAGTTATGCTTTCTAATCCTCAGTATCAATTTATCATCTTGTGCTATAAGGATTGCTTGCATGTGTGACACTGGGGGGGAGAATTCAGGGATCATTAGTGGCTTTCTCTCCAGAGATTTGCATCATTGGTTCTGCTGTTCCTTTTAAATTGAGAAACCTGACTGTGCACAGTTGCTATATATATGCAGCAGATCCCAGTGGAAGGCAGTTTGGCATTTGTTAACCCAGCAAAAAATGTTTTGCAATCTTTATTAGATATTCTTCATTAAAATAAATGTAATTAGAAAAAAAAAAAAAAGAAAAAGGAGTTAAGGCATGACTTGGTTTTAACGGAAGTAAATGCACCATACTGAAAATACCCTTTACTGTCTTTTGCAAAAACAAAATTGCATTGAATATTCTTGTTATGATCAAAAAAATATATCCTCTACCAGAAGCTGATACTGCTGTCGTTAGGAGTAAAGTGCCAGTGTATAAAGTATGCTGCCCATTGAGCTGTTACACAAAGCTTTAACCTAGGCTATAATTTTCCTCCTGCTGTCTTCCCATCAGTTCATCTCTGTGAAATAGCTAATACTTGGCCTTTCTGGAAAAATAAAAGTGTATGTCTTGTTTAGAGAGGAATGAGAGTTTGTTTTGTTTTTTTTTTTTTTTTAATATGATATGAGATGTAGTTGACCATAATCTGCCTGAATGGATCTTTGGGGCAGATAAATAGGAACTGTCAAGGGTAACATGCTGCTCTGAAAGATTAAAGGATCAGTTCCAATCAGAAGAAGATAGCGGAGAGTATAATTTTCTATTTGATGCGACAAATAAAATAGGTTAGCTAAAATAAGCTATCATGTACAAGATATGGTAGACTGTACTGGAATGATATGAAGAGAATACATGAATAAATACATTATGAGCCACTAAGCCTTGAAGGATTTAAAGAGGTAATTTTGTTTGGTTTTCTATCCCAAGGAAGAATTAAATATACCTGTGTATTTGCAGTGTGCACAAGAAAGGCAGCTATCCCCAACAGGTACTCAAGTTGGATATTTAGGAATGCAAATCTGCTGTTACCCTGGCAGGCAAATAGCTTTAAAATTCCTGACATTCTTTCCTTTAGGAATTTCTATTAAAGGTATGTAATGTGTCAAAGTGGCAGAACTTTTTTTTTTTAAGCTCTGTGATGGACTGCAAGATAATTTAGGGCACAGGAGACACTTTGTGTCATCTGGTTTAATCAACCTTGAAGGAGACCTGTGTACTCAGATGGGTCACTGGGCTGGGAGCAGCTGGCCACTGAGTGAATTGAGATCTCCAGATTGTAGGCAGAGTAAATTAAAGCATCCAGCCAGTCCTTCTTTGTTCAGAGTGCTGACTTTTTTCACCTGTAGGGCTTTTGTGTTTGTAGTTTCAAGCATCTTCATATGTTTCCTAAGTTCTTTGAGAAAAGGGAAATTAGTAATGATTCTGTAACTGAGATACCTGTTTAGGAACACATCCTGAATTCAGTTTCTGTTACAAAGGTTTTTTTCTTGATTTGGCATATTTGCTGTTTATTGGTGTATTTGTTTGTGGGTTTGTTTTTATTTTTTTAAAAACCTAAATCATACTAATTAAAATGCATCCAAAATTGCCTTTTCTTCAATCTTCTAGACTGAAAAATGCAGTTGTTTTTGTCATGCTTTTTTGGGGACATAGATATCTTTTTTGCAAAAATTTGTGTGCCCTATTCATAGTTTTCAACATTTCTGCTTAAGAAGAATTTTTTTTATTTACTTGAAACTCTGACAGGATTTATTTTATTTGTTGTTCCTATCCCATTTAAAGAGAAACGGACGCATTTCCCATTCAGATTTTTTTTTGATATTTCTTGCAGAAAGTATTAAAATGCTTCAGAATGTAAAGGCATATACACACGAAGAGTAGCTCTTTTTTGTTTTCCATATGTTTTAATTATGAAACCACCATGAAAACAAAAATAGCTCTTAGAGTTTTTATTCTGGATGGAACATTCAGCCCTAATTATTTTGCAGCTTGTAATTCAAAACAATTTATTTATCTTTGGTAGACTAGAAGTTTGTCATGGTGTTGCAGCCATCCACTTCAGTAGATCCCTCTCATGTAAATAAGCACGTAATGTCACAGCACTTTGTGTGGAAACAGTATATTCTTAACTATGTATGTTTGGTGTGACTAGGTTCCTTTAATTTCTGGAACTACAAGATCAGGAATTTCTGTTTCAGCCAAATGTTTTGTGATCACATCCTAAACCTAGAAAACAAGTGCTTTTCTGAAGTTCTAAATTTCTCACCTAGTTCATAAGCCATTGTTTAGAAGTTTTATGTAAGTAAATAATCTCTTTGAGGTGAATTTTGAGAAAACTCTACGATACCATTTATTATATCTGTGGAATGTCAGTATTTCAGGTCTCTTAATTTTTGCTTACAGGCATTTAGACCATCATAGACTATGGGATCCTAATGAATTTGCTGTTTCCTGCTTTAAAATCATCATGTATTCTATACAGGTAGGATTTTCTCCTGTTTTTTTTTGTTCCTTGCATATATGTTTCTAGCATATGAGACAGGTTTAAATGCTTATCTCACCATGCTAGTGGTAGACGGCAGATGAAGTCAAAGAATCCAAAAGATCCAATGGAAGGTAGTGGGGTGGTCCTTCAGCAAGCTCCAGAACAAGGAGCAGGGTAACCATGCTGGTCTGACGTTGTGCTTGACAAAGAAATCTCTCAAGCTGGTTATTTCTTTGTGCCAATACAGCTGTGCTGCTTTTCCAACTCAAGAAACCAACTTCACGTGCCGCTGTGTTGTGCTGAGGATTTTGAACAGTGACCAACCTTAAGCTGAAGGAGGGAGGCTGGAGATTGGATATTAGGAAGAAATTCTTTATGGGGAAAGTAGTGAGGTGCTGGAACAGGTTGTCCAGAGAAGCTGTGGATACCCCATCCCTGAAATGTTCAAGGCCAGGTTGGCTGGGGCCCTGAGCAACCTGGTCTAGTGGAAGGTGTCCCTGCCCATGGCAGGGGGATTGGAACGAGATAATCTTTAAAGTCCTTCACAGTTTGAACCACCCTGTGCCCCTATGATTGTCTGTTGTAAATGTCAAGCTATGATTTGCAGATTGCATCAGACATAGACACCCAAAAGACAACAGTGTCAGATTCCAAGTTTGTGGAAGAAAGCTGAGTTTTGTCAGCATTTGTATCAGTGTTGCTGAGGTCCTTCAACTGCAGTTAGCTGAATGAAGAACCACTTCAGGCTTCCTCTGTGCTTGTAGATGTTCCTGGATATTTGAAGGCTCTAAGCTTTTGTACGCTGGGCTGAATGAATCTGTGTAGCTTCCTGTGTCATGGCAGTTTTTTGAATCGGCATTTAGTCTGAATCAATTGAAATTTTGATAAATTTCTGAATGAAAATGTTGCAGAATGGGAACATGGTTATGACCATAGCCAAGTGGTGTATGAGTTTGTTCTTATTAAAGTCACCAAGATATTCTATGTGTTTTTTAACAGGCACAGTATTCTCATCATGTAATACAAGAAATCCTTGGACACCTTGATGTCCGCAAGAGGGATTCACCACGAGTTCGTGCTGGCATTATTCAGGTTCTTCTGGAAGCAGTTGCAATAGCAGCTAAAGGATCAATAGGTAAGTTGTATTAAAATAAAGACATCAGGTCCAAGAATAGATTTGCAGGGTGGTGCTTATTTTCACTTTGGTTTCAGATTGACTGGAAGCATGTATTTTGAGAAAGTTCTGTATTTATTTATTTATCCTTTGTGCTGATAAAATGCTCGTAATCTTACTTGGTTTATGATTACCCCAAATGTACTTATTGGTTGTTTGGCTGTTATATAATTATTTGAATTGAAAAATTGAGTGAAAAAATTGTGAAAGGCGGAAATTCCTGTTTTGGAAAGAAATCATGAAGTCTGAGAGAACTGTGAGTGACTACAAAATGTCAAGGGCACTGCTGCTTTGTGATACAGCTGCTGTGACCTGAGCAGCAGTGTGGGAGTTGAGTAGAATGATCTTCGAGAAATTTTACCTTATTAACTGTGAAGTAGCTGAAATAAGGTGAAGTATTTAATTTAAGTTTAGGATAGTTCCTTGAAATAAGAGTAGTTATGAAGATATGTACACACATGTGCTCTGTTCCTGTTTTTCTTTGCTCTCCTGCTGAAATACTGCTTTGCTTCATTAGCTTGAGCCTGAGCCTGTCCTTTCTCTTTATATGAGACCCACTTCCATTCACAGACTTGTGAAATCTTTTACCATATGATGAAAAGAGCTCATTATTTGATCCAGTGTATAGAACTGGATTTTAGTAGCAGGTTTTGAAATAACTGCATTTCAGGGACAACTACTTGCAGTTCAACCCATTATTGATGTTTAATTTCAGCAACCACTCCTATTTTCCATCTGAAACTTGCCCAGTGGGTTGACTCTGGGCTTTGCACTCCCCTGTCCCACAGGACAGAGACAATGTAGAAGGAAGGTGAGAGGACTCATGGCTCAAGATAAAGACAATTCAATGGGTGGAGCAAAAGCTGCATGTACAGGGAAAAACAGATTACCTTCATCCTGGCCAGACCCAGTAATGGATCATAATGGATTGTGCATACATACCTGATTGTATTTCCTGATTCCAAGCTAATTTCTGAAATATCAAGGTATAGACACACCTCAAAAGTTTATCCCTTGTCCTGTTGTCTCAAACACTCAATTTCTCTTGATTTTTTTCATCCTACTCTCATTTCTTGTTCAAAGGGTTTGAAAAGCCCAGTTTTCATTTTCTTAAGACATCTTGCCCTTGACAGGTGCAATCACTGTTATTTGTTGTTTCCAGGCCCAACAGTTCTGGAGGTTTTTAATACCTTGTTGAAGCACCTGCGCATCAGTGTTGACTTTGAGATGGGTGACAGGCGCAGTTCAGCAGGAAGTGCCACTTTCAGCACAAGCTCCAAGGAGAACGATGAGAGGATTGTCCAGAATGCGATTATTCAAACAATTGGTGAGTAATACAATGACACAGGCTCACTTAAAATTCCTCCCCTTTTCCCCCTTCCCCAATGAGATGGTATTGGACCAGCTTGAATCATCAAGGAGTACTATGAAGTGCAGTATCTCTGATTGTGTTTGCCTCTCATTCTCAGGCTTGCTTTATGTGTTTGATTTCTGAAAGGCTGTTCTTTTAAATGTTAACTGAGCACATAGCCAAGAAGGTTATGAAAATTAAGAATGCTGGTGGACTTAAAATTAGTTTAAATTATATTATTTTTGAGGCCCTTGAAATGTAGAAATCTTTACCTTTGGCACAGAATTAATATTTGTCCTTTTATGAAAATCATGGCAAACAGTCATATACAGTAATACATATTTCAGTAGGTACTACTTTAAAGTTGATAGAAACTAATGTTAAACATAGTAGCAACAATGACACCTAATGGCCAGTTGTGCTACCAGGACTTAACTGAAGTACTTTAATGCACATCACTGAAAATGGGAGCACCAAATTCTGTAAATTATTTTCTTAAAATAGCATCTCCCCCTTTCTCAGATTTTCTCTTTTGGTAGTGATGTTATATATTGGGGTGCATTTATGATATGTATTCCTTTTCTTTAAGAACAAAGGGGAATGCAACTTCAGTGTTGTTCACTAATCTGTACCTTTGCTTATGCCTTGAAGCTTTCTAGAGCAGTAACAAGTACATAGCAGATTATTTCTCACAATTGCAGTAAAACTCACAAGCTAAAATGTTAAACTCCCACCAAAAAAATCCCAGAAACTCCACAATCCAGTCTTTTAAAGTGAAGCTTCTTTCTATTGAGGTAACTTTATACTGTTGCACAGCAATAAAATAAAATATCCGGAGTTGGAAGGGACCCGTAAAGATCACTGAGTCCAAATGTCTGTTCCTCCCAGGACTACCTCAACTAAACCACATGCCTGGGAACATTGTCCAGATGCTGCTTGAACTCTGTTGGGCTTGGTGCTGTGACCACTTCCCTGGGAAACCTGTTCCAGTGACCTACCACCCTTTCAGTGAAGAACTTTTTCCTCATGTCCCATCTGAACTTCCCTGATGCAGCTTCATTCCATTTCCTTGTGTCCTGTCACTGGTCACCAGAGAGAGATCAGACTTTCCCTTCTGCTGCCCCCTTTGAAGGTGTTTGATGTTCTTAGATTGAGGCACCCAAAGTGCACATGGACTCGAGGAGGGGCTGCAGCCGTGCCATGCAGATGGGACAGTCACCTCCTCAGCCAGCTGCTGATGCTGTGCTTGGTGCACCACAGGGCACAGTTGGCCCTTTGGCTACCAGGGCACACTTGATTCACACTGAGCTTGCCATTAACCCAAGCCACCGATCTCTTTCCATGGGGAGTGTTGGGAATAATGCCCTAAATAATGCCCTAAAACAGATCATAGTTTTATTCTTCACCTATTTTGACCTTGTTAATATGCTCCTTGTATTTATAAGGCTCTTCTTATAAAGAGAATGGCCCTATATCTCTTTTATCCTGTGATCTCATTGTCGTTTTATTTAGGATTTTTTGGAAGCAATCTCCCGGATTACCAGAGATCAGAGATTATGATGTTCATTATGAGCAAAGTACCTGTTTTGGGGGCAACTTCAAAATCACTGGATCCCAGTAACCTTGGGTTTGTATATCCTGCATTTTTAAATTTCTAATTAAAAATGTAGATTTTAAAATCCTGATAAATTAAGAAGTAAAAGACACTAAGAAAAGCAAAATGCAAATTCTCACTCCTTAGGGGCTGTATTAAATACTGTAAAGAACCAAGACAAGCACAGTGTCAGCAGAATGAAATCAACCTACTAATATGTTACTGATAGAAAGTTATTTTGCACTAGAACGGTTTTCTCTCTGCATCTGTACAGATGTTTCTGAAATTATGTACAAAATGGTGGTTAATTCCATAAATTTTTATATGTGTGTTTTGGGAATGAGAGAAATTGAATTACAAATAACGTTTTTTGAAATAGCTGCATAATTTACGAAGTGTTTTTAAGGTGAGGGGTTTTTTTCATTCTGTACAGGTTGACTTCAGATTAAGAAATAAACTGCAAAATTTCCAGAGAGTTTTAAATTTTCCCTATTTATTTAGAAATAGGAAAAAACTATAGGTGGGCAGACTTCTGTGATTAAAAAAAAAAATTTAAAAGTCATCCTACACTAAATACTTTTCCTTGTAACATGAATTATTTTGTTTAAAAGATACTTCCTCAGTATGGGGAAGTCACTGAAAAGGTTGCAGCTGTTCTTTCCAGATGTGCATGGACACTTTGCACCACATAAGTGATCCTCTACTGGATTATGTAGGAGATCATTGTCATTCTCCAGCTTCTTGGTAGCTTTTCATACAGTATCCCTGCAGCATGGGATGCTATTCCATGGAAGATGCAAATCTGTCTGTGCCAGGCAGTTGTCACTCATTATGAAGGTATTTGAAAATGAATCCATAAGAAAGTGTCTACTTGGATTAACAGTTGGGGGTGGTGGTTGTTTGTTTAACTGTACAGTTTTCCTTTTATGAGATTCTGTGTAAACATGTGCCTGAGCAGTGTGTTAGTATGATGTGCATATGTCACTCTGAACAAAGGCGTTCTGACTGCTCATAAAAAAGTCTTGCATTACTTGAAATTTTGGGTTCAGCTACCCAAGGCATTTGAATGATACAACAACCAGGATGATAGCCCATTAAGGTAGAAGTTTCCACTGTTATGTAGGGGCCAACTTCTGTGAACAGGATTGCTCTTTCTTTACACTATTTAATGGACAAAATGGCTTGTACATTTTTTAATTTCCTTAAAGAGTCTCTTTGAATGGAGCAATTTATTCCAAGTGCACTTTTATCTCCAAAGATCTTGAAAGAATGGTGACTATATACCATTAGCTATTGGCAAATTTTAGTACCAGCAAAAGGGAAATGAAAACAGATGAAGAACAGGTCAAGTAGTGTTCCATGTACCTGTGATATGAAAACTGAGGAGTCTTGTAGCTTTTCTTACAGATTTTGCAGATAACTTTTTTTCCAGTCTCAAAGTTTTGGGGTCTGACTCAAACAAGACATGTCCTCATTTCTTAAAAGACTCAATTGCATTTTAATGCAGGAGAAATTTTTTAGTGCTGATGCTTGTGAAAATAAAGTCAAGCTTGTAGTGGTTGAAAATTTCTAAGAGATTTCTAAGTAAAACATGACGATTTAGATGTGCATCACATACACAATTTACTATTTTCTTCAGTTGCATGGGATCAATTTTTTAAGCCTTCCTGTAAATGTGTCTTTCAAAACATTTAGTTATTACAGCTCAGTTGGAGATATTTTCTCTTTATCTGTGATCATCCAGCATCCATTCCAGGACTGCTGTATTTACTTGTCAAAAATGAGATGATGTCTAGAGTGGAATAATATTTTGGAGATATGCAAGAAAGCCTAATTTGCAACTTTTTTTTTCCAATTGTAGTGATTTGGGAACCAGAAGGATTCAAATCATGTTATTGAGATCATTACTTATGGTAAGCCTTCTGTGATCGGTATGCTATGTTATAAACACACAGTGTTTCACTTTATGTATATATTTACGTATAAAAGTACAGTATAACAACTCTGGATTATGAAAATAAACATACATTCATATTGCATAGACCTGTAATTCTGTTGTGTAAAATTGTGAAAGCATTTTCCCAACTTACATTACAAGCAGCACAAGAAATACGCTTCCATCTCTTAGAGCCCTTTAGTGAATGTCAGTTATAATTGGATCTGCATATCCAAAAGAACATCATAGAGTAGGTTGAGTTCTGCCAGCAATACTGGCAACATCAAAGTGAAATCACTTTTATCTCTGAGCCTGGAAAAATGGTAATTAGTAGAATGGACAATATTCTTAAAACCATAGCAATGGCTACCTATCTCCAAGCCATTAGAGCCTCAGACACTGTTGTTCTTTCCTTCCTAATGTTTTCCAAGTTTTCTTGTAAGGTGTGATTGAATTTTTTATCACAAATACATTTTGCAACTGTAAACCTTCAAAGAGTATTTCTGGAAGTAGACCCAGATGGTAAGAATCAGAAAGTAGGTAGTAAAGGAGACTCTTGCCAGTAGAATCCTGGCCTGTTTTGTTGCAGAAGCTGAAAATTGTTTAGTGACTCAAACAGGGGAAATAGCATGAAGAATGATTTCATAACTAAAGCAAAATGCCCTCCTGGAAAATTAGTTTCTGTCCCTGCTTTGACATGAAACTTGTATGTGGTATTAGGCAAATTGGTTAAACCATTCTTGGTTTGTCCAAATCTGAAATCTTAGACTCTGGTTTGCAAAAAAGCTGGGCATTCACAGTTGCAATTTAAGGATAGAAAACTTGTTAGAAAGGACCTCAGGTGGTCATTTGCACATTGTTTTCATTAACATATACTCTGGTATGTCTAAGCTGTTCCTGACAGTATTCATCGCACCAGTCTTAAAATTCCATTTAAGTAGGTAGAAATTATTCTGATGATTTTGGGTGCTGCATAGCTTATAAGTGTGCTTTAAAGGAGTCAAATTGTACGTGTGGAAGGGATTTAACATTTTGCACACTGAATTTTGGTTTGTATCCTCTTTCAGAATATAGAAGTAAAATTCCATTGTGTCACAAAGGTGTGAAAGTCACTGTTCTAATGTTTAATGAATTACTCAGATAAATATTGTGGGGAAATAATCATCATTGTACATCATGTATTCTTTGCAAAAGAATAATATTTCATAACATAATTAGTCTGTTGTCATGCATACACACAGGCAGACAAGTTAATGCTATACAGGCAGTTGAAATCTGGCACTTCATTAAAAGTGTGCACTTAGATTATCAGCCTTGCTGCTTGTAATATTAGTAATTTTCCATTTTCAGAATGATTGATGAGATACCTTCCTGTCCCCTGGTGTTCCTGTGCCAGCCATGTCCCTTTGAACCCCCTCACATAAGCTGTGAGCATTGTGCTTGCTCAGTGTCGTGGTTTAACACAGAGGCACCAGGGACCACGCAGTCACTCACTCACTCTGCCCCAGTGAGATGGGGCAGAGAATCAGGACAGTGAGAAAAGTGGGTTGAGATGAAGAGAGTTAAGTAAGTAAAAAAAGGAAGCCAAGAAAAACAAAACCAAGAATAATAAAATAAAACAGTACCCCCACCTAAAACCCAGTTGCTCACCCCAAGCTGGATGATACTCAGCCAGTCCCTGAGCAGTGGCAGCCCTCACAAACGGCCTCCTGTTCTGCTGCTGAGCATGACACGTTTTCCTGTGGGACATCCCTCTGGAAGTGGGTAAGCCCTGCTCAGCAGTAACTAAATCATCCCTGTGTTACCAGCACTGGTTTGGTCACAAATCCAGAACACAGCAGCGTATGTGCTACTATAAAGGAAATGAACTATCCCAGCCAAAACCACTACAATGCAGTTCACCTGTAAAATCTGTAAGGGTATGGAATATTTATAAAGAAGATACAACTATTATGTAAGTCTCAGATAAAAATATTATTGCATTTATTATAATTAAATTTTGCATAATTTTGCTCCCCACATCCTCAATGGGTTATATATACTTTGCAGTTTCTCAGTCTGTTTTGGTTTTGAGATTGTAATAGTATGGTAACCTCCATTTAAAGGGATGGTAAATTTTAAATATTTCTGACTGCTGTAAATGTTCAACTAATTAATATTTGAATTGTCAGCTAGAGCTTTATTTTTCTTTGTGTATCTACAGAGTTTTCTTTAATTAAAAGTAATTTATGAGACAAGTAAGAGGTAGTATTAATTTTTTAAAAAAGCGAAAATAACACTACGGTACCAGATTTCTAAGAAAGTAATATTTGCTGCTTACTTCATGTTTTACCATAAAGTAGTATCCCTGAATGTTTAAGATGTACACATAGGCCCTGATTTCTCATTTTTCATTTAGCATGAACTTGCTCTACCATATGTGAGCAGCTCATAACCCTACATGGAAACATCTCTATTGTAATTATTGTCTGTTGGAATTACTATCATCTTCATTTTATGCCCTGCAGCTTTTCATAGACCATATAAAAAAACCCCATAAATCATACTTTTATTTTTTGAATCTGGGTGTGTTTGTAGAGAAAGGATCCTGAAAAGTACTTTTAACAAGAGGTAGTTAATTTGAAAATATGTGCTTAAGTCTGTCCAAGTTCATACTGAGGTCAGGAATTTTCAAAATTAATGCAATTTGAATCCAGCTTGTGGATGCCAAAGCAAACCCACTAAAAAGTAAGTGACAGCTGCAATTAATTCTTACAATGCAGTAATGACACACATTAATTTTACTTCCAACAATGAACAGGTGACTTCAGGATACAAAGCCACAACAATAAGTAATGCACTTCCTGCCCCCTTTCTGGACCCATTGCTATCTCCTTCACTCATGGAAGACTCTGAGCTGAGGCAGCTGGTCCTGGAAATCTTGCACAACCTCATTGATCGGCATGACAACAGAGCCAAGCTCAGAGGGATAAGGTAGTGCTTTTTGTGTATTGACCTACTTGAAATTTCAGTTGATTACCTGAAGGACAAGTACTGTTGATTTTTTAATGTTTTTATTAGTACGAATTGTTCGTGTACTGTTTTGGTAAATGCACCGTGCTCAGTGCCATTTATTGATGGCAAGTGTTTTGTGGGTAAGCCTCAGAGCACAGTACCAGTGACCATTACAAGTATCTGCTAGTTTAGCTGTGAAGACAAAGTATCTTATTTTATGTAGAGGAAAAAAAAATACGTGGTCATCATAATTCTCTTTTTGGTTCTGCCTCTACAACTGAAATTTGAATATCATTGTTAAGCATGAATATAATTAAAATGGGAATTGGGTCAAGATCTATTTGAATAGTTCCTGTATTTCACATCCTCTTCCTTTTCAACTTTTTTTTTTCTTTTGCTAAAACAACACATTTCTTTCATTTGTAGAATAATACCAGATGTTTCTGATCTAAAGATAAAACGAGACAAGATTTCAAGGCAAGATGTAAGCTTCATGAAAAAGGTAATAGAATGAAACATCACTTTTCTATCTAGAAACAAACTAAAGTAACTGAACCAGTTGTTTTGCTTTTCTTTTACAGCTGTGGTTTTGTAACAAGTCTCAAAGACCAGTTTCAAATTATTGTAATCAAATTACAATGATTTCAGTGTTGAGGTTCTCTAGATACTTGAAAGATGATTCCATGCAATAAAATTTTAATTTATGTCTTCAGTTAAAACATTTATATGCGTGAAATTAGAACAGCATATGTCTAAACCATGGTTCTGAAAAGACCTCCCTGTAGTTAGATCCCTGTGCAGCATTTAATTTTTGCTCAGTAGTAATTTTTTACATGTATGGCTTTTATTTTGCTGTATTTTTAGACAATTTTGTATTTAGAGATTTTTATAGTTGTAGTACAAGGACTTATGTCTTATGTTTGAGGTAAAGATGTCAAAGAAAGTTAAATCTGCAGGAAAAATCCATCTTGTTAAAAGGTTGTTTTTACAGGACTTTGTACCAGATGAATTCTCAGTATATTTGATTCTAAGGAAAAACAGGGGTTTTTTAGGTGATACTTAGATCGAGTGAAATTACTTACAGTAAAGACCTTGTTTTTTATGTGGGAAAAATGAATAAAGCTATTGCTGTGCTATGTCATTCTTGACTGTGGTTTATCTGTGTGGGTATGTTTGTAAATAAAAAATAGAAATTACTGAAGTAGGCAAAAAAAAAGCAGATATGCAAATATTATGCAAACTAGAGTTGTGCAGCATTCAAGTAACATTCAAGATAAATGTCCTTGCTAAGTTAGTCCAGTTAATATTCTTTCCCATACATATACGACTGGAATAATACAAATATAAAAAATTCTCCAACATTGGCAATCGTTAGTTATGTGTCTTAAAAAAAGTGAATCTAATTTTAATTCGTTAATTTAATAGCTATGATTTAAAGCAGTTTTTATAAGATGTATTTACTGATTTTGCTAGATGAAGCTTGTAGCTGTCAAGCTAAATGTTGGAATTGTTAATACTGATCTGAAAAAAAGGGCAGAAGAGGAAAAGAGATTCTTCCCAGATCAAGAAAAGATCACAGAGGCTTCTAAAAAATGTATTAACCCTGGGAAATGAAGTCATTCAGTGATTATCTGTGTGATGCTGTTTCAGGTGCATGTCATAGCTGGTGTAAATGTGCATGTTAGCTGCCTGCTCTTCCCAGATCTTTCACATAATCAGAGGAGAGGGAAGAGGCATCTCCAGCAGTCCATTAAGATCTGGATGACCATTTAGGCTGGCTTGATGTTACGTGGGGGTTCTGAGGGAATTGTGTATCATAGCCAGGTGGAATGGAGCCAGACATAGCCACAAAAATCTTCATCTCAGGCCACTTTTTCAGTTTGTTTCTATCCTTTCTTTGAAGGGAAATATTTAACTTCTTGCATTTTCCAGTCTTTCAGAAAGATACATATCGAGAAAATCCACATAATCATTTGTTTTCCTATTTAAGTGCAATTCTTTAGCAGTGGGATAAAAAATTTCATTACTTTTATTTTCCAAGTATACTGGGTCTTTAAACAGATAACCTTTGCTCTGCTTATTTCATAGTAGCTTCTCTGCTTTGCTAATAGCTCTGTTTCTCTCTTTTCTAAATACAACGTATATTTGAACAACTGATTTTAGAAGTAATGAAAAGACCAACAACATCTTCATTGTTTCTTAAGTAAATATGTCCTGTTTGAAAAAGAGAGGTTAAAAATAACTTTTCTTTCTCCTTCTAGAGCTCAGGTGGTACTTATAGAGACAGAGTTAGTCTTTAGATCTTGAAAATTAATTGTGTCATCTGAAACAGACTTGTACCCCCACATACAGATTAAGAGTGCTGGGGTGGTACTGAGTTGTGTGTTGCATGAAACACCCACTGCTTCTTCTGCATTTCTTGTGTTTGCATTTTTGTGTTGAGATAACAGTTTCTTTACAGAGATTTGGTTAGGCATAGTGTTACGAGGAGAAGAAAGTAATTTTTGATGTGGAGAGTCTTTCATTAAATGACTTGGGTTCGTCACTAGAGCTGCAACCTCCCTACACACATGGGTAAATGAGCCCTGCTCACCTTCTGAAATACCTGCTAGCAGAATTTTTTCTTGGTTTTCTCTTCAAGGGGAGTTGCTTAATGAGCAAATTTCATGTCTTCACAAAGATAACACTTGAAGCTCATCAGTGACTTGAATGTTCTTGAGAATGTTTCAAGATTACTTTTTGGTTTCTCCTTTCCATAAATGGACAATTCTTTTATTTTCTTTTTAATATTTTGACAGGAAATTAATTCCAGTATCTGACACTGTGCAGTAATCTTGCAATTCTCTGTATCATCTTCCCTATCTGTACATTTCTGCATAAAATACAACAGTGCTGTGTTTATAAAGAAGCTGTTGTTAGAAACTTGAGGTCTACTTGATTAATCATGTACTTGTTTGTGTATGTATGTGTTCACATGTATTTTATCCTTTTTTATTTTTCTAATTCTCTATCTAAATTGATTTAACATCAAATTGGCCCCATTTGGAGTAGAGAGCTGGATTAGAAGATCTTCAAATATCCTTTTTAACCTAAATTATTCTATTATTTAATACCCATTTTCCCTTTTATGTCTTTTATAGCATGGTCAGCAGTTGTACAGACACATCTACTTAGGCTGCAAAGAAGAAGACAATGTCCAAAAAAACTTTGAACTGCTGTTTACATCTCTAGCTCTTACCACAATTGAACTGGCCAATGAAGAAGTGGTTATTGACCTCATTCGATTAGCTATTGCCTTGCAGGTATGAGTCTATGCTGGGTTCATTGACTGACAATTTATATTTGTACTTGGAGATATGGAGAACTTGGGGGTTTTGTACATTGATCTTCAAATTGGAAATCTCGTTATTTGGTCCAAACTTGATTGATCCACTAAGGAAGTGCACTTTGTACATATCACTTACTAATGGGGAAGCATCAGCTAATCAGTTATGTGACAAACTTCTACAGCATGTGCTGTTCAGGATAACCTGCAGATGTGGAAATTTGTTGGAACTTTCTTAAACTTGCCGATACTCATTGGCAGATTGACAAAGTATTATGGTCTTATGAGAGTGTTCTGTATAAAATGTATGGACTGTCCACACCCAGGATGAAAAGTTTTGTGTAATTGATTGGTTGGGAATAGTTATCAAACCAAGCTGCTTAATCTTACCTTAGAGTAAAATTCTGTCAGTGTCTTAGCAGGCTTCATTCCTTAAAATTTCCTTAATAGGATCAAACATTATCTCATACTTGCATACAGTCCTCAGGGAAACAATGTAACTTATTAAGTTTATCTGCATTGAAATAAAGCATTAAAAAAAAAAAAAGTAGTGCTAACATGTGCCCTGGAAATGTGATGAAATCAGGTCCTGTATTCCCTGTTCACTCTGTCATTAACCTTGTTCCCAAATGTGCAGCTGCATTATGAAGCCTCTGCTCTGAAATGCAGTGTGCATCCTTAATTTTAAAATCTGTCACTGAAGCAAATCCTTACTTGATGGAAATGACATTAGGATCTTTACTAGAGCAAAAATAATGCAATCTGAATAAACAGAGAAGTGCTAATATGCATTAAATAATTCCCTTTATTGTGCTATATCTGTGACTCACACAGCTGATCTTTATTATCAAACTGCTGTTTCTAATTTTCCTGAGAAAATGTTATGATCAACAGGTGGTAAGGACAAGAGACTATCAATCATTAACCTGTTCTTCCTTTCTGAGAAACAGAATTTTGAGTTGAGTAAATTTACTTCTCTTCATAATGATTGAATCTTTTAAGCTCTCTAACTTCAGATGAATATATTCCTAATTCAGGAGTGAGCTAAAAGACTAGAATTTTAAGATGAGAGATGTCAAATGTTAAGTAATAGTAGATAAACATCATATCTAGTGTTACCAATGATAATTTTGACTTCCATGTATTCAGGACAATCTGTTAACTTTGAAAAACATAATGCTACCCCTTACATTTCAGGACATTGCCATCATCAATGAGGATAATCTGCCCATGTTTAATCGTTGTGGTGTCATGGCGTTGGTTGCAGCGTATCTAAACTTCCTGAGTCAGATGATTGCAGTCCCTGCCTTTTGTCAGCATGTCAGCAAGGTACCACCATTGAATAACTCAGCTCAGTTGAACAGTACACATTCTAATGTACAGTCAGGAAATAACTTGTGTCAAGTAGTTGCTTGTGGTGTTGATCTCCCATATTTGTGTCCACTGACAATGTTCTTGATCTTCAGTCTCTCATGGCACTACTTGCTGACTCTTAAAATTATAAACACAATAGTGTTCTCTCAAGGTACAGTATTTTTATTTTGCATATGGTACCGTGTATAATGAGAGAAATCCCCATCTGGTACAAGACTTTACAGCCTCACTGTCTTTGGTAAAACAATACTGACATACACAAGACCATGAGAACCAGATTTTTAGTCTAAAGGGTGGGAGCCACAGTCTCTTTCCCTAGTTAAAAGAAATCCTAAAGGTCTTATTTATGCTGACATAGATGTTAGTGAAGGTTAGTTATTGAAGAAAACAACTATGGAGCTACTCCATTTGTCTTGTTTGACTTGGGGTTTTTTTTCAGGTCATTGAAACCAGAAGTGTGGAAGCATCTTATTTTCTACCAGAAACAATTTTCAAAGACAAATGCAAGTAAGTAGATACAAAGTGGGAATTGGTGGACAGTGAAGTCCCTATTTTGCTATTAAAAATCATACATCATTGAAAAACGTTACATATTTGAAAAAAAATCAGAGGTTTTATAGTGTTCTGGATAGGCAGAAGAAACCGATGCATTAAAAGCATGTAGACTTAGAGGGGGGGGAAAAAGTGGGTTTCAGACTTTTTTATGGTAGTCAGAGGCATTTATGCACAATAGGATGCTCAGTGTGGTGACACACCAAAACAAATTTTCACTGAATCACAGAAGGGGTGAGGCTGGAAGGGATCTCTGGAGGTCATCTGGTCCAAGCCCCCTCCTTCAGCAGGGTCACCTAGAGCAGACCGTGCAGGACCACATCCAGATGGCTTTGGAATATCTCCAAGGATGGAGACTCACTATGTCTCTGGATAACCTGTGCGAGTACTTAGTCACCTTCACACAAAAAAGTGTTTCCTGATGTCCAGCCAGAACCTTCTGTGGGTCAGTTTGTGCCCATTGCCTCTGGGTCTGCCGCTGAGCCTCACTGAAGGGTGTCTGGCTCTGAGGCCTTTCCACTCTCCTGCTCTTAATGGAGTCACCTTTTTCTCTCCATGCTGAACTGTCCCAGCTCTCTCAATCTTCCCTGGAGAGATGCTCCAGTCCCCTAATCCACCTTAGTGGCCCTTTGGTGGGCTCTCTAAAGTAAGTCCATGTCCTGGCGAGCCCAGCTCCTGACTCAACACTCCAGGTGTGGCCTTACCCGAGCTGAGTAAAGGGGAAGGATCTCCTCCCTCGATCTGCTGGCAGTGCTCCTCCTGGTGCAGCCCAGGATATCTTCAGTCTTTTTTGCCACAAGGGCATGCTGCTGGCAAATGACTAATATTACAATTAATTAATTACTGTTAGTATTACTGTTGCTGTGCAGGGTTGTTTGGTTTTTTTTATAATTTTTTTTTATTTAGCAGAGATCGTATTATATCAAGATGTGGCAGAATATGTGAAGAACATATTTCAGATAAACAAGAAGTGTTAAAGTAATCTAAAGTACAGCAGAAGTTTCCAACAGACAAATTTTAAGTGTATATTCATTCCTAAAAAAATGACCAAGCTTTATTTCCATCTGATCGTTACCATTGACCCTTCCTGGTTGCTCACAGACATTGGAAAAATATTTTACTTACCCAACAAATATCTATTGGTAGACAATAACTTCAAATATGTATTTTGACAGTCTTCCAAAATCCTTAGAGAAGGATGAAACAGATTTATTTTTCCTGACGAACAAGATTGCAGAATCATTAGGAGGCAGTGGATACAGTGTGGAAAGATTGTCAGTTCCGTATGTGCCCCAGGTAACAGGTAAGCAGTGATTAGTAGCAACACCACTTAGTACCAGTTATTAAGAATGTTTTCTAATGTGTTGTGTTCCAGTGAAATGTAATGTGACTGCTTGGCAACAAAACCTAATCAGATCATTTTGTGTTCTCAAGATGTATTTTTTATCATTAGCTACTGTATTACTGCTAAGTTTCAACTATTTGTTCTTTTAAGTTTTTTTTTTTTTCCCTTAAAGAAAGGAAATGAGGCAGGAAGGCCTTAGAATCCACTTTGACTCTTTAATGAAGTCTTTGCATTCAAAAGAATACCTGTGCTAACTTGAACTAGAAAATGAGGAAGGAATATACAAGCCAGCTTACTTTATCCTGTTCATGTAAACATTGGATGAAAGATACTCCATCTTTTTGCCATATGTTCTTGTGTTGATTTGCATTATTTGCCTTAGTTAAATTCTCAGTGAGCAGATGTTAATTTAAGCAAGAATGGGATGTTTTCCTCCATCAGACACCTATGCAAGCTTAGTGTCAGGTAACAGTGGAAATAAAGTATTCCCTGAGGAAGGTTTGTGGGAGTTCGTGCTGCACAGGCTGTGTGAGTAATGTGTGAAGGACTAGCTAGTATGGGACATATGTATGCTTTTGACTTTTAATATATTTTCAACAGCCAATTGAGCAACTTATTGAAAAAAATTGATTGAATAATTTGTTTTCTTAATCATGTGTGTTTTGTGGTATGTAACTGGTTGCTATTGTAATGGACATGGCACACCCCAGCCCAAAGCATGAACTTTTAAATTACCTAGCAGAAAAATGTGATTTCTGTGTTCGCTAGCTCACACACAGAAAGAACCATAGTGCATACAGACAGTGAATGCCAGATGTGCTGCTCTTGCAGTCTGATTCAGGGACATTGCTGCCTGCTCTTGAATTATCTTTTTTGGCTACTTGTTGTGAGAGGAATCGAGTTCTCTAGAGAGCAGGTATGGTTTTATCCCAAATGTGAGTACGCACACAAGTGATATGTTCCAACACAGCCAGTGTCTGCTTTCTGTTGCTGGTTATCTTCTTCTAAAAATGATAATGTTCCTGTACTTACTTCTTCTGGCATCCAAAAAAACAGCTAATGTTATATTTTAGTATTGGCAGAAGAGGTAGGCAGCAAGTGAGGAAATGTTACAGGCTTTGAGTGAATGAGAATGGAGTGAGGAAGACAGCCTGGTTTGAAATTTATGTTAAGCCTCTTCTAGAAAACCCTGATATATTTGTACCCAAATGACCTTGCTAAGGTTTTCTTGTACACTTTGCTAAAAATGCATTCCTATACAGGAAGAGACGTAAGTTCTGACATCAAGATTCATTAAGTTTAGCTGCAAGTGTGTGATTAACTGCCTCTGCAGGTGATGATGAGAAATTGCCATATTTAATCCTTAACCATAGCATATATGAATAAGATGGGTTCAGGGGTTTTTGTAATCTTTTTATAAAGAGCAGCAACCAAAATTTGTTCCTTGACTGTTGCCATAGCTAGTTAAATCTATTAATCTCAAATATTCATTAAACCTGTGGAATATTGAGCTTCCAAGGTTTTAATTTAACTAAATCAGGATCAAGTGAATATTTTGGAATTCCTAAGCTTTTCTTTTTTTACTGCATTGAAATGTTACATTTCTGCTATTAATATTATAATGCCAGAATGTAGTGTTTCAAAAGAGACCATTAATCTTAGTAAAAAACGATCCATTTTTTATATATTCCTGTGAAATCTAGAGTTGAACTCGAAAAGCCGGTAGATGTTTCATCGTAATTATTTTTGGTCTTTCCAAATATCAGTGACATAATGCTTAACTATGACTTATAGACATAATTTTGTTATCTTTGTTGTCTTTGTTTCATGTCTTGATACTTAATAGTTTGAAAGACATTCATATCTGCAAATTTTTGCACATTTTTCTCTTTCTTACTTGGGGGAGGGAGAAAACTAATAATTTAAATGTACTTTCAATCATCTTTTTGTCTATATATGTGTATATATATATATGTACATATATTTAATTCAACTCTATTTCCATCAGGCAAAAAACCACATAAATGCAAACACAAGTCAAAAGGTAAAAATGAGCTGTAGGTCAGCCTGCTCTTCTGCCTGTGGTGTGTCCCTGGATGTGCAGTCAAAAAATGCTTTTAGAAGGCCTAAAGACCTTTAGGCCAGAAATTGTGTTGTACTTAGTGCTTCCTTACGCTTTTTGGTTTCTCTCCTTGACATGCCTGTAGCAATGCTGTGAGGTTTGCTGTTGTGTTTACTCATGATTTGGTACTCTACAATTCAGTAGTTTCCTGTTTTGTTTTCCTGAGCAGGTAGTAGAGCCAGAGGTATCATTTTTGTGATGGTACTAATTACCTCTTTGAGTGACATTGCAAAAATTTGTAGAAAGTTGGAAGAAGCTCTCAGTTGTTCAAAGAGTGATGATTCATCTTTAGTCATTGGCCATTCAGGATAATGACTGCACAAAGACTAGCATCTCTAACCCAGGAAAAGAGGGACCTTAAAGATCTTCTGGTTCCAAGCCCCTTGCCACAGGCTGGAACACCTTCCACTAGACCAGGTTGCTTCAAAGCCCCATCCAGCCTGGCCTTGAACATTTGAGGGATGGGGCATCCATAGCTTCCCTGGTCAGCAGGTACCAGTGCTTCACCATCCTCACAGTAAAGCATTTCTCCTAATATCTAATCTAAATCTACCCTCTTTTAGTTGAAAGCCATTGCCCCTTGTCTTATTGCTACATGCCCTTGTCGAAAATGATGGATCCCACTTGATCAGTGAGGTGACACAGGGCTGCTCCCATTGTCCCTGGGCAATGTGGCCAAGCCTTCTGGGGCAGCCTTGGCAGGGCCAATGGATGTTGGGGCTCTACCACTGTCCTTGTGCCCCTGGGCTCCTTCATGTGTGTGGATGAACATTGTACCTTATAAGAGAGAAAATGGTAATTTTCACAATTTTTTTACCTACGTAATATGTTGAAATTAGAGACAAATGGGTATTTTTCATAGGCAAGTAGTGAGGCGTCCATTACAAAAATGAATTTTCTCCAAAGTAGTCCCTAAAATGTATCTTCCGGTGTTTGTGTGTCACTTACTGAGAGAGCAGCAAGATGGCAGCAGAGATGTGGTTTTGTCGGGTGTTTTCTCTTGGGAACTGAGGTGCTTTCCTCAGATGTGGAATGTATTGGGTCATGTACCAGTGAGCCATCAAGAAGTAAAAATTCAGTAAATCCTTCAGAATGCTGCTTCAAATGCTCAGAGTCTCTGAGAACCTGGCAAATATTAGTAGAATTCAGGTGTTTTTCACTAACCTTCTTTCATTGCCTCTTGATCTTAAAAATGACATCTCATTTATGCAACTTCTGAGAGTTATTTCTTGATTTTTAAAAGCTGAGCACGTTCAGCTCTGCTGGAATGAATTATGTTTGTTCATGCTCAATATTTGCACTGCAAAAGCACTTTGCTTTACTAGAAACGGTTTAAACAAAAGTTGCAGAAGAACCAGCATACATTATCTTGTCATGGGGGTTTTACAGTCCTTCTCTTTGTTTTAGTATCAAGTGCCTGTAAGTGCTTCTAACTGTGCAGTGCAAGTCATCAAAGAGTAATAGCCAGGTCCAAATGGCTTGATCATGGCTAAAATCTAAAGTGTAACATTGCGGTGCATGGTTTTGTAAATGAGATACACAAATGTCAGGCCACTCAAGTCTCTGGCAGAGGATCCTCGTGACAAGTCTTAAAATGTTTTTTTAGTATTTATTAAAATCTTATGTTAATATATTGAATGTCAAAAATGAGAAAACACTATTGCTGCATTGTCTCAGGACTGTATTCACAGAAGGAAATTCTGTCAACTGATGAATCATTTGATCATAATCTCCTTATGCATTAATTAAATGATTGTGCTTCTTTGAGTATCAGCACAGTTGGTCTTATTCTGACAACTTTTTAGGCCAGCTGGACCTGCTAAAATATTTGTAAGAAGTGAGAAATGGAGAGAATTTTTTTCACCCAGTAGATTTTTAGACTCGCTGAATATGGTACTTGTAGCAACAAGAATGAGGAAGGATTGTTGTTCATTTCCATTCAGAAATCTTTGTTTCTTCTGTCAATGAATCATCTTCCAAAAAGCCTTTTTCTGTTTCAGAATATCCTAAACTTAAGACCTTAAGACTTCAATTTCACAAACCAAAAAAATAAGTTCAGGCTTTTATAAAGGATTTGACAGCTATATATGATTACATGCTATGTTATTTATTATGCATTTGAAAAACACCTCATCTCAGTTTTTAAAGAACTGGACTTTCAAGGAAAAGTTGAAAACATCTGGAATGAGAGGGGGAAGGAACTATGAAAAGGTTGTTTTCCTTCATATTTAGTAATTTAGAGCAGTGACTGATTATTTTTCACAATTCAAATGATAAAATAGATGATCTTGGGTTAAACAGGCATATGGAAACAAATCTGCATCTGATGGGTAGAAATTTGAGTGATCATGTTTCAAGTGTGTTATGCAAAAAGTGAGATAATTTGTTTCTGTGCTAGATGAGGACAGGCTCTCCAGGAGGAAGAGTCTTGTGGACACACTGTCTATTCAAGTGGATATTCTGTCTCTCAACAACACAGCACAGGTATGAAAATCAGATTATTTTAAAGCACTATCATGAGTAGAGGGAGGGGGGAATGCAAGTGAAGTTTTCCCCAGAAGTCGAATATTTGATCTAGCAATGCTAAATGCTTCGGGGGGTTGGATTTTTCAGGTTGTGTGTTTGCAGAAATGTGTTGTCAAAGATGCTGTGCTGATCTTATTCATAAAAGACTGTTTTGTCACTACAGTTTCTACAGATAGTGCTGCAGAATATGGGGCAGCAATACATATATTTACATACCAAACAACTGGTATTTTATAAGTAAATACTCTAAAATGTTTTCTTTGCCTTTTGAAGGATACAATAAATTTCAGCATCTGCATCCCTATATCATTTGAAGTATTTGAGGGATTTGTTCATCAGCCTATGAGTAGAGGGAAGAAGCCTAGAGAGGCAGAAGCCTAGTGGGAAACCTGCTGTCTCTGAGTGGGGCAGGGAAAGACGAGGCTGCGTGCACCAGTGTCACTGTTCCCCTCCAGAAGAGTTTAGCATGCAGCACTTAAAAGTCACAGGAAGGATAAAGTAGCAACAAAAAGTTCATATGTAGGGTACAGGAGCTGATGCTAATTATCCCTTAGGAAGACTGCATTATAATTAAAATTATCCCACATCGTTTGACACTTCATTTGAAGTATTTCTTAAAATAAATTTCTACTTCTACTGAATCTTTTCTGAGGTTCTGCTGATTTTTATTAACCGAGTTTCTGCTGGCTGCAATACAGATTAGCTGTTGAAATTGAGGTGTTTGTACCTCAGATGAGGTACAGATGATTTCTTCTTTTGGCATCTTCAAACACACACTGCCTAGAGACATGAAGCAAAATGTGTGGACTGAGTCAAGCTGAGTGTTAGTTAAAAATTCAGTATTAAGCTATTGCAAAGGAGCAAGCTTCAGTTTAGACAAAAGTGATATGTTTTGCATTATTATTATTGTTATTATTGCTATTATTAATCCTTTTTGCTTTTTGCTGACAATATCTCAGATGATCTTTTATGTTCTTGTTTTTGTGCTTTAGCAAGGATACAGACAGAAGTTCAGGAGAAAGAATAAAAAGGTGTTTGAAAAATAAGTGAGACAGTCAGATCTCTAGGTTTCTGAAGCAAGTAAATGTTCCTTATAGAACTGGGGCTGTTTGACATTACTATTCTTTAAAATCATGCATTATATGTGGTTATGTGTGACTGAACAACTCTCTTGAAAGTAAAATTAAATGAGAGAAGTTTCCATTTCAAATTTCAAGTTACGCTGATGTTATGCCAAGCATTGATACATAGACCTTTTTGAAGAAGATGTAGTGGTTGTAGATAAATCGAAACCTGGGTTCTCAGTTTAGTGTGGTCTTAGTGTAGTCCAGTGTCTTGGATAATTAATTACTTTTTCTCTCTTAAAATCAAGAATTTTATTAACCAGAACCCAGGAGCAAAGTATTTCTCCTTGACTTGCTTTATGAGTTTTTTTTTAGAAAGCAAAGGACAAAATAGTATTTTCCAGTTAGCTGACTACACCTTCATACCTATATGTGAAATCTGGTTTTCTTGCTGTGTAGATTGATAAGTATAACAATCCATAACAGTCAGCAGAACTAAACTGCAAGAAAAATGAGCATGAAGCTTTATGATTGGGAGTATTACCTACTTAATAGAAGTTTTAGGATTAATGATGTATGGTATAATTTCTGCACTGAGGTAGAAGACTGTTTATCCATAAAATGGTTGTTATTGTGTACAATACAAATGCAATTCTTCTGTCAATGGACTCAAACTTTTTTGTGGTGCCAAGTCTCTTAGTGAATCCTGTTCAGGAAGGTGGGATATTCAATAGTTATCTCCATTTAGAAGGTGAAAGCACTCCTAAAAGCAGATAGTGCTTCTGTGATATTAACAACCAAGTATAATGCTGGGTAATATAAGCACCTACTGTGGATGTTAACTAGAACTAAGAAAGGCTACCATAAACAAGTATTATTTACCAAATGTGAATTGTATAAAAGGTGATTATTTCAGAAGCTGGATATTCTTGATCTATAGCCATAGCTACGAATATTTGACAAAAAAAGTTTTCACTGTTTATTTGTTGTTTCACTGTTTCTTTATTAATCTTATATTCATTCAGAAGTAGAGAATACATGCTTATACAGTAAAACATGTTAGAAAAGTATAATTTACAACTGCAGCTCATGAAATAACACTCATGTAAAAAGGAAACAGCTACTTCTGCTGGCTTATCCCTTAACAGTAGCTCAAGCCGATGAATTTAAAAATTGAAGAATTAAGACTCTTCTGATTAGGATGAAGGAATTTTCTGCCACCTTACAGATCTCTTATTTTAAATCATGTTAGACTATTCTAAACAATTAATGTTTATCTGGAAAAATAAAAGTGCTGCCTGCTTACATGTTGGAAGGATTGAAGTGGGGAAGTTCAAGCCAAGAAACCATGTTATTTATGTTCAGGTGAACGTTGTTCTACCATCCAAACATTCTCCCCTAATACCTTGACAGTGGTTTTACTGTAAGTGTATTTGCTGGCATAGAAACTAGGTCTAAAACCAGTGGAAGCACTTTGGTTATTTTGCAGTACCAGGCAATTCCTGGCAAAGTACATCTGCAGCAGCAAATGAATATTCATATCATTAGATAAATTAATTTTCTCAGTGCATCAGACATAGCTTGTCATGAAGAGCCCTTTAACTCCAGTGTTTATCATGTAAGTTTCAAATTATTTGGAGCCATAATGGTACAAAGTTAGCCTAAAGCAGTAATCATTTTCCACTCTGCACTCCACTGTTTTCTCTTATTTTAGCATCACGTTTCTGGTAGCTCAGCGAGTCTCAGGAAGCAGTTGATGTTATTGGCTGTCTAGGAACCAGTACTGAGATTTTACAGTACAGAAACACCACACCTAAAGGAGTGTTCTGCCAAAATTCAAATCCATTTGTAAAGTATTGTTGCCATAAAGCATCTTGACTAGAATTATGAAGTTTTTCCTTTATCTCACTGGATAAAAATTTCCTCACTGATTTCAGTGGCTTAGAAATGTGAATTAGTGGTTTCTTGCCTGTCACAGAAAGTCCAAATAAAGTTATTAGAGATTTGTAAGGCAGAAAAGTTCTGGCAGTTTTGACCATCAGCGTTTATCACATTCCTTATTTTTTAGAAGCTTGTATGTTATATGTAATGATTAAGAAATTTTGTTTCTTTGTGCTTAGGTTGATAATACTGAAGAAATCACCTTTGAAGCTTTGAAGAAAGCCATTGGTAAGATTTATTAGTTGTGTTTGTGCAGCATAATTCTCGATTACTATGGAATTGCTGAAGAAAAAGGAGAGGCCAGAATAACCTAAAATATTACTTTCTTTTCAGCTATTAAATTTATTTAAAACTCCAGTTATTTATTTCTAAATCTCTGAAATTATATCTTGATAATGTTAGTGAATTCATTCTCTGAAGTTAATGGGACTGAATGAAAAGAAAAGCATCTGGAAATGCCTGTCATCTATTACATTTGCCTTAAAAAACAAGATATTAATGTGAGATATTCAAGTTACATTGAAGTTACATTGAGTGATTTCTTATGAAGCAGCTTGAGTATTTTTTATATATTAAGATTTTCAGGTCTTCAGTTCATTCAAAAGATAGGTTGTAAATTACACATCGTGGACTTCAAAATCACTCAGGTTTTTTTAAAGGACATTTTTCTGACAAGTGACCTGGCTATGAGAATACAGAATTATCCAGATTATTTCATGTTGCTATAACTAATTGTTAATTAATGCTGTCCAGTCCACCAAAATCCTGTTTAAAATATAGATTAAACATTGATGTTTTAAACAATAAGACACATTCTAAACAATAATTTAATCTGACAGTCTTCCAAGTGTGCCTAATCCCTGAGGTACTTAAATTCATTAGATGCTGGAAAGTTCCAGCTGCTTGTAGGTTCAGTCAGCCTGTGGAGGCTAAACTGTGTTTTCCCAAATTTTGATAGAAAACTCTGGCTACCTATGAGCATGCTACTGGGAAGGAGGAACTTCCTTGTTTTCTCCTGAAGCTGAACGTATGTGCTGTAAGTGTGAAGTGCAGGCAATAAAGCAGACAGGAGCCTGGATGTAATTAAAGATGTAGCAGGAAAGGGGCAAAATTGGGTCCTCATCCATCTCCCTGAAATTTTATCTGCACTTTGCTTTAGAAGCAATGCCAGATGACAGCTCACTTGAGAATGGTTGCATCACTTCAAGCACGATCCTTGTTCACTTCTGCAGTGCACATTTGGTATCACTTATACTTGATAGGCAAAGATTGCCATTTGTTTTTGGGTTTTTTTTTATTCTTTTAAGATAACAATGGACTTGAAGAGCAAGAAAAGGAAAAAAGGCGTCTTGTGATTGAAAAGTTCCAGAAAGCACCATTTGAAGAAATCGCAGCTCAATGTGAAACCAAAGTGAGTTTCTGCAAAATGTTACAGGTACCGAAGGTATCAGTGTAGGCATTAATGGGCATGTGCTGACTGAAGGTGATTTAAGTTCTCTTGTCACTGCTGCTGTTACTTCTTTAGAAGTTCAGGGTTTTTTTGATCTGCACTGTTATCAATGCTGGGAGATCCCAGTAATTTAAAGCGTGCTTTTGATAGCCATTCCTTTGGTTTAGGAACAATCTTGTATATTCTTTGCCTTCATGTTCTCTTTGCTATCTTTGAAATCCAGGTTCACAGCCCGTTCATATTTCATTCTGGGATAACTGGAGCAGTATTTAATCCATTACATATTTTGAATAACTAAATCTATTTCAGGTTTGTTAAACTCCTGTCTGCAACAGCAGAATTTGCTATATAATTCCTGGAATTCCAGGACAGGTTTACTCAGTCTCAAATGCATCTTTAAGGCTCAGAATCCTTGCAGCAAAGAACAGAAATTGAGAAGAAATGTGGCCTAGATTTGCATGTGGCAATGTGGAACTCACTTGACTATGGCCTGGCACATTCATTGCAGCTCAGATCAATATCTAGGAGTTAATAATTCAATTTTTTTTTTCTTTTCTCTAGGCAAACTTGCTTCATGATAGACTGACACAGATACTGGAACTCACCATCCGGTAAGGCTTTATGCAAGAAGAATATCGTGACTGAAAAATTATTTATAAAGCAATTGTGACTATTTTCAGGTGGTTATGACATAGTGTTACATTACACATGTAATAAGGAGAGAATAGTTGCCTTAATTGAATGCTGTGGTTTAACCCTGGATAGGCATTTCAGCACCACATAGCCACTGACTTAACCCTCCTCAATGGGATGAGGAAGAGAATTGGAAGGGTAAAAGTGAGAAAACCCATGGGTTAAGATAAGAACAGTTTAACGGGTAAGGGAAAAATCACACATGCTAGCAAAGCAAAATAAGAAACTCATTCACTTCCCATGGGCAGGCAGATGTTCAGCCATCTACAGGAAAGCAAAGCTGTTTTGGAAAGCAAATGCCACCACTCTGAATGTCCCTTCTTCCCTGATTCTTTCCTTAAAGCTGTTACTGGTGAGCATGACACCGTATGATATGGGATATCCCATGGGTCAGTTGGGGTCAGCTGTCCATCTGTCCCCTCCCAATTTCTTGCCCATCTCCAGCCTACACAGTGGCACAGCAGTGCTGAGGAGCAGAAAAGCCCTTGACTCTATGTAAGCTCTGCTCAGCAGTAAAAAGGCATCCCTGTGTTATCAACACTCTTTCCAGCACAAGTCCAAAAACACAGCTACTTTAAAAAAAATTAACTCTATTCCAGCCAGCCAAAACCAGGACCCTGAAAAAGAGTGCTTTTCATCACATTGATTTTCGTACTATTTTGAATCATTCTGATAGTGGAGAATATCCAGAAGCCGTGTCATCATGTCTTACAGTGTCTCTGTCTATCAGTAGTATTGCAGGCTGCTGTTGTTTTCCCACTGCTGCATCTGGTTGAGAAAGTAATTAAATATTGAGCACCCAAAGTAGTACATGGTGTTATTATAGTGGTGCACATCATTATGCAAGGTAAATAATATTTATTAGCAATAAGATGCATTTGGATAGTTCTGTAATATCAGTGAAATTGATGATATTGAAGAGAATATAAAAATCCTCAGGGCATGATAATTTCATTAGAATTTCAGGACTAGGATAAGATGCTGTTGATATTTTATTATTTTATGGTATATTGTTGGTATATATATTGGGGGGTAGTTTACTCTTGTTTCTCGATTATTCACGTGTAAAGTTACAAAAAAGCAATCCGTATAACTATAAATTCTGTCTGTTGGTTGTGCTTCTCACACAGTCCTCCGCCTAGCCCCTCAGGAACGATGACCATTACTGCTGGACATGCTCATTACCATTCTGTTCCAGTCTATGAGATGAAGTTTCCAGATCTTTGTGTGTATTAAGTGTCTTCTGAAGTCTGCTGGACATTATTTAGAGTAGAGTACAATAGAAAGAATAAGATGAGTTTTCAAATTTTATTGTTTATTGTATCTACTTTAATATAATTATGGACATGAGCCAAATACAGATTACTTTAGCCAAATTCATGAAGCTGTCTTAAATTGTTTTATTCTGTAATATATTTTAAGTTAGGTTTTTCACAGATCATGTTTCTTCATTTTCATATTTGAGTACATGTAAAAGTCCGATTTAAAACGTGTCTTGCCATATAGGTAAATATTTCAGTTACTCTAGGAATTTGTAGCACTTCAAATTCCTTCAATTTGAGAGATTGTAACTGAAAAACCTATTAAAACTTTTTGTTTTGGTTTGGTTTTTTGCTTGGTTGGTTTGTTGGTTGGTTGGTTGTTTTTTTTTCACTCCACCTCAATTCTATGTCAAACTAGAATGCTTTTGGCTTGCTTCATCTCATTCAGTGTAACCAGTGGAGCACTGCCTGAGCTCCCTCTTGTTCATGCTGTCATAGCTACTCAACTTGTTTGGTTTGGAATATATGGAAAAAAAAACAATACCTTACATGTGTTCAAATACAGTGAATGAATTAATGGACACTTGTTAAGTATTTTTTGATGCATCACATAACATGCTTTTTAGATAGATACACCCAGTATATGTCCTGTATTTCTTGCTAAAATTTAAAATTTAAGCTTTGCATAAGAGGAGAGATCCCCTCTTGAAGCACGGAATTGTGCAATATATTTAATGTCTTAAGATATATGGTTTACAAACTGTACTTTTGAACACACTGTAGTATTTTACTGTCTGCTTTAGTATAAATATAGGAGAGATATATTTAGTATAGCAGAAAATAAACTGAGGGCATTTTAAATCATAAATAATGAAATTATATTCTAGGAGAAATTTCTCTAGTTTATAACAGCTTTTTAGTGATATTTTAGAAATTAAAAGAAAACTCAATTAAACCATTTAAAGATCAAGAATTTATTACATATATTTTCAAGCAAAAGCATTTTTAGAGATGCATCTCTGTGTTTGTTTTTGTTTCATTTCTCAAACCTATAAGGTAACTTTCATAGGTTTATGTATCTGAGCATAAACTATTCAAATGTAAATAAAGTAAAACTGATAAAGTAAATCATGGACATTTGATGATAATTGTCAAGGCTGTCTTTATGACTCACTAAATTCTGCAGGCAAAAGAAGAAAAACAGCATTCATTGAGGGCATGAATAGTAACTTTGAAGTCCCTTAATCTTTCTGAATCTGACTGGGGCAGCGCAAACACGAATGAATGCTCTCAAATATCTATAATAAATGTAGACATTTAACTGAGTGCTTTGGATGAGCAGTGAAAATGAACAAAGTAACCTAACTTCAGTTAGCCCTGCTTTGACCAAGAGCTTGGTTTAGATGACTTTCAGAAGTCCCAACCTAAATTAATCTTTGATTGCCTAACCCAGGATCTGAAGGGTTATTAGCCCTCCTAATTTGCTGACTGTTTGGAGCATTTGCCAACCCACTGTAAAAAGAGTTTTTAAGTTTTTTGCACTGTAGGCTAATATTCTACTGGACTACTTTTAAATGTCTGATGTGGCATGACATCAGAGAAATATCAGCTACTTAAACCTATGAGATGACATGCTGAGACTTTCAGAAGGCATTCACAAAGCTCAAAAGGTAATTGAGACCTTCTTTTCAGTTTAACAGTGCAATCACAGCTGTTAGTGGATGACGAAACAGCCCCTTATCTACAGCATTCCGTTGTGATTTTTACTGCTGCAGCGTATCAGCCTGATCAGACCACAGTCTACACATAAATAGGACTCTAGCTTTTAGTTTCCTTTTTTTTTTTTCTTTTTTTTTTAAGGTAAGACTAATAGTTTTTCGGCCTATATAAAGAGTGTAATTTTTTTTAAAAGTAAATCTAACATAGGGATACAATGTAAAACACCTACCCACTGTCATTTTTTAAAGAATATCACTTGGCACTTTTGTACAGAAAGAAAATAAGGAGTCTTAAGTAATAAAGAATGTACTTCTGTTTGCACTTGTGCAGTATGGAGACTGTGCTGTAAATACAGGATTGTTTCTGTGATTGAATTCTGTTGCATGAATGCTGCATGTGAAAAAACTAGATTCAGCATTTCATTTTCTGTTCTGTTGATGAAGTATTTTTCCTTTATGGTGGTGGTAGGTTTCAGTGTTTCCAGTGTTCAGTGAGCGTTGTTTGGGAAGTGCAGGTGTTGTGCAGGTGTAGTGCAGGGAGTGAAGAGCTTGTAACACTTGGCGTGTTCACGTGATATTTAATTTTTTTCTTTTATGGAAATTCAGGGAGTATGTAAGTTGATAATTTGTTCGCTCTGGCCTTTGTAGACACATGGGAGATTGGAGTGACGGTAAAATGGATTGTTTTGGTTGTTATTGTTATATGAGCTAACGAATGAAACCAAAAGAATTAAGAATGCTGTTTGTTGTACAAAGCTGCTTTGTTTCACTTATCTCTTTATGTTCTTCAGACAAGCTGCAGAACTTAAAAGCTCCTTATGCAAACTGGCCCTGGGTTATCTGCAACACACTGAGCACTGTCATAATGGTTATAATCGGTACCCAGTTTAAATGTATTCCAGCTGTTGCTTGGGGTTCTCTTTCCTATTATTTCCTTTTGGAAAAAATATAGCTTTTGGTAGTGGGTAACTTTAAGATAAATTAAATCCATGGTAATTTTAAAAGGTAGAAATAGCCTGTTGTCCAAAGTCAGAGTAGGGCTAATTTGTCTGTTGTTCCAATGGTCATATATTCTGTACTGTACGTAATGAACCAGTTTCAATAAATGTAAGAACACTGTGCAATCTATATTTAAGCAATAAAATAAACCAAAATGTAAAATTAATTTTTCTAAGGTGTCAGTTAATTTTTATTTCTCACAATTAAGATGTCAATTACTAATTGTTTAGCATTTGAAATAGCCCTCAGTTTTACACACCCATTTTGTTTTGCAGATATTACAGCATTGCATCGTTATTAAACTACTGCATTTATTTACTATTAAACCCGGACTGGCTTGAGAGGTGGGGCTGTGACAGTCTCATGAGGTTCAACAAGGCCTGCAAGGTCCTGCACCTGGTTCAGGACAATCCCAAGCGCACAGGCTGGGAGGAGAACGTATCAAGTGCAGTCCTGGGGAGAAGGACTTGGGAGTGTTGGTGGGTGAGGAGCTCAACGTGACCAGGCAATTGCTCCAGCAGCCCAGAAACCAAACGTGTCCTGGGCTGCATCCAACACCCCGTGGGCAGCAGGTGAGGGAGGGGATTCTCCCTCTCTGCTCTGCTCTTGTGAGACCCCACCTGGGGTACTGCATCCAGTTCTGGAGCCCCCAAAACAAGGAGGGATGTTGATTTGTCCAGAGGAAGCTATGAAGTTGATCAGAGGACTGGAGCAACTCTTCTGTGGAGACAGACTGAGTTGGGGCTGTTCCTCCTGGAGGAACATGATTTCCTCTGGCTCATGATCCCCTGGCTATGGGGAGACCTTAGAGCACTTTGTAGTACCTAAAGAGGATTCAGGAGAGATGAAGAGGGACTTTGGACGAGGGCATGCAGTGATAAGACAAGGAGGAATGGCTTCAAACTGAAAGAGTAGGTTTAGATGAGATGCAAGGAAGAAATTCTTTCCTGTGAGGGTGGTGAAGCACTGGCACAGCTTGCCCAGAGAAGCTGTGGGTGCCCCATCCCTGGAAGTGTTCAAGGCCAGGCTGGATGGGACTTTGAGCAATCGTTCGAATGAAAGGTGTCCCTGCCCATGGGACAGGCAAAGAATTCAATGCTTAAAAAGTCAAAATATTGAAGTAGAAAGTATTTTTAGATTAGTAGTTAATAAATTACTTGTTTGCTTTTGGGAAACAATTAGGGTTTGGCCAGGTGTGCCCCAAATCTGTGAAAAATATAGTGTAAAGTGACTATGAGGAAGAAGACAGGAAAGTGCTATGCTAAATGTTTCTTCTTGATCTGCTTGTCTTTTTTTTTTAATTTCAGCATTGATCTCTGATTACAAATAAATGTAGCTAATCATAACTAGATTATTTAAGACTTCTCTTTATCAGTACAATTCACGTTGTTGTAATTAGGGCACAACTTGGGTGTTAAAATTCTTCCTGAAATAAGAGATACTGGGGAAAAAGGCTCAAAGAAATGAATGACAACATTGCCTGAGTAACAGCATATTTTTTTTGTTACTTCTCTTTTACTTGATTGATCAAATGATCCATCCTTATCTCTGCAGTCAGAAAATTCAGCATCATTGAGTGAATGTTTGCATAACCATGAAGGTAGTAATAATTAACAGAAAGGAATTGGGGTTTATTTTAAGGTGCAGAGTTCAGAGCAGCAGCACTGCTCTAGTCAGAGAGATGAGTTGCTGTTATTTTTACTCTGCAGTGCACTTCATTCACCTGTTTAAAGGCCAGTTTTCCCCATTTCAGTTCATTATCTATCTCACTTTTTCATTGCAAAATTTATTTATAAATGCTGTGAAATGTAAAATAATTTTTCATCCCTATAATAGAAGGGTGAGAAAAGTTGCAGCATAATGCAGATCTCATCCTCAGCATAGGAGAAAAATGGGCATTTTGCGGTTGTAATATTTTGCTTCAGTACTGAGATGTCCTCTTTCTGTACAGCATAAGGGGGGAGTTCATTAAAATCTTGTCTGCAAATAGAATTTCTCACATCACTTAGCTGTCCTCTCTGCCTTCCTTTAAAAAAAGTCTTTTTGTTCTGTTGGGTTTTTTCACTAGTGCTGATGGTATAGCCACTGGGATCTAGAGGGATTCATGTCACTCAGTACCTTTGGGGTTTATTTTGGGAGTTTGTGTGGTGGGATTTTTTTGTTTGTTTGCACTTTGTGGGGCGGGGTGGTGTGAAGTTGTGTTTGCTTTTTGTTTGTTTGAGTTTTGTTTGGGGTTTTTTTTGCACTGTACTAATCCTTTGCACTTTTAATGTAGGAAAAATACTGAAGGGGGGATATCGCCAGCCAGAAATTTATAAACTGCTCATCCAAGAACATTCACAGGCATTTTCAGCTGCTGTTCTCACACGGTTCAGTTTGCACAGGATCAGTTTATGGTGTTTAGTGAACTGCTGCATGATCTGGAAGGCCACAGGGAACATCTCTGCATCCAGCAGGAGGGTACAGTCATTGGTCTGTCAGGAATACTTTGGTGACAAAGTTCAGCCCTGTAGAATAAGATGATGGAGAAGAAATCCAGACCTTTCAGTGCAGCTGAATCACTGGCAAGTTTGTAGCAACGTTTTTTGTTCTAGGAAATGTTGGTGAGTCATAGAATCATTGAATGGGTTGGGAGGGACCTATAAAGGTTTATCATGGCCTGATATTACCCCTCTTTCCCTTGAAGTCTGTTTTAAAGCCTGTCAGTCAGCCCTGATAGCTCACGAGCAAAGACCCTCTTGCCCCTGTGAGAAATATGAATCTCATCTGACACAAACAGGCCTGGTATTGTGCTGATCATCCCATTACCAAAAAACCCCAAATTCTGGCTGTAACACCAGCCATGGAGACAGGTATTGACAGACTGGATCTGTCTGTTTCTGAAAGGATAGGGGGAAAAGTGACTTGTGTTCCGTGTTCCCTTATCCAGCATTTTGGGCCTTCTTTTGCCTTCAGAAGGGAGTCACACAGAGCTATAGATTGGAGTGAAAGAAGGAACTAATTTTCATGTAATTACTTTAGCTTTTCCTCTCAAGAGTTTCCTGCTAAACTCAGTAAAGGAAGAATGTCTGCAAAAGGAGTTGGAGTAGTTGCAGGCTGGTTTAATCAAAAACCTGAAATACTTGGCCACCATCAGTAAGACCCAGTCTGAACCAAGTGCACAGTTAACAAAAATCAGTCTGATCATAACTGGTTTTACATAGAAATCAAGTGAAATTATACAGAATACTGTCAGATAATTATTTAAGGTAATACCTGACCTAGATAGATGGTTCCATAGTGCTGACCTCCCTACAGTAAGGAGTTAATACAGCCTAACACCTAATCCTAGTCTATGATTATGTCATTTGTGTGCTGTAGAGGATAAGGAGGAAGGTACCCAGTGGCTGACTGCTGCCATGCCACTTCCCCAGCCCGTGGAGGTGGGTGGTTATCTGCCCTCGTGTCCCCCAGTTCTGGAGCTCCCCATGGAATGCTGTGTCCCTCTCTTGGCTCTTCGGAATCCGCTCCGCAGGGCACCTTCCTCCTCACTGCTCTCCTCGGAGCTGGAACCCCCTGTGCCTATTTCTGTGCCTGCTGGAGGCCTTTCAGCAGGGTCACCGTGGCAGGAGACCTTCTCCTCCAGGCACTCCTGCCCCTGGTGAAGCTTCAGGCTCTCGTTGAAGAAGGCAGAAGCCATGCATTCGGCCGCGGCCTCGGCGCAGGCACAGAGGAGCTTCTCACACGTGCTCCAACCAATGCCTGAAAGAAGTTTCACAATTAATGTTTGAAAGCTGTTAAACTTAGTTAGTGTGTATCTTTCCATGGGTAGATGAGCTTTTGAAAAGAAAATTTTTAAATCTGCCATGAATTTTAGTCTCCAAAGTCACCATTAATTATCTAAATAAAAGCCTGACACCAAGGTGCTGGGCAGTGGAAGGTCTGACTGACTTTAGTTGAATTTGGGAATGTAAAGACACAAATAGCTGACTTCTGTCTACAATTATAAAATGTCTGAATGTAATTTTCTCAGCCTGACCTGGCCACATCATACGCAGCAATGTGATAACCTTTGTCTCAACTAGGAAAAAAGTTCAAGTTTATAGTAAACATTACTAACTTTTTGTAAGCTAAATATTTCTGTTTCCATCCTCAGCTCTCAGTCATGGTGGCATTCAGTCTCATACTGATAGACTGTCATCAGGACATCAGAATTTTCTTTAGCACAAACTTACATTTTGGTATGTGATCAAAACATACAACTTCAGATCTCAAATTTCTTTCTGCATGACATCCAAGTTTCTTAACTTGTTCCATACAGCAGTGATGAGAGAAGCAGCATCTGAAATAAACAGTAGGAGTAAATGGAAAATATTTACTCTTCCTGAATCCCAGAGTGCTTACAATTATTTGTATCTATTTTCTTTCAATACCAATTAAAACTGATACATTTTAGTTTTCATACTGTGGAATCTTTTTCTTTTACTATGAAGAAAAAAAACCAACCCAAACAGTTCCTACTTTCCTCCTATACTTGTCCCTACTTTCACTTCCTTCTTCTTCATGCATTTGGTGTCATGTGTTTAAAAGGGGTTTGTTTTAATTTTAAGACTCATAATTACAATTGTAACCGTAACCTAATGTGCCATGAGAACCGTCTTCAAGTGTTCAAACCTTGGCTGGAAATCTGAAAACTGCATCACGATAGCCAGATCATGCCATCATCTAATCCAGTTTCTCACAAGTAGGCAGTTTTATTTGTGTGTGAGTGCAGGAAAAAGGTGTGTGCTATACTTAGATCTGATGTGCCCCAACTGTTATGAACTTCCACAGAGGAAGAGATTTTTTAGCTGTAAATACAACACTCTCAGAGGAGCTTTTATTTTGTGGAATTCCCTGCACAGCTCCTTGTCAGCTGTGCTGTGCTGCACAGGGTTGGCTCTTGGCTGCAGCTCTGACAGGACTTTGCTCCAGCTCTGCACCCTTCTGAAGGACAGCATGCCCTGGGTGGATGTTAATTCTTCTCTTCATAAATCACTTTCAAGCCACCTCTTAGCCAGGTTTTATAGTGACCCTTATCATCATCCATTTGATATACGTCTCCTTCTGCTCTGCTTACCTCCCATCGTTCTCCTTTCTTATTTTAATTGGGTTAGTGAGTCCTCTCCAAAACATTGATGCAACAATAGAATGTGTTTTAGTCACATTAGAATATTTCATGTTTTATTTAAGTGGATTCCCCCCCCCCCCAAATGTGACCTGACTATTGATACACAGCTATACGATGCCCAACAAAAGATGAACAAAAGATGTGCTGATCTTTCTTGGTCCATGGACACCCCAAAGACACCCACAGTTAAGCACATACAAGAGGAGCCCACACCTGTCCAGTGCATCGGTGGGATGACCTCTTCCCTCTTGGCCACAATAGCAGCCATAAGACTCAAATTCCTCTGGGCATCGCTCAGTTAAACAGAACAGCATTTCTCCAAGCTGGGGCAGCTCCTTCTTCACTCTTCCATGTCCTCTGTCTTGCAGAAATGTCAGTCGCTCACACACTGCAAAGCAAAGCTGTTATTTGACACATCCTGTTTTCACTGGCTAGGGGTCTCTTGTGAAGATCGAAGTGTTTCCAGAGCTGTCAGAAACTTTGAAAGACAACATAATACCACCTCTAAATTATTGCTGCCATCCATGAATTATGGCTCTTAGAATATTGCTGACTGAGCAAAACAGCAGAAGGGCAAGGCAATATTTAAAGGGGAAAGAGATCCCTATGAAGATATAACATACATGTCAAATTGGATTCCAATGAGAATACTTTGCAGTCCTTTGTAATCTTTCATAGCTATTTTTTTTTTTTGAATATCCAAACCTAACTGAGTATTCAGTGGTTTCCATCTTGCTAATTCAGAACATACAGTCCTAACCTCCTGTGCTTCCACAGTGATAGCTAGGCAACGATCATGTTTTGCTGGAGGAAACTGTTTGTTTGTTTATTTTCGCTTGAAATATAGTCAAATTTGAGCTATGGTGCCCCTAAACCAAATGCAGGAGTGATCTGTTGTAATGGCTACTGTGCTGCTGAGGTTTTGGCATCACCAAATCCCAATCCTAATGTCCCTGTGGCTCACCCCCCACTCAGAAAGAATTGATATGGCAGGAATTATTCAAAAGATTTGAAAGAACGCAGTGTTCCATGTCAGGAAAAAGACACCAAGGGGCCTCTTCTGGGACTTTGCCAGGGAAAGGATTGAATGGACTGATGGCTGGATTGCAGGAGAGGGAGGGAGGGCTTCTGTTCCCTCTGCATTGTCCTTTCTCCCATGAGTAATCCCATCATCCCTTCTGCAGCTCTAGACTGATACCCTGCTTCTGTCAGGGACAGCCCTGCATTACTGTCTCCAGCAGGAAATTCAGCCCATGTGCCTGCCTGGGTCTTGACTCGTCCATGTTAATTCATAGAATGAACCACAGGTTCATGCATTGCTCTGTGCTCTCTAAAAGCCAGTATTTTAAATCAAATTTTCTAGTTTGGTGAGAGGTGGGGTTGATTCTTCATGTCTTCTTTTTCAGTTCCAGGGCTGCTTCGCTCCATTGGGAAGCCTAACAAGATGGGAGAGTCCTTGAGTGTGGATTTATAGCAGTGACAGGTCTGACATGTCTTGGGATCTCTGAGCAGGAAGTGGAACAGAATCAGAAATGGTGAGAAAAAGTCTGACAGGCAAGACTTTGGCAAAAGGTCAGAATGAAGAGCAGTCAAGTTCCTATTATTGCTGCTGCTTCTGCTTGCAAAACAAAATAACTTAAAGATTTGATTAAATTACTTTTTGCACACAAAAGCAGGAGCAAACATTGACTGAGCTCATTTTAGATACTGCACTCTATGAAAAATGTACTTAAAAGCTAATGAGTAATTTTTGTGTTACCGATAGCACATTGGCAGGAGAGGTTAAAGTGATGAAAGCTTTTGCAGATGTCTGCACCTCCTGTTCCAATTACCAATACATGTGTGCTTATCTAGCTAGTTTAAAATAATTATAACCTTCATATGTAATACATACCTGCTTTTAAAATAGAGGTAGCTGAATATTTCAACAGATATAATGGGGGAAAAAGCCTTTCTTTACCTTTTTCTGCAGGTCCTCTGTCAGACAGTCCCAGGTCCGGAGCCATTCCAGAGGAAGCTGTGCTCAGGCCACCCCTTGCAGGGCTTGTCTCTGGAGAAGACAAATGCATAGATTAGACTTGTGAAGGTAGAATAAACTCTTCTTTCAGCGGTGTGTCCAAAAGAACATATTCTGAACTATTATCAATCAACTGGCCGTCTTCTAAAATGTGTTAATTCTTAGTGGGAGGCTGTTCATTAAAGGTTAGTTAAATCCTCCTGGTCAGCTGGCAGTGAGTTGCCCTTTCCAGGGCAGTCAGTGTTATGCATCCTGTACTGTATGTAACCTCCAGATTTAGGGACAAAATAGCGTCATTCTACATATCCATGAAAAATGCTGACTCCTCAGATAGCTGTAAGTGCTGTAAATGAGAAAAGGTGCAATTCATTTTTCACTTGCTTTTTGCTTTTGTCCTTGCCAGTGTGCCTTTAGGAATCTCGGTGGGGACAATTTTGACTTGCATTGAGTTACTGTCTCCTGGGAATGAGGCTGGGGAGGTGGTTATCTCTGCCACTGGGACCACAGCTTCCATAAATCCAGCTTCTTCTGAATAAGCAGAAAAAGGAAAAGCAGATGAAGACATAGAAAATAAATAGCAAGATTTTAATTTTAGATAGTGGGTCAGTATAATATCCTCAGGCAGAACTGGTGTGAATTGATGGTCATAGAGAAAGCACAGCCAAGAGGAAAATTGGAAAAGCAGAGTGTCCACACCAGTCGTTTATTCATATCTCTTGCCTTTCAGAAGAAAGGATTGCAGTTAACTGTGATGAGTTCAACTGCTGATTGTTTTTTTTTTTTTAAACTCTGTATGTACTGAGACAAAGAACTGTGCCAGGTGCTGAAAATAATGTTGGTTGCTGCTTAGTCAGCCATATTGAGAGATAAAGTTCAGGTGAGATGTCATGAGATGTCATTTTCTAACTAAATTGCTTTAAAAAAGTGTCTGTTCACCTAAAGTTTCTAAAACTGAGAGCAACATAAGTGAAAACAGGGAATTATTTGACTGATGCAGAGATGGGTGACTAAAGGGTTTACTGGGTTGTAACCACAAGGAAATATTGAGGGGAAAATAAGTTGACAATTGTTTTCAGGAGATTATTTATCCTAAAAATTAAATTGGTATTTGTTTTTAGATTATCTGACACTATTGTGAATCAGGAATGTTTTGTTGAATTTGAAGATACTTAAAATATTTTTTCTTTTTTTTTTTTTAAACCTTTTTTTTCTATGAACTAAGTTGTAAATGAAAAACTGTTATCAAATGGTTTAATTTTTTTCTAAATTTCAATGTGAACAATGTGGCATTTCACAAAATAAATACTTTGAAAATAGTAATGGGCATGTATTTTCACATTTTTAAAGCTTTCCTTTTGAATTCTTTGGCTGAATTTATTAATTGGACTAAAGTCAAATTCATTAAACTTATCCCTCTGATGTTCTGGTTTTAGTATGTAATGAAAATAACCTGTCACAGGATAAGAGAATAGATTAAAAGAAATTAAAGTACTGCTAAGAACACAACAAAGCCCCTGAAAGGTGGCAGAAAGGGATCAATAGTCACACACTGGTTTTGATAGCTCAGCAAGCTGCACATTTTATGCCACTTTGTTTGGCAGTAGAATGTTGAAAGGAAAGCGATTCCTGCTGGATGCAGAAAATAAAACCAGTGTTTGGGAAATTCTGAGCTTAGCTAAGAATAGATATTACAAATAATCTCCTGGGAGCCATGCAGACCTGCAACACAATACACAGATTTTCTGATACATTCAATTAATGTAGGAGAACATTTAGTGATTTTGACCAATGCTTAGTACAGCAATGCCAAATTCATTGGGGTGGGAGACAGGGATATTGTTCAGACAGTGTAATCAGAGTCAAAAAATGAATACTTTCTACTCTTCATATGCAGTTTTCCTTCACATTTTTCTGGTGGATTTCAGCCTGCCTGGATAATCCTTTCTACACAAAAGGGGCCATAGAAAACTTCCAAATCTACCAAGGTGCTCCATTTTCAGCTGTACCTACTGCTGGGGCTGTGCTCAAAGCATGGACACCTGTGAAAGCTGGAACAGGTTTTAGATGGGGAAAGAGTTCCATGAAATTATCTATAATAAAGGAGGAGGCAAAATCAAAATGAATGCTTCTGGCAGTAGATGCTGTGAATGTAATTTACAGAAACAATCATTATATCATAAAAAGATATGTGAAGAGGCTTTCAGAAATACTTGGATGAGGAGTGCAAATGAGTGGCTGGAGGCAAGGAACAGCTAATGCTTCTCAGCCAGGTTTTATTGTTTGTGTATCTGCTATCTGACCCTGATCTAAATTTGATTCTCCAGCAGTCCTGTTTTTACCATGCACAGGGTTTTAACTGTGATGCTTTTAGATGAAGAATTGCTGCATCAGTCAAAGAAAGAGGAAAACTGAGGGTCACTGACCTTTTTTTGAGAGGATGGGGGGAGCAGCAGCTGTGCCTCTGTGGTCCCTTATGGTAACTGTACAAAAAACAGAGGCATTGTGGTAGTGATGTACCTGCTGAATTTCTGCCATGCATTTCTGCTGTGACATGTAAGTTAAAGCATCATAAAGCTTAACCAAACATCATTATTAGCCTGGATCTATAAAGATGGTAATTAGGAGAAGTGTTTTGCTGAAGGATGTGCAAAGTAGCAGAAGTAGAGGTATTATCCAAAAATCCTGCGCTGCAGATTTTTGTTTGTGACACCACAGAACTTCATAAATGAAAATCCATCTTCACTTGAAGTCAAGAGTGCCAAATTTATCAACAAAAGTTTAATCAGACTCTTACCTCTGTCTTTGGAAGTCACCAAGACTATGTCATGGGGCTCAAAAGAAACCACTGTTGGAAACAGAAAATGTAAACTCAGGAAACACACTGCCAGCACAGTTATAAATAGTCAAGTTGCTGAGCATGGATAGATATTTTCCTGTTTTTCTCAGTGGTGTATTGTTATAGACAAAGTGATACTGATAAAATAATCTTATTGCATGCAAATAATGTACGTTGCACTAACATAGGATTCTGTGATTCTGTGAAAAAGCAACATAAATATGAATGAATTGGGAAATTCAATGTTAAGTCCATCTGACAGACAAATAAACTAGACAGGATTAGGTCTGGAATCCCAGTGTTGTGCACAGAAGGATGCCACATTCCTTGTGAACACCTTGTGTTTACCTGCACTCAAAGTCAGGTACGGATGGGCAGCCGTAGGGCCAAATACCTCCCTAACCTCTAACTTGCTTTTTTCCCCTGATAAAATTATTTTCATTTGTCAGCTACCTTGTAATAAATTATAAACATAGCTATAAAATTATCTAAAAAATCATCTCCACATCTTATTCTGTGTTGTTAGGATGTTGTGATGTGAAGAGCTCCTTTGCCTTTGAATGAGTTTTCTCAGTGATACTTAGCTTTGGTTTAATGCAGCCTCCACAGTTTCAATGTTGAAGCTTCTTTGGGTTTAAATGGGGAGACAACTGGTTAAATAGTAATTGGTTCTCCAAATGTTTCCTTCAAAGACTGATTAAATATCTGTGTTATGTTTTCAGCTTTCTGAAATTCCTAATACAGGCTTTTATTCCTTGGTAATACTTGGAGCCTTATGATGGGCTGTGTCTCAGTAGAGAGCATGAGTAGTTGTTTCTTCAGGAAGTACAAGATTGCTATCGAAGTGCAAGTACAGGTGCTCTCACTCCTTCCAGAGATCTCAGTTTTCTATTACAAAGTGTTCCAGAAGCAGTTAGAAAAATATGAACCAATACTGGAGCTGGTGATAGGCAAGATCAAAAAATATCTGGTCAAAACTACTTTGATAATACAGCAGAGATATGAAGGAACAGCCAGCACTTACATTCATCATAAAGCCTTTTCAGCTACCTACACTTGTGCATGTGCTGCTATTTAAAAAAATAAAAGACAAACCCACAAACCTTTAAATGACAGAAACATTGTTTCTTTAAAAAAAAAAGGAGTTTCATATGCTTTTGATCATTCCAGATTCACACTTAAGATAATGGCTCACACAGAGGAGCACACTATAGCTTGTAACCAGTTTCTTATATTCTCAAAAAGTCCGACTTGCCCTGTCTCCCCAGGCAACCTGGCCTAGTGGAAGGTGTCCCTGCCCATGGCAGGGGGATTGGAATGAGGTGATCTTTAAGGCCCCTTCTAACCCAAACTGCTCTGTGATTTTCTGAGTTAAGCAGTGCCCTGGTTGCACATATCCAGAGCACATTGCTTGTGTGATTGACGGATATGGGGTCTCTGAACAGAGAATCATGGAATGTTCAGGGTTGGAAGAGACCTTCAGATCAGCCAGTCCAGCTGTCAGCCCAGCACTGCCCCTGTAACCCCTAAACCACTAAACCACATCACCCAGCACAGGATCCAGACATCACTATTTTATGTTATTATTTTATTTTATTTTA
>VZTX01018627.1:82929-97182 GCA_013400915.1 Pardalotus punctatus | reverse complement strand
GGCAGGATCGCTCCCTGACCTGCGGGAAATTCTCTTCCTGGTGCACCCCAGGACTCCATTGATGTTTTTTACCCCCTGGGCACTGCTGGTCAAAGACTCCACTGTCCCAGGTTGCTCCAAGCCCCAATGTCCAGCCTGGCCTTGGACACTTCCAGGGATCCAGGGGCAGCCCCAGCTTCTCTGGACACCCTGTGCCAAGCCCTTATCACCCTCACAGCCAGGAATTCTTTCCCAATATCCCCTCTAACCTTGCCCTCTGGCTCTGGGAAGCCATTCCCCTTTGTCCTGTCCCTCCATCCCACATCCAAAGTCCTTCTCCAGCTCTCCTGTAGACTCCCTTCAGGTACTGGAAGGCCACCATTAGGTCACCCCGAAGATTCTCTTCTCCAGGCTGAACAAGCCCAATTCCTTCAGTCTTTCTTCACAGAAGAGGACCAGGACAGATTTCCCACTTCTCTTTCTCCATGATTTCTTCCCTTTGGATGGCAGCCGGGTTACAGCTCCCCCACCTCAGCTTTTCCCACTGCTTTGCCTCTGTGCCTTTGGATTTATGTTACAGTTCCCTCTTTGCTTTCAGGAACACTGTGCAAGACATTTTTTATAAGGTTTATTTGTCATTTTTTTAATAGACAAAACAGACATTATATCTGTGTCTTTTTCTCTCTGAGACCTCTCTGTCTGTCAGCAAAGTTACACTGATACAATGGAGCTTGATCCTGGGCAGCTCTAAACTTATAAATAGCTTGATGATTTATATTTAATAGTTCATATTCAGGTCCCATTAAACTGGCTGCTCTGGCTGCCCCACTTCCTCCTTTAAAGACAAGTGTGACACTGGTCTTTTTGTACCATTCTAAGGCCATATCCCACTGTCAGGAGTTCTCACAGGGTTTGTTCTCCCCAGATTTTATTGCCAGTTCTCTGCACTTTCAGGTCACATTCATCAGGCTCGACTGATGTGAAAACAAATAAATACTTCCCAGACCTTCACTACGTGTGAGAGGGAGATTTTCCCTTTCAAAAGTTTCACTCAACACTTTCCTTCAGGAGGAAATCTTCAGAGGTCAGAATCAATCACGGAAGAGCCTTCTTTCTGCTTTCATGGAGTTGCACAGGATCACAGAATCCCAGAATTATTTATGTTGGAAAAGACTTCCAAGACCATCAAGTCCAACCTGTGACCAATCCCCACCTCGTCACCAGCCCAGAGCACTGAGTGCCATGTCCAGTCTTTCCCTGGACACCTCCAGCGATGGGGACTCCAAACCTCCCTGGGCAGCCCCTGCCAGTGCTTGAAAACCCTTCCTGTGAAGAAAATCTTTCTGATGTCCAGCCTGAACCTGCCCTGGCACAGCTTGAGGCTTTTTCCTCTCATCCTGTCCCTGTTCCCTGGGAGCAGAGCCCGACCCGTCAGGCGTTGTGCAGAGCCAGAAGGTTCCCCCTGAGCCTCCTTTTCTCCAGGCTGAGCCCCTTTCCCAGCTCCCTCAGCCACTCCTGGGGCTCCAGCCCCTTCCCCAGCTCTGTGTCACCTCATCTGCTTTCCAGTGCTCACAGGTCACTCACCAGCATCCTCATGGAATCACTCAGACTGGAAAAAAACTTCCAAATTCAACCATTCCCCCAGCACGGCCGAGGCCACCACGGACCCCTGCCCCAAGTGCCACATCCACAGGGCTTTTAAATTCTTCCAGGGACGGGGACTCCAGCACTGTCCTGGGCAGCCTGGTCCAATGCTTCACCACCCTTTCAGTGCAGAAATTTTCCCTCATACTCAATCTAAACTTCCCCTAACACAGCTTGAGGCCATTTCCTTCCTTTCAAGGAGCAGGAGGAAACCTGCTTCTCCTCCTGCCCTTCCACTGTCACCCAGGGATTCTCTGTAGTGGCCACTCTTTGCTGTCATCTGGATCTGAAATGATCCCTCATCCGTCTACCTGTATTCCCTGATCCCAGTGTCCCTCCTGGCAGTGGCAGCCATTTCCATGAATTATCCCTCCAAGGTCTCTTTTACATCAGCTAAATTCTATTGTCACCCATGTGTGGAGTTTTTGGATGGTGCCTTGTGTGAGCCGTTTCACACCAGCCGAATTCTGCTCTGTTTTTAATTTTGGAGAGGTTTCAGTATTCTGGCTGAGAGCTGAGCGTTATATTTGATCACTCCAATAGGGAGCAGCATTCCCCACGTTTGGAACAGCTTCTCTCTGGTATAAAGACATCACTGGAGCTGGAAAATGTGAAGTAATTTCTGTTAAAGGATGCCTTGAGGTTGAGATCTTTCTCTTGTTTGGTTTTGAAACTTAATATTCGGCTGCATCAGAGCACTTCTGCCTCCAGAGCTCTCACTCACGGCTGGCAAAGAATCACAACTCAAAACACAAAGGAAGTCGTACCTGATTTAATTATTATTTAATATTTGCTTAACAGGAGGCTTGAGGTCAAGATCCAAATTATCCGACACAGTTCTTGCAAATTACTAGTTTATAAAACAATTAAGTCCACGAATATGCACAGGGGCAGTGAAATTAGGCAGAGAAAAGGTCCCATCCAGGGGCAATCACTGTGTTTCCCAATTACATTCCTGACTCAAAGCTGGTGTCGCAGGAAATAAAAATATATAAATGTTTGAATATATATTTTCTGTCAAGAGAAATAACGGCTGCTGTGGGTAATTCCAGCCCTCTAAAAAATAGCCTCAAATCCTGTTTCCAGTGTGCTTGGGGAGGTTGAAATGTAGCTCAGCTCTGGAAAATAAAGGGATAAAGATGCCTGGAGGGCATTCCATTCTGAGTTCTTACTTGGAAAGAGGCAAGGCTCTTACTTGGAAAGAGGTGTTTCCCGAGAGCCAGCCCCGCAAGGATCCCCCAGGGCTCGGAGTCTGGGCAGGGAATTCTGCTCCCAGCCCGTCCTTATGGATTGCTGTCAGCTCCAGAGTCCCTTCAGGCTTTGGGGAATTCCTTTGGTGCCACTCCCGGGCTGGGTTGGGGTCATAGGGAAAAATCCAGCTGGGATGAGCAGAGCCGACAACACGGGAATCGAAACGGGAAGGTGGAGGAGGGTTGGAATCACGTCTGAGCCGGATGCTCACCTTGCTGACCCCATTCCACCTGGAGGAGACCCTTGGAAGTCAGGAGGGAGTGAAGAGGGAGTGAATGACATTTTCCAGCTGAGGAGCAGCAGAAGGGCCCCCTTTAAATGCCCCATAAACCAGGGAGATGTGAGGAGGGAGAGGAGAGGCGGCCAGGAAAAGAAAAGTGGGAGGAAAGGGAGGAGAAAAGCCAGGAAAGAAATAGGATGTGAGTCCCGGCTGTTCAACAAGTCCTTTGTGAGGCACATCAGCCTCCGTTGTGTGATAAATGGCCTGAGGCCAGGCTGGAAATGCTTATTGAGGGAGTCCTGGGAGAGGTGTGATGGAAGCTCTAGGGACACGGACTGCCTGGAGACCTTAAAACGACAAGACAGCTTTGATTTAGGACACTGATTCGAGGGAGCACACGGATTAGAGGGGAGCTCCGGCAGGAGAAGCCGCCCATCAAGCGGCAGGCAGGGAGCAAGAGATTAACAACGTGTGACCCACGGAGCAAAGGATGTCACAACGAGTGCCCGCAGCCAGGAGACGAGGGGTTCAAAGAACAGCTACTGGGGCACTGAGGAGCAGGAACAGCTCAAGGAGAGGGCTTGCTGTTCCTGGAAGTGTTGCCAGCGCAGAGCTGGGCAGTGGCTGTGTGGGAACGCTGGAGGGAGCGTGGCAAAACAGGCAGCACAGAGGAGTTCAGATGATTTTTCTTCTAATCCATGAGTGCAGTGTGGTTTATTATTATTATTATTATTATTATTATTATTACTCTTGTTATTCCATCAGCCTGGGCTTTATGAGATCCTGGAAACATGGAATGGTTTGGACTGGAAGAGATCTTAAAGCTCATCTCATTCCACCACCTTTCCACAATCCCAGGCTGCTCCCAGCTCTGTCCAACCTGGCCTTGGTCTCACCTGGATGTAGGTGGGGAGGTGAAAAGCCCATAAGAAGCGTTGGCAGGAGACTGAAGGCTTTGCAAGTTTCTTATTTTCAGTCTTCCCCAAAATCCTGAGCGAATATTCAGCACAATTTAACGGTGGTGGTTTGGGAGTCGGAAGAGAGAACTGATGTATGCACTTGGAGGTTTGTAACTCAGGGAAAGCTCAGCCTGGAAATTTTGAGAACTCTCATGTAACAGCCTTTGAATCAGTAAGGATTATACTGGGAGGAAGAGGAGAGTGGTGGAGTTCAGGGAATCATGGATGAGTTACCTTGTCTCCAGTCTCTGGGAAAACCCTGCAGAAGTTCTTCTGTAACTGGTTCAGTATTTGTGCACTGGAGGACAACAAAAAAACCCTGGATAATTCCTGAAAAACCTGAAAAAACATCTAAATAATTCACTGGGGCAACCCTCCAGGAATCAACCCAATTTTTGTCTCTCACCATGAAGCTGGCTTTGGTGACAAAGGGAACAAGACTTTTCATCCAGCCAACAACTGTGTTGGGAAAATGGGACTGACCAAAAGGCACCAATACTGGGGGAAATAAAAAAGGAAGAAGGAGTAAAGCTAGAAAATAACAAGTGAAATGAGAACCTGTTGTAAAAGAAACTGGTTCAAAAGGACCAGTTTCTTTCTGGACCACATTACCTGGGATGGAAGAGGACAATTGCTCCCAGTCTTGGAGATGGAAAAGCCTCACAGCTGGAACAACGTGCCCATATCTGGCCACTGCTCTTCAGGAAATCAGGGGTGAACCAGATGTGGAGCAGAGAGGAGAGGAAGGAACATGAACAGATGATTAGAAAAGATAGTTGAGGAAGAGCTTGGATGAACTGGGCTTGTTTGGTCCGGAAAGGAAAAGCACACGGGAGCTCCAGCGGTGCAGGCTGCTGGGGTGGATTGGTTTCCTTGTGCACTGCTGCCTGGAAAAGCAGGAATCAGCATAACTGAGCATGTTGGAGAGCAGGCAGGGCACAGAACAGCTGGGAATGGCCGAGGGCTGCTGGGATTGTCTTTTCTGATGGTCACATTTGTCATGGATGGACTTTTTGACCCGACCACAGAATGGGGAAAGGAGATAGGTGGCATCCCAAAGTCTTCTCCAGCTCCTCCAGTTCTCCACATCTTTATCACTTCATGGATCAAATCAGGAAGCCCTTTGAGAAGGCATCTTCCCTCAGGCCTGATGCAATGACTTAACCACAAAACCACCCCTGTGCTAACTGCTCTTCTGTAAAGTGCAGCTCACTCTGCAAAATGAAGTGTCCCATTTAAATCCCAGGAAACACTCACTTGCTTTGCTCAAACTGAGATGGGAAAATAAAGAAAAGCATTTCCTGCACATGCTGGTTCGTATTTCAAAATTAATCCCCTTCCACCGTCGTTGTTCTTTTTCTGAGAAGGAACTGGGCAGCAAATTTCATTTGCACTAGATATTTATTGCCAGAGGTTCAACTGTTATTTACCACACACATGAGATAAGAAGAAAATGGTACTTTTGTAGATACAGGAATCACTCCTCTGGTCATGAAGCACAAAAACAAATAGTTGAGCATCGCAAAAGCAGTGCCAATGGCTCAGTTCAACAGGACCCACAAAAAATACCAGGAGGAAACTACTGAGCATAAACAAAACATCCCTGCCTGAGATATCAATTTTTTTTTATTTTTTTTTAAATTTGCAAACGGTTGCAAGGAAAGTTCATTGCTTTCCACAAGGAGGAGGAAATGCCAGGCCCAGCAGAGCGTGTTTGATGTATTATTCATAAGGAATTACGTGCTGAAGACTCGTCAGGATCCAGCAGCAGCAAACAGTGGTCAGCAGTGAAGAAAGCAAATAGACCTGCAATGGGTTTTAAACTGTTTTAATGCAGCCAATTTCCACCCATTTTATTCATTAGTCCCAGTTGTCTGGGATGTTCTCATGGCAGGATGGAGGTTCCTTCTGAAGATTTCAGAACCAGCACTGCTCGCAGTCTCAGCAGAGCTCAGCTTTGTAAACACAGCAAATTAGATTTAGGGCTTTTGAACAGAAAGAAAGAGGGAAACCCACAAGGACATTGCTCACTTTTCAAAGTGGAGCTGCACTTTCAAGGCTGACCCAGTACTGTCATTTCAGGGCTGTTTGAGCAACCACTGGAAAAAAAAAGAGTACTAAAAATAGCCAACATGGGCTCATTAGCTCTTTAATTACATGTTGGTTTTCCTTTCTCCCGTCTACACTTTGTCCTGTGGGCTTCCCACTGACCCTGAGTGGGGAATGCCAGGTCTGGGGACACCACTGTCATTCATTGCCACTCCAGGTCCCCATCCTTACCTTTTCCACACATTGGAAGGGCAGGATTTCCCCATGAAGCCCATGGTAGCACAAGCATCAAGGAATGATGCTGAGGGAGTTGGAAAAGTTCATGCTGGAGAAGAAAAATCTTCAGGGAGACCTTAGAGCCCCTTCTGGTGCCTAAAGGGGCTCCAGGAGAGCTGGAGAGGGACTTGGGACAAGGGATGGAGGGACAGGACAAGGGGGAATGGCTTCCAACTGCCAGAGGGCAGGGTTAGGTGGGATATTGGGAAGGAATTCTTCCCTGTAAAGCAGGAGCTGAGCTGGAGCTTTCCCTTGCTCACCCATCATGGAGTCAATGAGCCAGGGAATTTATTGTGGCACATTTATCCCACAGACATTTACAAATCCACAGCTAAAGGAAGCGGCAGAACTAACAGTGCTTATAAATGCCACTGTTTGCTTAAGGTTTTCTGGAGCACTTGGGAAAGTGCTCGGCTTGGGAAGAAAATCTCCACTTCACTGCAGCGCTCTGGTCCCAGCCTGTTCTAGGCAGAGAGATGCACAAACAGGTAAAATGCACACACACACGTGGTCAGAAGTTTTGTTAAATTGTGGGCAGAGAATAGGAAAAATCAGTTTAATCTGTCAAGGGGTGCCTCTGACAGACCCTGGAGCAGCGTTCCCCTTCGCAGTGGCACTCAGGAACGGGGTGCTGCCACAGGGCAGGACAGGGCCACCCACGCCAATCCTGCTGAATCATATCCAACCCCTTCTTCACCTCCACTTGGGAATGCTCAGCTCCCACCCACAGAACCTTCTCAGTGTCCACTTATCCTACCAGGAGAAAGTTGCTCCTGCTGTCTCACCCCACGCTCCTTTTCAGCCCATTTCTTTGTCCTGACTTTATTTTCTAGTCCCAACATAAGTTTGGCCATGTTGACCTTCTCTGTGGGCTTTCCTACAGAACCAAATACTGGAAAAGTCTCCAGGAAATTCCCATTGAATATCTGATCTAGATAGGGGCAGCTGCTACACCTACCTTGTGCTGTAACGTGGCAGGAGTTCACTCCACAGGCAGGTGAGGGACAGCACAAAAACCAGGCAGGTTGTGGACTGAGCTGAAGTTGTCCTCTCCAGAAGTTTTTAGCAGCAAACCAGGGAAAAATATTAGAGAATGTGCTAAAATGGAAGTTGGCAGATTGATGAAAGGGAAGAGGGAGCCTGTTTTGTCAGAAGGTTGTCCTGGGATGGGTGTTAGGAGAAGTAATTGCTGTGTAAAGTAATTTCTTCACTTGTTTTTTCCCCACTCTAATAGGTGAAAGATGTTTTTTCCAGGATTGCTGCTCTGCTCTAGCCCTGGTGCAGGTTAAAATCCTGTGGAATTCTTCCATTGGCATTTATTTCTGCCTCCCTTCCCACCCTCAAGGAGCTCCTGGCTGATTTTCTTCCCTTAGATTCCTTCTCAGCTTCTCCCACTATCCCAGGACCTCTTCAGCCTCATTCCTATACCCTTCTTCTCTTCTCTCCCTTTTCCTCCATGTCCCAGCCTCAAAGACCCCATTGCTAAAGGGCCTTTACTGCTGTGGGGTCCTGCCTGTAGCAAACTGGGAGAGATGTCTTTTAGGGAGTTTTTTAAGATGCAGCTGATAACTTCTGGAGAAAATTGCCAAGATTTTGAGACATCACTGTACCAGGAGTCCTTTTTCACCATCACCTCCCAGGGTCAGGTATTTGACAACAGAATGGGCACCAAACTGGAAAATTTGATGAGGAACCTTCCTGAAGTCTGTACTGAGTATTCATCCTGCTTTGAGATACAGGGGTGGCGAAATTGCTGGTCCATGTTCCCATTTTTACAAAAACCCTCTCCAGAGGTTTGCAGTTTCTTGAGTGGAACAGCTTTGAATTTCAGTCATGGAGACTATTATCAGTTTTTCCTGATAATACCCAAAAACTGCCACCAGAACTGAGCACCCAGTGGGCCTTTGCAATGAGTGTTCCCCCTCCCTTGTTGTTATGTGCTCTGACCCTCACTGCTTATATTGACAGCAGTAAATGAAACAAATGCTGGACAGGTTTCCAAGCACACTCCTGAGCAAAGTTTTGGACCAGGTCAGCTGGAAATGTCCAAAATAATCCTTGGAATTGCCTCAGCAGTTAGAACAGACAATTTCCAATAGGTGGTTTGGATGTGACCCCCATCCTCTGGAGTTTGGGGGCATGGACCTGGCCAGAGGTGCCTTGGATCCTGGGATGGAATCAGCATTTCCCTCGTGGTCACAAAAGGATTTGCTTTCCACACGATGCCAACCTCCAGCACCAACAGAGAGCCTTCACAAACAGCACGTCCTGGGTGCCTGTAGATACCAGGCAGACCCAGGTCTGAGAGAGGACAGCTTGCACAGCCTGCTTAATACTTTGGTTTTCCCTATGGAGTGATGGATTGAGGGGTCAGTCATCATGAAATGTGTGTTTGGGTTCAGGAGTGGGCTGGGAGAGGGACTCAACAGCAGACAAAAACTGAGGCCAGAAAACTGGAGCAGAGAATCATGGAACAGTTTGGATTGGAAGGAACCTTAAAAATCATCCCACTCCATGGGCAGGGACACCTTCCAGTATCCCAGGTTGCTCCAAGCCCTGTCCAACCTGGCCTTGGACACTTCCAGGGATCCAGGGGCAGCCACAGCTTCTCTGGGCACCCTGTGCCAGGGCTTCCCCACCCTCACAGGGAACAATTCCTTCCCAATATCCCATCTAACCTAAATCTCTCCTCTTTTGGTTTAAAACCATTGCTGCTTGTCCAATCCACAATCTGTCTGTGTAAAAAGTTGCTCTTTCTCTTTTTTTACAAAGCCCCTTTAATTACCACAGTGGAGTCTCCCTGGAGCCTTCTCCTCTCCAGGTGAACACCCCCTGCTCTCCCAGCCTGGCTCCAGAGCAGAGGGGCTCCAGCCCTTGGTGCATCTCCATGGCCTCCTCTGGACTCTCTCCAGCAGCTCCACATCCTTCTGCTGTTGGAGCCCAAACCTGGAGGCAGCTCTGCAGGTGGGGTCTCACCTGAGTGGGGCAGAGGGGCAGAATCCCCCGCTCCCCTGCTGCCCACGCTGGGGGATCAGCCCAGCACAGGGGTGGTTTCAGGGTGGGTCATGTCCAGCTCTCACCCCCCAGGAGCCCCAAATTCTTCTCCCAGGGCTGCCCTCAGTGAGTTCCTGTCCCAGTCAGTGCTGATGTCTGGGATTTCCCCGACAAAGGACAAAGCAGAGAAGCCAAAGTGCGGCTCGTGGGCAGCAGCAGAGATGTGTCCCCCTCTGTGTGTGTGTGAGGGGTTTGTGCACCTCCCTGGGCAGGGCTGGAGGAGCAGGAGGGAACAAAGGAGGTGAATGAAGAAAACAGGAATAGGGGCTGGATTTGGTGGAGAAGAGAGTCAATACTTACTTAGGAATTGAGTGAGTGGGAACCGGAGGGCCAGGACAGGTGTCAGACACTCAGTCCTTGTGGGAGTGGCTCACCTGGGGGGCTCAATGCAGGGACCACACCTCTGCCAGAAGATGGAAATGGGAGCCATGGGGTGATGGTGGTGCCATTCCCTATCTGGGGACTCCCCAGGGTGTCACATCACCCGGAGCCAGCAGTGGGCTATTGGAATTCCAGCTGCATGTGGGTTATTCTAACCCCGAACCATCCTAATCCCCAGGTCCTCTTCTCTCTCAGGCACCCTCATCCCACGGTCTGACACAGCTCCCATTCGGTTTTCCTGGAGCATCCTGCTCAAGACACACTCATGCTCTGGTCTAAAAAGACCTCAGGATTGCCAGGATCTGAAATATTCCAGACCTGCTTTTGGTTTCATAATCTCTGTGTTCAATGTGGAGTAGAGAGGAAAGAATAAGAAGACACAGCACACTGCAAACATGTTATTAAAATGAACTGTTTATATTATCTCAGTTGAGTCAATACATTATAATGTATTAAAATGGAAAGGTACAAAATTGAAATAAATACTTTCTGATTCATGTATAAATCTTTTGTCAAGATGACATTTTGTTTGTTTTTTTTCTTTTTTTTTCATCAGTACATGTTTCAATAAAACATTTAAAATGACAAAGTATCGTTTAAAATATGGTTCATGGAAGAAACGGTTGAAATCAAACAACTTTTGGCTTGTTTTGGCATGAGATCTTGACACAATCTGGGTTCCCCAAAACCACGTAAATGGTGGTAAAATATAAATGCTCAAACTTATTTAAAAAAATAAACAGGCTTTACAAAACCCTCTGATCCTTGACTTAGCCACTTTTCTGTATAGTCTGCACTTACGATATATACATTCATTATTGTCCAAGGGAAGACAGCCACTGACGTTCATTTAAAGAGCTTGGTGGAGAGGCTTAACAAACATTTTGCAGCTGACGACAATTAAACACGGGTAAAGAAACTCCTGACAGTGCAAAAAAAGGAAAACGGCTCGGAAACCAAAGCGTACAAATGGGACAAGGAAGAGGCAAGTGGACAAGCCCAGATCTGATGCAAAGCTCCAGGCCAGGTCTAACAAAACAGCTTTGGCCAGGATAAGCTTCTTCTCCAAAGGGGAATGCAGGCTTGGAGATCAGCCCTGATGACACGGGGCATTTCAGGCTTCCCTGCAGCTCCCAGGGTTGTTCACAATCCCAGGAAAATCCCCCCTTGGCACACAGGAACGTTCTGCAGAGAATCCTTCCTCGCTGGTGGTGAAGCAAGAGCCGAGCTTAGTGGAATATCCTGGAGCAAGCCTGGCCTGGGAGAGGGGGCTGACGTCTGGGTGAGGAATTGCAGAGCAAGAGGGGCAGAGGGAGAAGTGTGAGTGTGGGCTTGGGACCTTGGAGGAGAGGCAGTGGGGAATTCCCTCGTGGGCAGCGGGTTTTATCAGGATCGTGGAGCAGGCTTGGAGGTGTGCTTTAATCTCAAGTGTGCTTTTGTCTTTGTCGCTGTAGCCAGGGGCTGTCGTGGTCCCTCAAACCTCTACCATGTGCTTATCGTTCTGGGCAATGGGCAGGGTCCTGCTGGGGGCTGGATGGGGGACAGTGGGCTTCCCTGTTGGATAATGGTGACTCCTTCCAAATTTCAGCATTCTAGGAACTCTTCAAGTTTCACTCAAAAGGGGAAAAGAAACATGGTATTGTTAAAATAGAATTAAAGAGAATCTTCCTTCTGGATGAACCTTCTCAAGGCTTGGGCTGTTTTGCTGCTGGCCAGTGAAACCACACAAAGCAGAGGGTGGATTTTCTGTTTGCTTGGTTTGAAGGCAGTAGAAGACTTCACCCCCTCAGAAACGAAGGACAGCCCCATCCTGGCTTGGTGAAAGGGCGGGCAGGACTTGAGGAGGTGCTGCCTGTGCTGTTCTTGGTGCTCCACAGTCTGATGGGGATTAAATGCTCTCGGAAACCTGGCTGTTCCCATCCTGTGAGGAAGGATCTTGTGGCACCAGCTCTTTGCAGTGCTCTGAATGTTGCTGCCATATCAAAGGGAATCCAACTGTAAAGAGAGCCCTGTAAAGATGTGACAGAGGGTCAAGATTTGGGAAGGAAAATTGTTTTCTCTCCCTCCACAAAGAGCCAGTGCATCATAGTTAAAACTTCTTGGGAAATGCCAACTTCAGGCCATTTCCTGTTGGAAAATATCACATCCGTTGGGAAATGAATGACGTGATTTGAAGCTCTTAGAGGTCTTCTTTGACATTTTCCTTCAGTTTGTTTTCTTTTCATTTCAGAACAGCTTTTGTTTCAAAATGCAGGATAATTTATATATTAAAAAAAAAAGGGGATGCAAACAGGGAAAGATCAAAACAATCTCCCTCCATGATATCCGAACTGTTTTTGTTGGCATATGCATTGTTTTGCATATTTTTGTTTCATGTTTGCTGTTAGCCTTGAGGTTTCCATGTGGGTTGGAAAAATAAATTCACAGAAATTCTTAAGGGATGGAACAGCTCTTTCTTATCCAACTCCCCTGTGCAGAAGACTTGATTCACCTTAGCTAAAGCTCTCCCCTCCTCTATTTTTGAGTTTGTGACTCGGTTTTCAAAGGCAAACCAAACAGAAATTCTCTGAGTGTTGCTTTCCAGTGGGAGGCACCCACTCAAAGCTGCTCCAAGAATTTCCATGTGCCAGTGTGGCTGAAAGGAGGTCACTTACTCTATGGTTTTCCCTGAACCAAATTCACATGGTGCACAAGAAGGGTCTTTTTTGGACTCCTTTTCTACCTCTGAGGGGATATTTTGCCCTTTTTTCTTTTATTTTTTACCATTTTGTTCCCTCATCCAAGTTTCTTTGAACCTTCAAAAGTCCACCTTGATGGAGCTCTTGAAGGAAGTAGCAGAAATTCTAAGCAGAAATTCCTGCACCTGAACAGAATTCCATCCTGCTAACCATTCATGTTGATTAAGATAAAACTTGGGATGAAATAGCATTCTTTGCTGACTATGGGGTAGACTAAGGTTGTGACAAAGTTTTCCTCTCCAGCACCAGTTGCTGGGATTCATGTCCTAAATCCTGTCTAATGCAGCCTGAATCCATTGACTGAAGTGTGTACAGTCAAGGAGAGAGTGGCTGAGGGTGCTCAACTCCTGTCAAAGCAGAGAAGTTATTTTAAAATTACTTTTCCCTGCACATCCTTTCAAACAACAACCAGCAGACATTTCCCAGGGTGTTCCTGCAGTGCTGTAAGACAGCCTGGACTGTGGCACGGAAAGCATTGGTATCTCTTAGACACACAAAATGTGCACTTGCACCATTCCCCAGTGACTTTTGCAATCCAAAGGCTGTTTGTGGTGGGAAAGATGATTAGGTGGTTGGTGGTGACTTGGGACAGTGGGACAAAACCCCTTTGTCCTTGTTGTGTCAGAAATTCCACGTATTTCAGGAATAAGAGCAGAAATTCCTATATCTGATCTCCTCCACATCTCACACTCAGCCTTGCCTGTGGGATGTCGATATAAATGCCCCAAATTTTGGCATCAGGTGAAAGGAATGAATAAAACTCCTGACTTTTTGCCAACACGGATGTGTCGAAACAGAGTTTGGGAATGCTGATGAGCTGATCCATGAATGGTGGGTTTTCCTACCTCACCTCGCAGACAAGGGTCTCACAACAGCCCTGTGAGGTAGATACTGAACCTGGGTGGGCAAACGGAGTCACACAGAGAGGGAGGAGAGAGAAAGGGTGAGGAAAAGCTACAGCAAGGATCCAGAGGTCCTGGATGCCAGCCTGCTGCTCCGGGGAGCATTTCCTCTCCGGAGAAGAAGACATGTGTCTGCTGGAAAGTGGGGGAGACACCAAAGGAACTCCTGGGACAACAGGTCAATGTTCTTTTTCCCATTTGAAGTCCAGGGTTCAGCTTGTTAAAGGTAAAAAAAAGTACACTGGGCATATGAGACCAGTGAAAGAGAGAATGCAGAAGAATTGGGAAGTCAGGTGTGGAGGGGCAACATGAAGAAAATCACTTCCAAAACGCTGCTCCAAAGGGACATCTGTGGGCTCTTCAGAAGCTCACCCTCAATGGAGCTTTGGAACTGTGATGGAAAGACCACAGGGATTTGCTTTCATAGGTTCCATTGGCTGCCAGTGAAGTTTCTACCTCCTCATCTCGCAAGAAAGAAAGGGGAAAGGGGAGAAAGGAAAGAAAGTAAGACTGAGGAAGATATTTAAAAAAAAAAAAGTAAGAAAAATGAAAGAAAGAAAAGAGAAATAGAGAAAAATGAGAGTTAAAGGAGAGAGAGAGAGACAGAGGAAGAGAGAATGAGAGAGAAAGAAAGGAGGAGAAATAAAGAGGGAAAAAGAGAGAGAGGAAGAGAGAGAATGAGAGTGAATGAGAGAGAATGAGAGAATGAGAGAGAGAGAAGGAAGGAAGGAAGGAAGGAAGGAAGGAAGGAAGGAAGGAAGGAAGGAAGGAAGGAAGGAAGGAAGGAAGAAAGAAAGAAA
>VZTX01018627.1:26455-82874 GCA_013400915.1 Pardalotus punctatus | reverse complement strand
ATGGAGAAAAGGAAGAAAAAAGGAAAAAGAAAGGAAAGAGAAAGAAAAAGAAAGAAAAGAGAAAGAAAAAGAAAGAAAAAACACATAGTTTTCTGTACTTGCAATCTGCAAAGGGGGTGTTTTTCCTTCCAACATTCTGCAAAGTGCTGCGAGGCGGAGAAAAAACAGGGAGACTGTCCCATGCAGACGGTTTTGGGAGATAGCACCTGGCACAAGGTTTGCTACAATAAGTTGATTGTTCTTTATTGCGTTGGAAATAAAACAGTCATGGAAAGTCCTGCATAAATCCACAGCCATGGCCTGCAAAATCCCCGCCTCACCTTGGCTTTGCTGAATATTTTCAGGGTTTAGGGCTGGAGAGTTTTTTTAAAATTTTATTTGGTTTTTTCAAGGATGGAAATTAGAGCTGGTCACGGGACTTGTTCTTCTGAGGGCAGGAAGAGGAAAGTCTGTCTATAGAGAGAGATTCTTCTCATGTGTTGGTAGTGAGGGTGAGCAAAACACTGTGCCCAGCTTGTAATCCAGGGTAACATTTTTTAAAAGTATTTTTGTCTTATCCCAGACCACATTCCTGTTGAGCAAACCAAAGCTGGTGGAGAGCTGTGCCATGAGTTATTTCTGTGGGATTCTGGTAATTTATATCAGGTCTATGGTTAATTAGTCAAAGGGAAACATTTTCATGCTGTCCTTGGGATGGGGAAGGAGGATGAACTGTTGGAGACAGACTCTGCAGGAGGCTGCTCTAAAAGCCAATTCCTCTTGATGTGTGTGGGGCCATGAGGAGGCAGATGGACCAAGGGCAAGGGGACACTACAGGTCCATAAATCCAGATGGCATCTCTCAAGGAATAAACGCTTTCCTAGTAGGGCACAGCTCCTCCTCCCAGATGTGCTGGAGATACAGAAGGCCAGCTCTGCAGAAACAAAACTGATGGGAAAAGCTCTTGTAAGGGGTTGAGTGCTGATGTTTTCCATCTCAGAATGCTCCACAACCCTGAGGGGTCTGAAGCAGCTGAGCTCACAGCCCTTGAAAGCAAAGCTTGATTCCAGCACCAGCTTTTCTATATAAAGACCTCGGACTCAGGATCAAACGAATCCCTTTTGGAGAGAAAGATCCACCGAGCACCACACCACGAAACATCAACCAGGAGATCTCCTCCTCTCGCCAGAGAGCCAGTGCTGAGGCATTTCCACTGTTTGACTGGAGTAACTCTGGACCTGGAACAAAGGAAGAACAAAGCTTACCAAGCTGGGGAGACGAGCGCCACGAGCAGCTTTTCAGAGATGCAGCCAATCCTGCAACAAATCACAGGATTTGCAGTCAGCAGCAAGGCCAAAAGCCGGCATCCATCGAGCTGTAGGATTTGGCCACGGGACAGTGCCTATATCTGCATGCCAAGCAAAGATTCCTGCCAGTGCCTAATGTCAGGCTGTTTATTTCTGTCCAGATTAAAACCAGTTAGAACATCAAGCAGCAAAATCAGAGTGCAGCTGTCGTTTAAAGATGTGGTGGAGATCAGGGAAGACTGGAAGTTAATTGGTCAATGACTAGAAGGAAGGTAAGCAAAGTATGGCGTTGTTCTATTTCTGGAGCTGAGAAGGAAAGATTTGTTCCCTATCTTCCTGTGTGAAAAGAATATTTAAAAAGCTTTCAGGAAGGAAAAAGCTGATGAAAGCAAACTGGAAAAGTTTAGGTTACTTGGACTGCTCATGGCATGAGGACAGAAAAGAAGAGGGGGACTGCCCAGAAAAGGAGAATTAAATGAATCAGTCTGTCCTCTCCTGTCTCAGCATGGGTTTAGCTAGGATTTATACCTTTGCCAAGTCCCCCCAAGGGTGTGATCCACACCTCTTGCACCAGATTGTTGCATAGAGTGGCCGTGAGCTGGTGGGGTCACCCCAGAGGTGGCTGCAGGTCGCTAACAGTGCTCTGCCACTTTACAGGCTGCACGAATAAGATCGTGTTATGCTGGAAAAGCCCTTGGAAACCCTCTGGGATGAAGGACTTGAAGAAGTTGGATAGCTCTATATATCCAAGTCTAGCTCTGACTTATTTTTGGGAAAGGCCACTGGAGAATTTTCAGGCATTGAGAGACAAGAAAGTGTGTGCTGGCATTGGCCAGCACAGGGAGGGCAATCCCACGAGCCATTATTGGTCAATAAACCCAGCAAATTTTGGTGGTTCCTGCTGGAGGCTTGGAAATGTCCCCATTCTGGTGGTTGAGCAGTAGCAAAGATTGGAGAAAACTGGGAAGAGGTGTGGTGGGGGCAGGAGATGTGAAAATGAACCATGACCATTGCCCACGTGGTCGCCTCTTGGACGTTTGGTCCTAAGTCTCATGATATCCATCATCTCTGCAGGACACAGAGTCAGCTCCTCTGGAACATGAAATTTGTGCTTCTGGAAGGGAACATGGAGCTTATTGCGAGTGCTGAAGGTTCGTTGTGTTTCTCGTGGTGGCAAGGGCTGGTCGTCCACACGCCGCTGCTGCCGGTGCCCTGTGACTTCAGCAGTGTGGAATGGCTGCCACAAAAGCCAAATTCATCCATTAGAGAGCTGGGAGAAAGCCCAGGGGATGCCTGCTGTGATCCTGATAAAACACGTGCTGCCGAGAGGAAAAACCCAGCCTTTGTTGGTTAAGGATGGACCAAATCCTGCCCTCAAACCCCTCCATGGCCAGAGACTGCCAGGCCTGGTGCTGGTGTCCCACTGGAGCCACACCCTCGGATCCTCCTGGTCCCAGTGGCACCCGCAGCCCAGCCTGGAGCATCTCCCCGCCATGAGATCCCAAGGGAAAGTCAAACCTGGACTTCACAGCAAATCAAATGGAACGCAACTGAACCACGAGCGTGATGCGAAACATCGTTTTGGCCGGACGAAACGCAGTTTCCACAACCTGGTTTTAAGGAACAGTATCACACAGAGATAGATACACTATGCTAGGTCTGGAGGAAAGAAAAGAAACCAATATGCTAAATAAACTAAGACATACAGTATAGGGGATATTCTGATCAACAAACCAATCACCATTAGAATCAAAAAGTAAACCAGCCTTTCACTTAGGACCCTAACAACATTTCTCAATGCACTAAGTACATTTTAAACCATGCAAGTTTACACAAACATCTTAACTAGGTTTTTTTTTTTTTTTTACTTTTTAAAACACCAACATTATGCATTTCTTTGTTAATTATATTGGTTAAAGTTGCAGCCGTTCACTGCCAAATATCAGATACATCATATACATATTTTTATACAGAATCTGGACAACACAACATTACACAGCCTAAATAGAGAAAAAAAGATTATTTGTTCCTTTGTTTGTTTGTTTTTTTCAGTTTTGTAAAAAATATGAAATGGTGATAGGAAGGAGGGAGAAGGCATGGGAAATCTTCTACCAAATTAAAGGATTATATCAAAATAATTCCCAAATCACAGTACAACAAGGAAAAAAAATGGTTCGAACTCAGCTCCACATTTAAGATTCTCTTAGCTAAGAAACAAGACTTTACACACAGAATGTATCAGTATTTAAAAATAGAAAGAATTGCAACACCATGCTGTGATTCCAAATACGTCTTAGTTCAAAAAAATCTTCAAAGGGGGAGGAAAAAAAAGATAATTGATAAACTCAGTGATTGCAAAGTTATCTCGTTGGTTTGGATTTCCTACCTACTCGCGATGCATTGCCGTGGGATGGAGCTGGACGGCCACCGCGGCTGGATAAAGGAGTGACTCGGGAATCGCTCGCTGGGTTCTGTTGGGGCAGCTGGAACTCGGAACGGGATCTGAAACCATCCCAATGGTTTGGGGTCTTTGCTCTTCCTTCACTCGGCTCTGAACGAGAGCGGGGTGGGGACCTACGTGGCTCCCCCACGGCCATACCCTGCCCATCCACACGGAGCAATGCATGTGTTGGGTTAGACAGAAAGGAAACGGAATCTGGAAATCAACCATGGAGGATGCTGTGGTTGACATGGCAAGTATACAAAAATGCTAAAATTTCAGATATAATCAAAGATACAAAATCAGTTCTGACAAGAGGTTTTTTTTTGTAGGTTTTTTTTTTTTTTAATAGCAACCATTACAGTGCAAGGTTTTAAAAGTTATTATTACAGTAAAAGGTGTGTATCTGGTTTTACAGTAACTGTAGCACTGATTTTTGTTATGTATAGTAGGTCCCTGATGTAAAGTGTATGCACCAGTTTGAGAGAAAACCCCGCACAATAACGGCTCTTTAGCTTTAAATACATTTTTCTTTTTTTTTAAACAGATACAAAATAACACATCAAGTTCACAATTTCACAAGCACGGACTTTTGCCTTAATAAAAAGCATGAAAACTTGGTCGAAACCCTAACATTTAAAGAAATGTAAAAACCATTCAATGAGGGTCGTGAGTGTGTGTTTGAGTCACGGCTTTCTGCCACCCCATGGAGCCCCTGGATGAGTCTGTGCTGTCCAAATTGCTGCTTCCTGCTCACCCACCAGGATTTTTTGTCCAGGCAAAGTGGTGTTCAGTTTCCCACAGCTGGGATTTGAGTTTGTGCATTTAACCTTATCAATGATCTGTTTTTTGGGTGGATGAATTCTCAAAAGAAGGATCATCTACAGAGGGTCTGTGACTCCAAGCCACAGGTTCATTTGGAAGGGGCTCTTTTTTTAAATAATCAGGATGAGATCCAAATGACTGCAGCCCTGCAATAATCCTTGGAAATTGACAGGAAAAGACCTCTATGATCATCAAATCCAACCATGAACCCAGCACCATGTTCACCATTAAACCATGTCCTCAAGTGCCACATCCCCTCCTATCTCACTGCATCCAGCTTTGACTTTCTGAGTTAAAGGAAGTTCAGAATCATGGAATCACAGAATATCCTGAGTTGGGAGGGACCCACAAGGATCATCAAAGTCCAACTTCTGGCCCTGCACCAGACAGTTCCAAGAATCACACCCTGTGCCTGAAGCATCATAGTAACTTGCTAATTTAGTCAAACAAATTGATTTTACTTCACAACCAACTGGACTTTTCTCAAAGCAAGAAAACAGTAATCAGAAAATAGCCAGGAAAATCTGATGCTGCAATTTAAATCCCAGCTCCAATAACAGGGATCCAGCTGACTTCATAACCACTGAAAGCACAAGCTTCCAACAGAAGTGTTCCTGTCCCTCAACAATATTTCAGGAATTTATTTAGTGCATTATGTTGCAATTTCTACCTTCCCAAGTTGCCTTTACTCAGGTAAATAATATGTTTTTCATCTGAGTTCAAGTTATTGAAAGTTAGACCCAGAAAAGTGGTATGGAATTCCTCTCCAAAGGTGCACATCTCCTTCCACTGACGGTAGAGGAAGCAGATGCAAAGAGGTCAGACCAGACACTTGAAGGAAGAGAAAGTTAAGTGGGATTAATCCCTCTTTTGACTTCCCTCCCCACTCCATATGGGTGGGTGAGTAACTGTGCAGTACTCGGATGGGAAAGGCTGCAGAATTGCTTAAAAGGAATATTTTATATAGAAAAAACCCCAAACATATTTTGAAAATTGCATCTGCAATCCTCAGCAAAATGCAGTCCCAGCCAGAGGCTGGAGGAGGTTTGATGAACATTGTGAGCTCAAGGGAGATAAGGGCAAATGTTTTATCAAAGTTCTTCCATCTCTGCCTCCCTTTAGATTTTATTCTGGACACTTGAGGGACTTTTAGAAGCAGCAGGAGTCCAACACAAGAGTGGGATGCCCTTGGCTGTGTCAGTTGCCACGTTTTAGTTCTGTCAGACACTACATCCTCCCAGCGGATTTCTGCAGTCAGCTCTGCCCCTCGGCTCCTCATTACCAATTCTCTCCATGCAGGAATCCCTTCTCTCCCACAGCACACCTGCATCTGGTCCTGAGGAGCTTCTCCCCATGGCAAACCCGCCCCTGAACCTGGGTTACCTTCTTTTTAAACACCACCTACTTTTTGAGAAGAGTCTGGCTCTGCAGGTGGGATCTTCCCAGCACCGGCAGAGCTTGTAGCAGTCTGGCTGATGGAAAAATAAAAAGCTTGACAAAAATCCCTGGTCAGGAAGAATTCATCCCTTTAAAGAGGAAAGGATCAAGGATTAGACACATTTTCATCACAGTGCTCCACTACCTGGGGCTTTAATTAACAAGACATTCCTCTGGAAGATTGATGAGCGAGTGGAAGAGCAATCCAAGCATGGAGGCCTGTGCTAGACCAAGAATCCAAGCATGGAGGTCTGTGGGGTGATGTGGTGCCCCACTGCAGGAGGGATTTCTTTATGATCATTATTCTAAAAAATCCCTATAACAGACTAATTCAACAACAAAAAAAGTCCTTGTCAAAGGAAAAGCACTGCTCCTCCCAAACTCTAAGCAACAAGGCAGTGAAGCACAAGTCTAACCACAAAAGGCTGAAAAGTCAAGAATTCCATGAAAACTTTGTGGCCTGCCCAGAAAATACTTGGACACTTAAAGCTTTCAAGCTAAGATAAGAAGTGGTGGAAATCAGATGAGCCAAGTTGGTTCTATCAAACTATGTCAAGCTTTGGTCTATTGAAACCATGAGGCTTCTTGAGAGGGGTAGGCTTTGTTATTCCAGGAAACAATGAAAATCTCTACTTTTTATAGTGATTTTGCCCCTTGGATATTAATGTCTGAACTTCTCTGATGAATTGCAGATGGAAGAAGGACAGCAGGAATGTTGCCTCATTCCTACACAAAGGAATTTGCTGCATGAGTAGTGAAAATGCCCTGTGATCTCCACATTGTGTTAGAGGATCACCCCTGGCTCCTTTTGTAGTCAGTGGAAGGAAATTGGCGTTTCCAGAGCCTGACTGATCTCTCCTGCTTTAGATATCTCTGCTGGGAGGGGTGAGTGTTCTTCACCAAGGATCAAAGAGAAAGTTGAGCAGCACTAGTTTGAGTTTGGAGAGTTAACTTTTAGTCATCTAAGTCAGATAAAGTGAATCTTACCAGCAATATTCTGTCTTAAAAATTCGTGGAGGTTTGGATTTTTTGACGTACCAACACATTTCAATGCTGGGTTTTTCCATCCTGAACTTATTAATCCACCTTGGAGTAACAGCCATCTTAAATTTTTGTTCCTTCATTTCATGCCAAGGCGACACAGCTGCTTTTTCCCAAGTGTTGTCAGCACAGTTCCTCTCATCCCAGTGCACTTGTAGTTTGTTTTCCCACTTGGGTCTCCCATGTGCAGCCCTGGCCAGTGGCTTTGGGAAATGAGCACCTCTTGTTCATGGAGTCATGGAATGACTGCTGGAGCATCCCACAGAGCCCAGATTCCAGAGAGATGTTCACAAAGAAATCAGCAGGATCTGTGCTTTTTGGAGCACAGGGAATGTCTCAGCACTGGATCATTGGCATTAATCCTCTAAATTCTCCTTGGAAGGTGAAAATAAATGTTGCCACTTGTTCTGCCAGAGAGAAGATGTCAGTTTTGTGCAAGAGATATGGGTACACTGAAGAATTCCCTCTTTAAAAAACAAGGTACCAGATGTTGCAGTTCAAGCCTTTTAATTGTTTTTATATTGCAATAAAAATCAGGAAGAGGAGCTGCAGGACCTTACAGTGTCCCTTTGGAGGGGCTTGGCAAGCTGATCACAGTTGTCTGAATTCCCAAAATGAGCAAAATTGGCTGTGAGCAAATCTGGACAGAAGACCAAGACTGAAAGCGACTCAAGATTTTCAGCAGGTGACACTTCTCTACTGAAACCCCGAGCTGGGGAAGAAGAAAATGAGATTGTTTGGGATGAAAACAAGATTGTTTGGAAGTGCTGCTGTATAAATAAGGTGTGAAGTGGCCATTGAGGTTCCAATGAGATGTTTTGCAGAAATCAAACTTTTAAATGTCATCAACTTGAGTCATAATGTTAAACGTGAGAAGTTCTTTTCCTTCCATAAAGATTGGAAGAAACAGGAGATCACCTTGACAGGTGAGCAGTCTGCAGGGCACACTTTAAAAATTGATTTGATCTTGGGACGCTGGGAGCCTCATTATCTGAACAAACAGAGATTGATGCCTGTGTTTGAGTTGGTATCTCGGACTCCTTCTAAAGTCAAGACAGACACAGACATTTCTAGGTCATGATTCACCTGACAAAGTGCAGGCAGCTGCTTTACAATGAGAGGAATTGCATCCCAGAAAGGCTCATTCCTTTCTAGACGTGACATCCATTCATTAATCGACACAAGTGGGACATCCACGCTGTAAATGTCTAAAATTGGGTGAGTCAAATCTCACCTTCATTGCAAAGTTATTCTTTTTCACGTCTTTTTTTGCCTCCCAAAGCGGCCAGGATGTCATGGAGCAAGCACAAATCTCAAGGACCAATCCTATTTCTAGGGGGGATGTCAGAAACCCTAAAACTCGAGAGATTCCTACTGGAGCTCTGTGGGAGACCTTTTCTGGGTGAAGAGCAAGGCGAAGAAATAAAATTGTCCTGGAAGAATGACAGGACTTCATCATCTTGCCTCACACACCCATCTGAGGTATACAGGGGTGACAAATTGTCATGGGGATGTAGATGAAAGGTGCACTAATAAGGAACAGAAAACAAACCATGTGCTAAAAATTTCTGTGGCTGCTGCTACGATAAATTTTCACAGGACAAAAATTGCTGGGTATTCTCACAGTGTCCTTCTTGGTGTCTACCAAAGCAATGATCCCAAAATCCTACCATGATAACCCAGCCTGGACGCAGCTGGGGAAGGACATCTGGCTGCTAAAACCTGCAGATTTAAAGGATTTATCTTCTGGAACTCCTGGAGTAGCTAAATAAATTATAAATGTAGCCATGGGATGTGAAAACAATGAGATTTCAATCATTGCTTGAGTATTTTCAGACCAGACCAAATGAGAATGAGCACAGAATAGTTTCTTTAATTGCCTGATATAGTTTTAATACCAGATTAATCTCAAATCTTTTTGTTTCTTGTAAACCAGGCACTTCTTTTCCTGAGAAAGGAACTGAGCTGCTCAAATAAAGGGTTACAGCTGATCTCTGCTGTCTGAATTACCAAAATTTGCCTGATATGGATGGAAGCTGCTCTTGTCATGATATAAGATGATGTGAATTCTTTTTTTTTTCCACATATTTGTAGGAAAAAAAGGAATAATGCAAAAGTCTCTGATGCACTGAACACAGGACCTGATGGAGCCAGCATAGAAGTGATCCACAGGGTTGTGCAGCCAAATCTGATTTGCCAGATCTGTGGATTTTTAACCCAATCTCAAGTTGCAAACACCTCCCCAGGCCTCACTTGATGCAAATTCCTTCAGTGCTCTTGGCTCTAAGTTTTTAGAAAGCCCAAGGCTGAATTCCTAGAGTGAGCATCAGAGCTGGGGAAGGATTTGGGGAAGAAAAGTAAGAATTACATTTTAAATCAGCCTTGGACTAGGGGGGAAGCCAGAAAAAAATAGCCAGAAAAACTCCCCCAACCTGAAAAATGAGGAATTATTGCAGGAAAATGCAGCCAGCTCTGAAGGTGCTGAATTCTGCAGAAATATCTTGCTTATGAGAGGGAAATGCACATAAACACAGCATTATTAAAACTCAGGCAGCACTGTGGAGTCGTTGTTTTTTTAAAAAGCAAGTGTAACAAGGCCATATGCTGTCCTTGAGGCTCTGCTGGCAGCATAACAAAGGGAAGGCATGGACCAAAAAAATTCTGGGCTCTTCCTGGAACATTCTGATCGCCTCAGCTCCCATGGAAAGCAGGGATGGTATTTTTGGACTTAATAAGAAACCTTTGGCACCTTGCAAAGCTGAAGCTTTTTGCTTTGGTGTGTACCCTGGGATGAGAACAGGGTGCAAGTCAGAAGGGTGAAAAGGGCCACAAAAGTTTGTTAACACTGGGATAAAATCAATTTTTAGACATTTCCAAGCACTTTCCAGTCATGTTTTGGGAGCTGGCATAGTCTGAGGTAATACAAGAGGCATGGTTTGAAGAGGGAGGTATTTTAATAATAAAATATATATTTCTTGTAAAAGATATGACCTCTCCCCCAAACCTTGGCTCTCTCTTTTTAAGCAGGGACTTGCTTTCAGGATCAGTCTGATACCACCTCCTCTTGACTGTTGCACTGTAGCTTGTCATGACATCGAACCAACAGCTGACAAGGTTTGTGGTGACTTTAATAAATAAATAATAAATAAAATACCCCACTGTGACAGTGGTTCTTTCTCCCTGTGACAGTGTCCCTGAGCCTCCACAAAAGGGTGCCCACAACCAAAGTTGCCTCCAGACCTGCTGCTAAATCCTCACATGGGGGAATCTTTGGGTCAATATTCACTGACTGCAGCCAAAACTCTGCCAAGAACTGAAAAACTTTTGACAACTCAGTGCCAGATCCTGCTCTATTTAATTTAGTAGTGTGAGTGGAGACAGGGAATGCAACAGGAGTGGGAGAATAATCTGTGTGTCTTATGAAGTTTAGAGTTTTACAGCTTCAAAGCACATCCAAATGTTACTCAGCCCCTCATCCTTCATCTCAGGAATGGTGATGAAGAGACCCCAAGCAGTTCCACCAGCAAAGGAGTTTGGTTGCTCATCTTGAAGCCTGAACTTGGCTGGGTGGTGAAAGGCTCATCTGGTGCTCAGGAAGAGCTGTACCAAATTCCCTGCCAAGTGATGTCATCGGTGCTGAGCTAATGATCCAAAGAGGGACTGGCACCGGGAAGAGCTGAGTGTCCTCACAGCCAATGCCATTAACACTTCAGAAGAGGAACTCCAGGTGCATATTTGAGACTCAAGCCAGCCTCGGAGATGGGACAGGCCCCCTGAGGAGGGGGAAGATCATCCTTTCAGCTTCTACCAGCCTTACATCTCCTCCTGGCATATCTAGTCCAGGTCAGGCAGGACTGTGTGGTGATGGCGTGACAGCTTTGGTGAGTCCAGGCTAAATCTCCTCAGGCTTAAGATGATCCAACACTTGTTTGAGTGAGTGTCTTTTCCTGACAGGAGAGTGGACATAATTCACAGTTGCCCCATCAGGCATTTTGTCCTTAGCTTCCTTTGCTGAGTTCGTATTTTGGAGGAGAATTTCAGTGGGCTAAGATTGCAGAACTTTTTCTATGGATTTTAAGCTCTGGTATCTTTTGTAGGATCTTCTGGTGATGCACTGATCTCTCCTTCCTCACACAATCTGGGCATGTCCTGATGCCAAACCCTACAGCCATCAAGGGACCCCCAAACCATGGTTTCACCGTCATGCCTTGGACACAATTCTGCTTCTTGACTGGAGACGGGGAGTGAGTGAGCCAAATCTGGCTTTGTGCAGGGCTTTGTGCCTCCAAACCGCAGGAATAACAGAGAGAAAATAAACCTGAGTCCTGCAGCCTCTGTCACTGCCCTGCTGCCTAAAGGATCTCAGGAAACCCTTGATCCAAATCAAATGGGTCTTGGTTTCTGTAAAGGCTCCACGGTCAGAACCTGCTCAACCTTTTACCCAAACCTTCTCTTTAGCAGGTGAGACAGCAGAAGACATTCCCAATGCTGTTATATCCCCTTGTTGTATCCCATCTGTCATGCAACAGGAAACATAGAGGCAATTCCTGCTCAAACAGCACTCCCTGCTCACTGATGGATGCTCTGCTCTAGGCCAGGATAAAAGTTGGGTCAGCTCCATGGATGCTGGTAAAGATTTCCCATATTTAGCACGGTGGAATAAGAGGAAAATTCTGCTCAGCAGCCAGCTTCCAAAACAAAAGGGGTCTTTATAGAAATGAACAGTCGTGAAGCCTGGCAAGGAGCATGTAGCACAGCAGTGAGCATGAAGCTCCTCCACAGAGATGGAAGAGACACAGGAAGATTCTCAAAAGAGCAAAGCTGATGCTAGAAGGACTTAAAACCTCAGAATTGGCATTAGCAAATCATTGCGATAAGACCACAGCACCGAACCAAGCAGAGTGACAAGAAAATGCTTCCACAACCAAAACCAAAGGCATCCCATTAGCACCAGTGGAAATAATTGTGGGAGAAAGGGAAGAAAACCTGAGCTCCCTTCAAAGAGACGAAGAAAAAGAAATGCTGAAGGCTTTCCCAGTTCATCAAACCACCACCAGCCCTCTGAACATCTGAGGACACTGCTAATTCTGCTTCAGACATAGAGATCATCCAGCACCTGCAGCTCTGGAGGGCAGAGAGGCTCCACCAGGCCCCTCATTAACATTAATCAGTGTGACCCAATCAGATCTACCAGGGATTCCATGACCTGCGCCTTCCCAGAGCACATTTCACTGCAGATGAGAGAAAAACCAGGCTGTCTCTTCCATTTACTAGACAGACTCTTTGCCACTCAATTAAAAAGAGACCTTTTTGACTTCACAGCAGGGATTGAAGACAATAACCACAAAGTACAAAATCCAACCCTATTTCTGAGGCAAATAAAGAACAAATAAGGCCAGGAATTCCATGTGATTTCTGAGCAGAAATTAAACAGCTGCATCTCTCCCTTCTGCCTAATGCAAGATGATTAATGAACAGATTGAAAGGATTGTGTATTTCATGTCAAAATTTGGGGATTATAATAGGCAAAGACTGAAATACCATAACGGACCCTCAATCAAATTATCGCAGTTTAACAATAAATTGTGCTTTTTGGTATCTCAAGCCCCTCTCAAGCTTCATAAAGTCTCATTATCTCAAAATAAACCTTTCAAAAAGCTCAGTAGAATGACAAAATGCCCAAATTCAAACACACACTTTGGAAGCATACTTTTCATATAGATATTTTTCTCATTGTTAGATTATTTCTTTTTCCAATTCAACTCCAACCTGTAATTCCATCTGCTATACAACTTCATGAACACATCTGTATTTCATTCCAGATAGACAAAATACTACACCATAAAAATAGAAATAGGTGGGAACAGGCAACAAAAATAATCAAACCAAATCAAAGAACAAGCCAGATTTGTACAGACACCAGATCAGAATGAGGAAAAAAAATGCTGTTTGTACTGAACAATTGTGCCAGTTTCAGAGAGAAAACTACGCAGAAAGGGTCTTGTGAAACCCAGTCTAAATCTGTATTTTGCAGTCCTGTCTTGTGCTTTAAGTGAAACCCAACAGCATTTTCTCCACAGAGATTTATTAATCTCTTGGTTTCATTTCCTCCTTTTCTTTTTTTTTAAATTTTTTTTTAATTTTTTTTTTTTTAAATTTCCTAATGGAACAGCTGGATTTATGTTCAGTAATAATTCTTCTCCTTGCTCTTAAAAACAAAAATATGTCATAGTCCATTTGTGTCCAATTCTTTCTGGTCACTAATTTTTTGTTTGCTTTGACAAAGCAATGGGGGAAAATGTTACATTCCCCACAGTCTGGTGGAAATGAAATGGAGAGGATTCCCCTCATGAGATCCCTGTAAATATTTCCTAATCAAAGTAAGAGTCCCAGTATTTGGGACTGGGTGCTTTTTTTTTTCTAATTCCAACCTTTGTTAGCAGTGTGGGGTTTGGAGAAGGATTGCTCTGGACAGATGTGGGCTTTGTCCCCTCACATTTCTGGCAGCAGGATGAAGCTGTGAGGCTCCTGGAAAGGCTTTCCTGGGAACAAGCAGACACCTCAACAGCCCTCCCTGATGCTCCTCCCCACACTGCAGGACTTTGCCAGAATTTCTGTGCCAGGTGTTGGTCACTGTGGTGTTCCTGCCTTGTCACAGGTCCAAGAACATTTTCCACCACGTGAGCACAGGGCAAAGTCTTCCTCACTTTGCCAGGAGCTCCCACATTCTCACTCCTTTCATTGCCAGAGCACAAGGAACCATGTGGTTCAGAACATGGATAAAAACCAAGGGTTTTTCACTTGCCAGGATGTTTGTGCTCTGACCATGGGAATTTGGTTTTAGCCCATCACAATGAGCCTCAAATCCTAAATTCCATCCATACTGAAGGATATGCATCCCACGTGCCTTAGCCAAGCGGTGAATTGTCCTGGGGAATTCTTGGTCTCTCTCCACTCCCACAGAAAGGACCTGGATTAGTGACTCTGGGTCAGTGGCTGCTCTTAGATGGACAATTCTCTGGTGAATGTGGTCCCAAGGTTCAGGGAAGTGCCACATTCCAGTTATTTCAAAGAATGGACCCCTCTTCACCCAAATGGAAAGAGAAGAACATATTTTTCCTTCATCAGTCCTAACAGCCCCTCTTTGTCTGCTCCCTCTCCGCCTCCTGCCAAATTCAGTGTTGAGATCAGACAAACCAAAATTGAAAGATCAGGACTGCAAATAATTTTCTTTCAATTTTGCTATTTGATTCCAGTTACAAACAGGCTGTATTTGGGGAAAAGAAAAAAGCAAATTCATGTTTGACAATTCTGGTGTCTATCTCACATCTCAAAAACATCACTTCAGTGGAAAAGGAACAGAAATAATAACCATTCACTCATGAACACAATATCAATTCCAGTGTACAGGAAAATAGGATCCAGACAGGATTTTACAACTAAGAAGGGAACGTTACAATAAAGATTATGACATTTTATGAATATTCGTGTTATAGCTTTGAGCTTTATTGCAAAGCAAAAAATATATATTTGTATATATATATATATATTTTTATCTACATATCACCTCTGACATTGTATACAACACTAAATCACAAGAAATCAAAGAAATCATAGTGAGGTAGATACAAAACAAAGGGATGTTGAAGAATCCAGCTGCTAAATTTGGCTTAACGCAATTGTCATTAACATCTGTATATCCACCACAGCAGTGAGCTTTGATTCACAGCTTGATCAATGGATCCTACTAACATTGATATTGATATTAGAGCCCATTTAAGAGTGATGCCATTTGGAGAATGGGGAGGAAAAATAAATCAGAAGTGTTTCCTACAAACCGGTCGTCTCTGAGGGAAAATTTTCCATTGATTTTTCATGACTTTTAATGTTGATAAAACAGCTCTGAGAAATAGCCTGTGATCTAGGGATACTGATAGTGCCTGAGGGCAAAGAGGGAGGACTCTCCAGCAGGAGAATCTACTGGGGTTGAACACAAGCTAAAGCAAAATAAACCATTCCCTGTTCCTTTTAGATGGCCGAGAGGAAGCAGCACACCCCTGGAATGCCGGAGGCTGCATCCACAAACGCGTACTTGGCAACATCAGCTCGGACTTGTCGATGATGGCCAGCCAAACAAGGCTTCAGCAGAAGGGCAGCCCCTGGATGGATCCTGCTGCTCTTTTCAGGCAACAGCAGATATGTGGCAAGAAAATTGGTACCACCGAAGTCACCGGGCACTGGTGGGACCGGTGTTGGCAGCTGGTGGGGACTGGCTGCTTGCTCTGCATTCCCACGAGGAGACTTTTTAAGGCACCTGGATGACTGGGGCTCTATGGATCATTCTCAGCACAATATCCCCAGAGGGATTTGGGATAGTCTTGGGCTTTCCAATTTAGTCTGTCAACCCAGGACAATGTGTACTTGGTTCTTCCTTCCACAGGTGGAAAGACATGGAGATGAGAAGCTGTGGGTTTAATGTTAGCCAACGGGAACCAGGCTGGGTCCAGGAAAATATTTCCAATGTGTTCCCAGCACAGGGATGGTTGGTAAAAGCTCTTTAGGCAATTGGAACACCTTCATCTTTGAGGTGGCACGTGCAGCAAAGGATGGACATGGCACCCTCATATCATTCAGGAGCCATGAATTATCAGGGATGTAAAGGAGCTCTCTGTGCTTTATGCCCAACACAGTCAAAAGCAAGTTGGATTTTTCTGGACTAGAAGCCCCCTTGCTGCTGCTCAAATATCTCCTAATCTTCTTGCAAAGGTGGCACCCTGGAAGGAGCGTGGCTCCCCAGCTGTCCTGCAAACAGTGGCAATCCCAGCTTTATTCTGTCATTTACAATGTCATGGCTGGATTAAAGAAAATGAGGAGAATTGACCAGAACAAATTGTGAACGAGCAGGAGAAGAAGCCAGTGTGACTGTGACCAGCTCGCTGTGCGAATTGAACAGGTCACTGTTGGAGAATTACCTTGTCCTTTAGGAAAACACACAGAAGGTTATTGCTTGTGCCTTCATTTCCAAAAGATCTTTTGGAAACCCCTAGAGTGACCAGAAGATGGTCACAGAAAGTGTGTAGCACTTACAAAAATCAAATTACCTCATTTCTTGAGTGGGTCCCTCACTGAATTGCAGCCTGATACCTTTAGTCCTGGGACGTGGATGTGTCACTGTGGCAGGGGCTGCAGAGCCAAATTCCAGACTTCAGAGCTGTGTTGAAGGAGATAATTTTGAATGTTCAGTAGCAGAGCGCAAAATTCTCATGAGAAGCCATGGGTGGGAAGGGTTTTAGAAGCGTGGCAAATCCTGTCCACTTTGGATGGATTTCAGCTCACCTAAAAGTAACCAGACAAAGGCCACACAACAGATCTGAACTGGATACCAGCTGGGATGAATCCCTACTTGGGGTTCTCTCTTGAGTATGGAATGGACTTTGTGAGCTCATGAGACACCCAGATCTTCGGGCTAAATTAAAGGTTTGGATCCCATGTTCATAGAGCCAAAGAATTTTGGACAAACAGCCCCACCCAGGGGAATGTGTGTCTAGAAATAGACCCTCTCTTAGGGTCTGGAAGCTGGAATTGGCTTTATGCATGTCCACAAAGTGAATTTCTCCTGTTCTTTCCCAAAGAAACCATTAAAGATTTCAGTTTTCATGTCACCAAAAAAGCCATTTGGAACTGAAACACAATTCTGCTTTTATTGTGACTCTAAAGGGTGCCTTGCTTTGCTTTGAAGGGGCTGGGTAACACAGAAAGGAAAAATGTATTGCCAAGCATCTTCCAAAATTTCTTCTCCCTAACAGATTTTCTTGGTGAGTCATGGAACAAACAGACTTTGGAAGTTACTTCCTTTAAGAACTGGAGTATATGAACTTAAAAGATTTTCGCTGCAGGATTACAGACTGAGTCAAACTTGCCTTCTAGGTTCCTCTGCTCACTGAATTTAGCAATTAGGAAAGTATCCTAATTTTTTTTTCTTAAAACTTTAGTAGAAACTGGGGCAGAGAATGACTCCACTTGGCCTCCCAGCACTGCATTTTCCGAGATGGAAATTCTGACTTAAAGTGGGCCGGGGGGAAAAATACTCTCTTTGAAAAATACTGATTAATCATGAAATTAATCGTTAATAATCATTAACACAGCCTGCAGATGCTGGCATCCAGATTTCCACTACAGTTGTTTTCAGGTGAATGTGGCTATAACTTCTGCAGGAAGACTGACATGAATTTCTTGGTGAGGATCCAAAATGCAAAGGTTTGGTTGGAAGAAGCACCCATGATACCACAGAATAATGTGGACACTTGTGTTCCCACTGACACATGGAAGAGATGCCATAAATCCATTCCCTTCATCCTTCCCACTTTTACCAGCCTCAGAAAGTGCCCTTTTGGTGTCTGTGGCTGTGCCTTAGTCACCTGGAAGAGCTTGACTAAATTAGGTGTCCAGTGAGTCAGAAATGGGGTTTCATCTATCCCACCCCACGAAACTCGAGGTCAATCATTGAATCACAGAATATCTCAAGCTGGAAGGCTTCCACAAGGATCCAGATCATGGGCTCTGTGTGTACTCTGTGGGATAAGAATGGGTTGACAGCAGCAATCCAGGATTTTGCGCTTGGCCAAGCTGTGGCTGAGGAGAGTCCGATTCAGGAATTGGAAGAGTGTCACTGCGGTGAGCTGTGGCTCCCAAGGATGGGGAAGCCTTGAATGGAAGGAAGGAGAAGCACAGCAGAATGATAAAGATGAGGTGATGGTCAAAGGAAGCAGCAGTGAGCTTCCTGAACGGAAGAGAGCTGGAGGACAAGGGGCCGGTCGGTGAAGAACTCGCCGTAAACCGGCCCGAATCGCCTCCCGTCGGCACGGAGAGCGACCCCGCGGGATGTGCCAAGGAGGACCGTGAGTGCAAAGTGCTTAAAGGCTTGGTCAGCATTGGCAACCCCCGTGTGACAGGCACAGAGAGGTGGGAGTGACGTGCTCGAAGCCGCAGGAGAGCCGGTGGTGGGCGGGGGACAGGGCAGCCACCTCTGGTGGCCGCGTGGTTTCCTGAGCTCATCACTGGACGACCCTGTTTCCTCACCAATGCTCTCTCCGTGGTGAACTGGGGTGGGCAAAGAAAAGTTATAAAGACTGGACTGCCCCTGGAATATGCACTGTGAATAACAGGACAATTTTTAACCTTTCACTTAAGGACAGGGAGATTTTTACCCAGTAGAGCCAGGCTATTTATTACAGCTTAAAGGACTACAAAACCTCTATTTGGATGGTGTGAATGGGCACGATCCTGGGTTTGGATGTGTGTCTATATTATACACACACTCACGTGGACATAGGCTATTATATATCTCTATAATATATAATATAGTATATAATACACACACACACACGTGAGATACTCAAACAGCTGAACTCCTCTTAAGTCATGGAATCAAAAGGCTCTTCTTTGAGGCTCGGGGACACTCACTACATTTTCTATATAGACAACTTTGTACATACAAGTCGTAAAGTGCGTTAAAAAGCGCGTAAAATTTTCTATGTAGAAAACTATGTACATATAGCACACACATGTACTAAAACACTTGGAGTTAAGCCAAATTTCACCTTCATCTTCACATCCCCAATACCTACAATACAAAACCAGAATTGAAAATAAAAAATACATAAGGAAACAAATAATTAAAAAAAAAATCTAAAACCCGAGAGAGAGAAATGAATCAATAAAGAAAACCAAACCCAAAAAACAGTCAACAGAAGCCTGGCACATGTAGAAAACATCAATTCACTTAGAGAACATAAAGAGGGTCATGTCCGAACCTCCTTTTTCTTAAAAACAAAACCAAACCCCTTTTGTTTGTCTGTTTGTTAGCTCTTATTGTTTGAGAAAAGTCACAGTAGCACTCTCACCTTGAACCAGAGTTTGGAACTTTTTGTGTTTCTTTGTACAAAAGAAAAAACGGTTTAGGTTATGGAAAATAGTTGGGAAATTTGAGGTTGGAGAGAGGAGATAGAGAGAGAAACTGGAAGATTGCATAGTTGTGAACAGTGGCTTCTCATCAAGGTGAAAAAGTGCATCATCTGATAAAATAGCATTTGATTATTATTTTTCTTTTTGTTCGGTTCCATACTTTTTTTTTTCCTCAGTCAACTGTACATGTCACACATGAAAAGGTATTTACAGCACACACACATGCTAACATTTAACGTCTGACACTGAAACAGCCATTCTTTAAAGGTTCCATCAGAGTTTGTTCCATGCAAATTTGTATTCTTTTAAATACATTTTTTGCTACATCCTAAGACCACAGACTTGTCTAAGCCCATCTCATGTAATTTTGATCATTAGCAACACAAAAGGGGGAAAAGCACCAGAATGGCTCGGTTTGGTCACCAAACCTCTGCTTTGACTTCTTTGTTTTTTTAGTTTTCATTCCTTCATTCACTGCTGGTTGTTTGCTATTTTAAATTTTCTTTTCGATTGTTGTTGTCATTTGTTTACATTAATTTTCCAGAGATGGGAAAAAACAATTGACTTTTTCTTGTTTTAAATAAGTGTTCTTGAGGTAAGAGTTATGTTCAAGCACCTGGGGCAGGCAGCAAAGCTTTCAAAAGCATTTGAGAAATGAGGTGTGAGGCCAAACACTGCCACCAACATCGTAAACTAACAGCAAAACAAAACGAAACAAATAAAATTTAGATGAATATTCCAGATTTCTGTCCCAGCTAAAACTCCCACCCTCTTTCCAACCCTCTGTCCTTTCCCCAAAAATCACAAATGGAATGAAAAGGAAATAAAAGCAACTTGGCACATTCCCTCTTGCACCAGCCAAATGAAAAAAGACAGGTGTTGTGCATTAAAAAAGATACTTCAAAAGCTTTTTACGCTTGCTGCCTGTCTCAAGTGCATTTTAATATGTCTGATCATTTACATTTGTATAGGAAAGTCATATTTGTTACACTTTATACAGGATCGCTTCATTTTTCTCCTTTTTAAACGTTTTCACTTTTTTTTTTTTGTCTTTTGGATAATGAGTTGGTTATAACAATCTACAGTAAGGCTGCACAGGAAGAATACTGTGTGTTTTATTTTTTTTTATCTCTAAGAACCAAAGTATATAAAATGAGGTTTGATTCTAGCACCTTTTACAGTATTATTGGTGTTGTTCTCTTTAGGAAAAAAAAATATCTTCACTCCACATCTGTTCTATAATCTCTCTCTCTAGTTTCAGCAATACTTCAAAGGTAACAATAAGGGGATGATTGACCCAACCCAGCAGTCCTTTGACAAAAAACTTCTCCCCCTGAAGTCAGGCAGAACTGCTCATGTGAGCAAAGCCTTCACCAGCTTCCCTCCTGCCCACCAGCGAGGGGCAGCGGCTCGCTCAGAGCACCATGGAAAACCGAGCATCCAAAGAGGAAAAAAATACACCGAGTTGCTGGGGCAGCTGAGATGGAGAGGCTCGACAGCGGATGGTTTTGCTCGGGGTGGGGGCAACAACACCTCTTGCCACAAGGTGCAAAGGAAAGGCAAGGACGCTGCCCTGGGATGCTCCCCCGGGATGCCGCCCCACCAACTCCATCATCATCCTCCTTCCACAGCAAGGGGAGACCTCCCCATCCTGCGTGAGGAGGAAGATGTGGCCTCGAGGCATCCGCTGGGGAGATTTGGAGAAATTTTGAGAAATTTCTATGGTGTGAAACAGCATCTTTCACTGAGAGCATTGCTGGGAGTCAAGAGGGAAGAAGGAAGCCAGAGAAAAAAAAAATCATGGGAAAGAGAAGCTCCTTGCCAAGGTTGTAACACTTTACAGGACGCTGAGCTGTTGGTTTCCCTCGAGCAGTGTTAATCCTGCCGAGGAATGCTCTATTCCCCAGACAGCGGCATCAGAACCTCAATTATATATATATAATTATAACTATAGCAATATATCTATCTATCTATATTTATATAAGTATACATTAAAGTCTGTTACTGCACTGGCACCTAATACAGAGGAAAAGTACTGGCGTTGCTGCTGGATGCAAGTGGTTGCCTTGACTGAAGTCCTGTGAAGGGTGAGCACCACAAGAAAAGGCACCACGAGGCTCTGAGAGTTGAAATGTTGCTGCCCTAACGTAGCCATCATCAACAAAAATAAAGAGCTTGATGGAGTTAATGAGGGCAGGTGGGGCCAGGCAAAATTCTGGCCTCGCTGATGACAGAAAAAACAGGGTTTTCCCAGAAAAAAATACTGGGGTTTCTGCAGGGTGGCTGATGCCTTGGTGAAATTGAGACCAGAATTTGATCTTTGAAAGGGCACGTTGATTTTGCGAGTTCTTAGGTAGCACTTTGGACACTTTTTAACAGCCTTCCTAAATTCCAATGACCTCATCGTGCTGTGTTCAACACACCTGCACCGATGGAAGAAAAGCAGGATTGAACTTTGAGTGCTCAAGGAATACTCTAACACAAAGAGGGCACAGCCTGCTGTGGGCTGCCTCCCGGGATGTGCTGGATGCCTTCAGCTCCCACTAAACCAAGGGAAGTCGAAGGCACTCAGTGAGTCTGAGCTCATCCCTCTGCAGAGCCCTGCCCTGAATATCTCAATCTGTCACTCCCCAGGAGCCCAGAGAATAAATTGTCCTGGACACAGGCAACAATTTTGATGGGTTGACAGAAGTCCTGCCCAGCTGAAGCAGAGATAAAACCTGCACTCGTCTGGTTTTCTGAGGTCTTAGCTCGTGCTTCTCATTCCCTCCTTACTCAATCAACATTTCCACTGTGCTAAACTTTTGTGTTGGCCCTTGCTCTATTTCTTCTGCTCATAAACTCACACTCAAGCACATCGAAGATGTAGAAAATAGAGGAAGAGCTGGGAATAAGCCAGAGCACATCCTCAGAGCCTTCCTGTGAAAGGAGAAGTTGCTGCAGACACTGCCCATCACCAACGGGCTCCCCGTGCGTAAGGTCATTGCTTGGTGATCGAAAAAGAAAAAGAAGAGACTCGCAGGCACTCGATGCCAAGTTAAGAGCACAGGTTTTGCATTGTGTTGACACCTGTCAGCCCATCCCATCTGAAAATCCTGAACTCTTCCGACAGCTGCTGACAAGCAGCCTGCCCCCACTGTCGGCGGCATCACACTGACTCAAGGACAACGCCAACGAGTTTGGCGGAAATTCACTTGCTGGACATAGAGGAGGGGCAGGTGTGCCCTCACCCACTTCTGGCCAGCTCAGAGCAGGGTTTGGTGGCAGCCCTGTGTTACTCAAGCACCATGTGTGGGGTTTGCTGGCAGAAGCCAGGACTGGTGTTGGAACACCACTGTGGGGGACAAACAGAGTTGCCTGTGGCAGGACTTGATGTTTTCCTTGTACATTCAGATCAATTTTGGGCATCTAATTGGGATTCCAGTCTTTCTAGAATCCCAGGAAGGCTGGCTCAGGTGCAGAAGTGACCGATAAAGGAGCCAACCTCTCCCAGATGAACTGAAAATCCTTAATCCTAACTTGGATGGATGGGCATCTTCACCTGCAAGCCATGCTGGGTCAGAACAGCACTGGAAGGACAACTTCAGATGAAGGACCTGGGTTCAGAATGGGCTGAGTTTGGTTTATAAGGCAAATTCAAGGCATGGGCATAACTAAGTTTCGAGCTTAGTTAACAAAAAGTGTACTTTTTACTAGGAAAGCTTAGGCCATTATTCCTGCCTGATGTGCCTGATCAAGAGGGCCTGGGGTGAGCAGAATTCTTCTTTGGAATTTTTCCAGCCGGCCAGGATTTAGGGCGGGAGAATGAGACACAGGGATGCCTGTGGCATGAACTCTTGGAAATATACCTGAGGACCCACGTGCTCTTTCCATCTCTGCGGTCAACAATTCCATGGGCCAACAGGACTGTGCTAAATCCCTGGTTTCTCAGCTGACTTCCCTGAATGCTTTCCATAGGGAGAGAGGGGCATTTCAAGGGATGGAGAAAAGCACTTCCCAAAATCTTATTGTGACATTTCAGATCAACCTGCCTGCTTGTGTCTGCGGGGGAAGGTGACACGATGGATTTGTCCTGCTCTGCCCACCACCACCGTGGTCCCACAGCACTTTTGATGTTAAGGTCTGGAAGCAGTTCACCAACATTGTCTAAATAATTCTCCCATCGCCCTTGTGAAGGAACCTTTACCCCTCCCAGTTTACAGATGAAACACAGAGCAAAACACCCTCCAAATCCCCAGGTGTCCTGCTCTAACAGCTTATTTTTGCCACTTTTTAGTGATTGGGGAATTTGTTCTCCTTGAATAAGGTTTATCTGAGGAATCAAGTGCAAGAGTGTTTTCCAGGTTTTGAGTGTTGACGAGTTCCAGTAGTGATTAGTTGAATTTCAATGTTTATGGGAAAGGTGGCACTTCTGCAATAGAAGTATTTAAATTGTGCTATTCTCTGTAACTGTGCCAATTTTCCAGTCCTATCAAAATTCACTAATCAAAAATGCTCCTAGGATGACAGCGCATTTGAGAGGTTTCCATGGACTTTTAGGATTCTTTTCAATCGGAAGAGCTTTGCAAGGAGTAGGATTGACAAAGATCTTTAAATGCACATTGCAGCACCTGGGGTTCGAGTGGCAGAGATCCAGGGATGGAGTTGGGATTGGCCATGGGAGCCAGGCAGCAGACTGACCATTCCCATATCACATGCCCTGGAAAACAGGCCAATGGCACCAGGGAGCATCTTACACCTGCCAGCAGACACAACCCTAAAATCCCATTGGCTTTCCCAACCAACAGGCCATGGCAGAGATGGAGATAGAACATGGATCTTCAGGCACCATGATTTTCATAATAAATCCAAAAATATTCACACCACAGGAAAGACATTTCCTTGCAATCAGAAAGTCATTCAAAGCCTCCAAAATATGGAGCCTTCCTGTGATAATCCTGGTTTTAGGGGACATCTCCATCACGGAGCACACTGTCGCGTTCCCGAGAACACCCCTATTAGTCTGGAATATGGAACACACAGAAAACCAGGCAAGAACCTCACCCCATCTGTTATCTCATACTGGTTTTCATACTGCGTGGCCACATCAGTGTTAGTGGAATGGTCTGAACTTGGCCCAGTGACTGAAGTCATCAGACCGAGACATGAAATACTCCTTCCCTGAGTAAATTAAACACTTTTAAAACTAATTCCCATTCCTCATTGGAACAAAAGGCTGGAATGGTAAAAGTTTGCAGAGCAGAAACAGTAGGTTTTTTTCTGATAGGAAAGTATTTTCCACCAAAAAAAGGTCAGTTCCTCAAGTTTTAGATCCATTTTGGGAGGGGGCACATTTTGTAGCTAATGGAAAACTTTGATGTTCAAAGTAAAATTTCTTCCCTCTCACTCTCCCTACACAGAAAAGATGGGAGACAAAGGGATTTGGCTGTGATACCTATTTAGACACTCTTTCAGAAAACGCACATCACAGCTCTCCTCCAAATGACTGCAATTACATCCAATTTAAGGCTTGTTTAATTTCTTGAGTAGTTCTGGGAAGTCTATGGATAAGTGCAAACCAGTCCACTTTCCCTACTACTTATCCATCATGAATTTGTTGACTGATACCCAGATTTCAATAATTACTGAAAAAAACTGGTTATATGGGAATGGTGTGAAATTGAAGTGATTTGAGGGAACACTTGGTCTCTAGTTTCTCCCACAGTGTCAGCTTGTGGAATCACAGAATATCCTGAGTTGGAAGGGACCCACAAGGATCATGGAAGTCCAACTCCTGTCCCTGCACGGGACAACCCCAAGAATCACCGAGCTGAAGCCAAGAGGCTTCAGCTTTGGGCTACTGAAATTCCTGTGGGCGCGTGTCCCTGTGTGTACTCGCGTGCCCTCCGAAACTGAAACCAACCCCTCACGGGAACAGATTGCAGGTGTAATCAGCTGGCATTTGTCCTGGATCTTCCCTAGTTAGGAAGGAACAGCGTTTGCTTTTAGAGTGGAAGGAGGGAAGGAAAGGCGGGGGCGGCGTGCAGGTGGTGTTCAGCTGGGGCTGAGGGGAGGAGGTTCTGGCACTGGCAGCGAGTTTTATTGGTAAATACAGCTAGAAAGGAAAATATGAGCTGCTTGTCCTTGTGACTGATGAACGGGAATGACATCTGGAGGCAAAACAATAATCATTCCCTTCGAGTGGCATTTGGCATTTGAATTTTAAGGGCCTGAAATCAGATTTGGAGGGTTTAATCCCTGCAAAGGAGGGCCCCGTTTGCTGTGTGTGTTGACAGGGCTGTTCTCATTGCAGTGCTGATACTGCTGAAAGGAGAAACCTCTTCCTCAGCTAAAGCCAGGGATGAGAAATCCCCCATAGAGATCAGGGGTAGGCCACACTCAGTTGGCTCCTCTTGGAAAGATACTCCTGTTTTATCCCAAGTTTTGCCTGGGTTTTGAAAAAATCTACAAGGTCAAACATGAAGTCTATTATCACAGGTTAAGAAAAAGACCAATAGGGCCCTGTTTGGGCTCCCCAACACCTGTAGAAATGACTATTTTTAGCATATATAGTGTAAGGAGGCACCTGACCACAAGTGGAGCTTTATTGAGTTTTCTTGATGCTGGCCTTCATGTTTGGTCTGATTTTGGCTCCCAGATTTCTTTAAAAGTGGAAGATCAGGTGGGACAGCATTTCCTCAGAAGGACCTTAAGCTTCTGATGGTCTTTTAATTTAAAAACAAAAAAAAAGCCTCTACAAGGAATGTTTATTTCAACCCTGCTTGCAAATCCCAAATTGCTAGCACCTCTCACCAGGAGCGACCTTCCTCATCTCAAAAAAGCCCTTTGGAATTCACAATGTGTTCATATATATTAAAACATATATACTGCTGCAGTAACATGGCATGTATGCTCACCTATATTTCCATGGGACTGGGGATATAGACTCAGACATACATGTTGATTAGTCCCTTTAACCCCAAAAATTCATAGTCACCCACTTCACTTCAGGCTTAATATAGATAGTAGGAGGAATTCTCTCTTTTCCTGCATTTTACTCTTGCTGCTGAAGTGGGTCATACCAAAACAACCAGGTGCAAGCGCAGCCAGGTGGTTTCCCTGTTAAACAGCACAATTTGAGGAGAATTAAAGGGTGATTTATCAATAAAGTGAACTTTCTGTCTTTTTTTTTTTAAAATATATATATATATAATGCCCTCAATACCTTATAGGCTATATCCTATTTAATTCCACGAGGTGGACAACAATGAGCTTTGAAAGCAGTCTGCACCTACATCTTTTTGCTCTACCAGATACACAAGACTTCAATTGCTTTCAAAACCACACTTGCCCTCTCTCAGCCCTCTCAGTCCGTCCCTGTTCAAGACACAGATGTGTGGTGCTTTTTAGGACAAAGAGGGAATATCTGTTTGTTGGCCAGCATTTGGTTGGGTAAAACAAAGCTGTTAGCATAGCACCGAAGGAGTTACATTGCTGTTTTTTTCCCAACTTCAATCTTTTTTTTTTTTTCTTTTTTTTTTGGAACAGAAGCAGTAAAAAGAACCCAGAAGCACCAAGCTGAGTGCTCAAAACAGGGCAAAGAAACAGCTGGGGAGAAGGACGGGGAAGGAGCAGACCCAAAGCCAAAGTGGATGAGCGATTGCCCATCTGCAGGAGTGGGGCTTCTAAATTTGCTCTGCCCCAGCAGGAAGATATGCAGCTGCCTGGAAATTCAGGTGGAAGAGCCTGGCCCCTGTAGCCAGAAGATTTTGAACTCCCTCCCCATGGTGGGTACAGAGAAGGGACAGGGAAGGTACGTGGCAGACCAAGTCAGAGCTTCCTTCTTGCTTCATGCAAGGCAGGTCTTGGGCTAGAGAAGACAACGGCCACCTGAAACACCCCCCAGGGATCCCAAACAGACCAGACTCCACAGTCCTTACTCAGGAGAGAAAAGGACACCCAAGAACCAAACCCAGGAGTTCTGCCTGAGTAAGGAGTGTGTGAGCAGACTTCACAAAGCTTCTCAAAAAGGGAGCAGGGAGTCCTGCCTGGCATTGCATTCCCACATGAGACATCATATAATGGTCAGGACACTCACACAATAAAAACACTTGGCTCAAGAGCACAAATAAAACCCCCTAAACCCCAGGCTTTCTGTCACATGTTTTTCCCTTCTGAATCATCTGACCTCTGGTGACATTTGGAGCAATGAACTGGATCCCTTCCCTCGTTCTAAAGAAAGTTATCCCGGCTTTCACCCGAGCGGCTTGGGGCTGAACCAGGGATGAATCCACCTCGATGGACACGGAACCAACAGCCAGCACTCCCACAGGTGGCAAGGGAAGCTTTGCCTGTGGGAGGACGGTGAAGGCAGCCTGGTCTGGTCTGTGTATGTGGCACAGGTTTTTTCTCCAGGAAAGCAGGGACTTCGGGAAGAGTTGCGCGGGAGCAGCGTTGGGTCTATTTTATCCTTTCACATCCCACCTTCGCCCTTCACGTAAGGAAACAGTTCAAAAACAAACAAAAAAAAGAGCTACTGTACAACCAAGTAAACTGCAATTATTGTGCTGTCTTAGGCAGTCAAGGAACTTAAAAGGCAAAAACAGAAAGAAAAAAAGATATTTTTTCACGTGTTTATCAGTTGAGACACTAGTTTTCCCATGCCTACAAGAGTCCTCAGCAATACCAGCCTCCCAAATAAGGTCCAGGCTATTCCAAAACAGCGTGAGCAAATTTTTCACTGTATTCAGATGGAAGCTGATGACTGAAAGATTAGTGCACATTTAACCGTGGCTGATGAGAGCAACTTTTAAAGAAATTCAAGTATTCATCAGTAATCTGTTCGGTTCAGAAATACTTTTGTCATCTTTAGTTTCAAGTTTTCAGAAACAGCAAGGAAAAGGGAAAGGTCACCTGTTGTGTAAGAAAATAATATTGCAAACAGTGCTGTTACATTTGACCAGGAAAGCAGGGCTGTTCTGTTGGTGCACAACAATTTTCTCCGTTCCTTGCTTTTGGGGAGAGAAACGACTTCAAATCACTTTCCCAACACATGCACCAGCAGGTTTCCCTTCTGCATGTTGTAACCCACCCCTTCACTGCTCAATCCCCACAACAGCACAAACCCAGCAAGAATGAAATTTTCACGGTGCACTTCCAGCACCTCTCACACACATTAACTTAAGCCTCACAACACCCCTGTGAGGTAGGTAAATATTATTATACCCATGTACAGATGGGTAAACTGTAGGCACAGAAAGGTTAAATCACTTGCCCAAGGTTACACAGCAACTTCGTGGCAGAGCTGGGGTCGAAACCCAGGAGTACTGTCACCCAAAAATCTGCAATGACTTTTAGACCATGGCCACTTTCTAGCTCACTGTAAGAGACCACCTGACAAACACAGCATTGCACAAATCCAGTTAACTCCACGGATTACAAAGTGCCTGGCTTTCAAACAGTTGCCTTGCTGCATGTGTCCCAAAGGAATGGGGAGGGCAGAGGAAAGTTTATGCTCTCAAATATTTTTTTTTCTGTTTGCAGGGCTTGGTTTTGGTTCGGTTTGGTTTTTAGGTTTTTAATATATGACAGGAAATCGTAGTCCACATTATTTTATCAACAACATCACTTTCCAATTGGGTTCTGTGCATGTCTGAATATACACTGAGGTCCAGATGGTTTATGCAGATTTATTTTAATTGTCACCAATTGCCTCCCTCCTCATCAGCGAAGAGCCAATGGAACATATGCAGTGATCTGTCATCTCATTTTCCCATTTTTCTCATTATCCCACTGTCTGAGCTTCAAGTAAGGAACAAGGGTTGAACACAGGCAATATCCAGCACAGCAGGAAGGCTCCTCCCTTTCTTCACATCCCACCTCAACAGGAAAGAAACACCACACCGTTATTCCGAAGTTCAAACACAACAGAACAATGAAGCAATTCTGAATGTGCTCATGGAGAATTAAGTGGATTGCAACAATCTCTAGTGGTACCCAAAGGTCTGGAAATGCGTTCTGCACACAGTGAAAGGTTTGCCCACGTCTATTTGGGATAGCCTCAAATCTCCTTGTTCAAACCAGGCTGAGATCCTCTGCACCAGAATACACCTGAGCTCCAAGGAAAAATAAAACCAGCAATTGTAACCCTGGGAAAGCACCATTCCCAAAGCCCCCAGGGCTTGAGACAACTGCCAAAAGAACAGCATGCAAGCTCCAGCAAGCAAAGGGTCCACAATGGAGTTCACATCATCCCTACCGTCCTACATCAGCTACCTCAGCTTCTGTGGGGATTGGCACAGACCTTATTTTGTCGTGGTTATTTGGGTTTTTGTTTTCTGGTGGGTTTTATTTTGCAGGACCACATTCGATCTGAACAGAACCCAGAGAAAAGCAAACCCAGTAAAAGAAGGAAATATCCTAGGAAAGCCTGTCTCCACAATTTTCCGCTGACTCCGGCAGCTTCCAAATTGTCTCCTGCCCAAGCTGCCCAGCAAGCAGGCACTAAAAGGTTTTGCAAATGCACAGTAGTAAGTTTTCCTTTTCAAAGCACCTCTGAGCTTCAATGAAATCATGCTGGACTAACCTCAGACCACATTTTCTTCAGGAGGTTTAGTCATGCTGCAGGTGTGTGGGTGACAGGTGTGACATGCAGGGCGAGGGGTGGGATAAATTGTGAAGTGAATCTTGTGTGTACAAAAATACATCTGAAGAGCACGGGGTGATTGCACTCTGAAAGTCAATAGCGATGCTCCCCTCGCTAGCCAGGTTTTAGCAGACCATTCACTAAAGCTTGGAATTTATTTTGCCCTGTTTCATCCCGTCAGCTTTAAATAAAAATACATGCAAATGACTGCTGGCTTTTGGCAGGTGCACAAAAGGACAGGGTGAAGCAGAGAATAAGCTCCAATCCCAAACACTGAAAATATATATATTTACACTTGAAATTGGTGGCTCACTTGCACTTTCCACTGGTAATTATTCACCATTGGCTCCTTTTCTGCAGCTCTGGTTGGATTTGCTGCAGATGAAGAATGCCTCGTGTGAGTGGCAAAGCATGACAAGGGCATGGTCAGAGACCTTGTAATTCCTGTGTTTCCTCTGTTGATTTAGTCAGGTCTGAATGATTCCTGTCTCCGAATTAGCTGCCTATGGATGTGTAACACTATCACAGTAAACATGCCATCCATCTGACAGGGATGGAGGGATGGATGGGTTGACATCCGAGCCGTAAAAGTGATGCTGTTTGCAAAACAACCTCAGCAAAAGGAACAAAGTGAACTGAAAAATAACTTGTCCATTGAATCAGGCAGAAAATAGAAAAATGCCAGATCGGAGCTGACGTGCTCCACTACGTCCTGAATCCTGGTCTGTGGCATGGAGTTACATCTTTATCAGGAAATTAAGCACTTCCAGGATCCATTCTGGCCATGAAGCCAACTGAGTTGTGCTGGCCCCATCCTCACTGCTAAAATCTTCCACCCCTGATATGGAGCAGCTGCATCCAAACTGCTGATTGGGGACGGTCTCTGGCCAGTGCCAAAACCTGGGCAAGCTGTGCCTGAACCCAGGGCTCCTTGGAGTGGGTCAAAACCATGCCAGGGAAGGTTTGAACAATATAACAGTCGGGATGGTGGAGCCCTCGTGCCTTGGCATTGCCCTGGCATGGCATGGTTGGCTGGTTTAGATGATCCCAGAGTGAATCCAGCAGCACAAATGTGCCAGAGAAGTTGCCCACTGATCTTGTGATGTGAATAAATACAGGCTCAACCTTCTCCATGGCAGTTTGAAAAGCTCCTCATGCAGTATCATCTGGCCAGAAGGTGGGATATGGCATAAAGAGGGTACTGGAGAAAAGCTGAGGAGTTAAAATCAAAGAGAAACCAAAACAAGTTGCTGACCATCCTGCAAAAGTGCACACCAAAAAATCAGAGGGCAAAAAAATAAAACAGGAGGAGAGGACAAGACTCTCAGCACTGGGATTAGTACCAATAAAGAGCTGGGGTAGTTTTCCACCCCAAGCTTTTGGCTTGGCAAAAGGCGCTGTTTGGCAACAAGATCACAGGTAATCCCAAAAAGAAATGGTCACCACCCCAAACTGTCCACCAGGAACGCATTGGGAGTGATGGCAGAGCACATGCTTTACGTTAAGGCTGTAATGAAGTCCTAGAAAAAGAAATAGTTCTTCAGGGTTGATACAGGCTGTCCCTGGAAATCCTTTGCTAAATGAAGATGCCAGCAGATATCATTCAAAGAAAGGAGAAGCAGAGGCAGAAAGTTTATGCAAGTAATGAAACAGTCTTAACTCGCAGTGGAGGCACCTGCCTTTGTTGTTATCCACACTACGAGCCACGAAAGAGGAGGACTTTGGAACAGGGACGTGTCAAGCCCTTGGTTAAGCTGGTTTGGTTGTGAGAAGTTAGCACTGCATTGAGAAGTAAGGACACTTCCAGAGTGTTTTGCCCCTCCGCTCCCTGCGCAGGGCGGAGGCGACGGCTGTTGGTGTTGTGGTGTGGAGTGAGATCCCGTTCCTGAGGGAAGGCAGGCTGGAGTTGCTCATGAGAAGCAACACTGAAGGGTCTCCTCCTCCTGGCACCTGGTGACTGTGCCTTGGCTCGTTGTCGCCGTCCCGGTGGGAAGGGTCCGGCTGTTCAATGGGACCAGTGGTCAGCACCACATCTTCAGACCTCAAGGCTGACAAGTTTGGGGAGCAGGACCTTCTTTACGGTGCTTTGAAAACAAGAATGCCACCTCCTGGAAAAACGGTCCCCGAGGAACAGCGGGGCTGTTTGCCATCCATTCCTTTCTCATGCTTATGCCAAGGAAATGCAGGTGTGTGGAGGACAGATCTTCATGCAAGGACCAAGGGGAGCCTTTACATGGGGAGGTGGAGCAAGGTACGTCTACACTAACATTAAAGGCAAGTCAAAAGAAAGTCCTGATGGGAGAAATGCAGGCCTGTTGCTGGAGGATGGGCACCTCTGTGTTTTTAGGACTCAGTAGGTGGGGACAGCGCGTTCACTTCACAAATTACCTCTTTTTATGGAGACAGCACACTGGTCAGGGGAGAAACAGGGTGAAATGTTAGTAGGACACTTGAGAAGGGACTGGCTGTGGGGCACAGACAATGGAGAAGGGAAATGAAAGCTTTTCACAAATATATATCAGTTCATGTATATATATATATATATATACATATATATGTATTTATGTGCACAGCAAACAAGGGAGTGGGGAGTTAGACAGGGGGTGACAAGACCAAATCCCTCCCTTTGCATGAAAATGTGACCATCACATTGGTTGTAATCAGAGCCCAGAAACATCTGCCTGAAATGGAGTTTGACTGGGAATTACAGTACCAGTGACAATTTGGCTTTGTATAAACTTTGCCGTGTGTCTATAGTTTGGCGTGAAGGAGTCCTGCCCTCCTTGAAAGGGACAGACACCAGTTAAAAGTTTCCTTTACAAAACAAAATGAAACAACTGAAGAAACCCCAACGTTTTCTCAGAACACTGCAAAGGATCACTGATTGAAAAAAATGTTTCTCTTCAGGTATATTCAGGCGAAGAAAGCATTCAGCTTCTTTAAACTGTTATATAAAATTGGTACTAGTTTCTTTAAATACTATCATAATTAAAAAAACCAACTGATTCCTCAAATTAAAAAAAAAAATCATAATCATAATTAAAAAATATCCCCCCCATGCTGATCTTCACTTCAGAATAGGTCAGCATGGGAGTTTTGCACCCTAGACAGTTACAGTATTTCTGGAATAAAAAATTGCAATTACACACAGAAAATACTACAGCATTCACTTAAAAATATCTCATTTTGTTGTTGTTGTTTTTCCCCTCCCAAGTAGAGGGATGGTGGGATTGAAAAGATGCCCTGAAACGGGAATATTCCTTTAAAGGAGCAATACTCTCGAAATGGAAAAAGGGTGTCGGATAGATGCAAACCCGGTGATTTAACTCGAAAAAAAACCCAAGAGATTCCAGCACAGAAACAGAATCTGAGAGAGATGAGAATGTTCAAACACCGAGCGGGTTATTTGGAAATGTCAAGACAACCCCACGGCCCTGGGCAGGACCGCCTGGGCTTTGCCAGCATCGGAAGTGGCAGCATCTCCTGGTGGTGGAAGGCTAAGCTAAACCACGGTGCTCTCGCTACGCTCTTGGATTTCTTCTGGTTGTTGTTTCTCGCCATGTACTTACAGTAGAGGGTGACACGAGACAGTTTTTATCAGCAGTTCCCCACATGTAACCGAGTCGAAGAATTTTCTCAGCTAAATCACAACAACAACATCAACAAAAATACAAAGCACCAAATCATCTCGAGACGTGAGTCAGTTTTACAGGTTATTACCGTTTGAAGAAGTTTTGTTGGTTGTTTTGTTGTTGTTTGTTTTTGTGTTTTTGTGTTTTTTTTATCCCGACTTTTCATGTTTTGTTTTCCTTAAAAACAAAACAGAAACAAAACAAAAAATCAAAACCCAAAAATCCCCAAAATGGAACGAAGGATGCTTTACAATCACTTTAAGGCTCGCACTGAATGAGACATGACAGGTCTTACACGAGATTACAAATAATACATGTATGCCTTTCACAGCCTTAAAATGATACAGTAGGTCAAATTATTTTGCCAGTCACTGATCAAGTATTGTGCCTTTAAATTGACTCGCTTTTTGCTACCATGCTGAGTTTTATTATTACTGAAATAATTATTAGATATGTGTAAATGTACTTTCGGATCATGGTTTTGGTTTACAATTTTGATAATTTCTCATTTTCCAGAAATCAAGGTGGCAGGCCTTATTCTGGGATCAGGCTGTTGGTATTTGCTCCACTGGAGACAGTGGGGCTTTAGCACATGCAGTTGTTGGGAACAAGATCAGATCCTGTATTTTTACGCTGATCTGGTGCAATCCCCCCTTTGTACAGGGCCCATTTCCACAAGGAAAATGGTTCCAGGGTGGGATCACCTTTATAACACGACTCGGTCAAGGCTTGGCCCAATGGTGTTATAAATTCCTTGCCAAATTATCTTACAGACCTGATTTTGTCTTTCAGCTGTTGGAAAAATCAAACTCCATTGGGGTTGTCTTGGCTTTGCTTTCTTATCTTTGCTTTCTTATCTTTAGACATTTGGAGGGTTTTTTTCTGCTAAATACAATAAGAGCAACAGGATTTTTTTTTCATACGTTTCTCTCTTTTTGTTTTTGTTGTTAATTTTTTTTTTTTTAATTTTAAGGTTTGCATTTCAGTTGGATGGTTGTTTGTTTTTTTGTTTGTTTTTTTCCTGGCATATAATCATCGAAGAGTTTTGCATGAGAAAGGTGACAGTACTTAATGAAACTCAGCACCTAAGGGCATAAGGCAGTTGTAGGTTTGTTTGTTTGTTTTTTTTTTTTTATTTTTCAATCAGCACCAATCCCATAAATAATGTTCTACACTTGGTGTACGGTATAAAACTGATGTGGAGATGCCTCCTTCTCCACCTGTGAATCCTAGGTGTGGAAGTTGAAATACTGTTTCTTGTGTGTAAAAAACAAAAGAAAAGTTTTTCTTTTTGTTTTTACTTACAAAACATAGAGAATATCTTTTTTTTTTTATACATACAGCAACCAGAAAGAAAGCTTATCTGAAGGTTTGTGTTTGTTTCATGATCTGTGTTTACCGTAAACAAAAATAAGGTCCCCTCTTTTACTTTTCCTTTAAGGAGCTTTAAAGTGAAGATTCATATTGTAGCAACTCATATAAGAGAGGTCCATCTCTATACCTAATACCTACAGCTGTGGGGGTGACATATTGGAGGATGTTGATAGTTCTTCTTAACCTCCTGTCTACAAAATGAGCATCCCAGGCAGGATATCTTTTTCTTGGGATGTCAATCTTAATGAGAGGCCCCTCGGGGGGGTAGGGTCGCCCAGATGGAGTAGATGGTACCATTGCTCTCACCTGGAAAACGGGCAAGCAAGTGTCAGCTGTGAGTTCCTCCTGTTGCTCCGTGACCGCTCTGGTGGGCGTAGCCTGGGCCCCCCGGTACCCAGGGGTTTGGGGCGCCATGGGCTCAACATCGGGGGGCAAAGGAATGCCCCAGAGCAGCTCGGCGCAACAGGAGCTGGCAAAGATCTTAGCTCTTGGCCCCATGGGATGCAGCACACCATAATATAACAGCATCAAAGCTATCCCAGCAGCAAAGCTAAGAAAGACACAACACAGTGCTGGCACGGCATAGGAGTCAGTGGTGTCAGGATCTCTGTAAAAATACCAAAGGAGCGTCAAGGCAGCGTTCTCCGTCAGGACCACCGTGTAATACGCAAACATTCGGTATCGAGTCCGCCCTTCCTTGACATTAAACCAGCAGAAAATGTACACAATCCCTACCACCATGTTGAAGAGGATCTCCTCCCACTTAGACATGCAGAAATCTGTCCCACCATGGATGATCCAGAAAGCCATGGCACACCAATGGACCACTACAAAGATCCCAAAGTAGAGCTGGAAGATGGAAGCAAAGAGAGCAAAAGAAATAACTCGGGATGAGATGGTGAAGAGGCGCCAGAAGACATGGATGAGGGCCCCTCTGTAGCTCATACTCTTCTTGTCGTCCCTAGAGTCCCGAAGAAGCTTGTGATAGGAGGCTAGCACCCAAGCCAGGGACATCAGGGAGGCCACAGAGGACACACCTGCCGGAAGACACACAGATCCACTGAGTTAGACAGGAGCTTTGGTGGAAAACATCATCTGCTCACTAAATTATTGCATCTGGGGCAGGCTTGGGAGCCTGAAGGTTCAACTCACGTCAGGTTGTCCTTACAGTCTGGAGGAGAGAAATACAGAGATATCAGTGTGGGAATTGGAAATGGTGCTGTATTCAGGAGTTCTCTGACTCATTGTCCTTATCTTCCTGAGCCGCTCGATCGGCCGCCCCACCCCAGCTCTTCTTATAGGGAACAGGCTCTGTGCTCATCCTGACTGGATCCCCATTTGAGAGTTTGAAATCCAGATCCCATCTAAACGCTGCAGCCCAAGTGTGAAAGTTACTTTCTGGAGAGAGGGATCTCTCTTGGAATGCACCACGACAAGAGCAGGACGCCTATATTCCCTGCAACTGCATGGATTCTATTTTATTCTAAAATGCGTTTATTTAAGCAACAGGCCCATTGATTCTGCCTTACTCAAGAATCCCCATCTGCATTTGGCTTTGGGAAAAACAGGTTTTTTGTCCCATCCAGATAAACATATAAATCCAGAAAGCATCAAGACTCATCAATGACCTCTGAACTGTCCCAAAACAAAGAATCTGATGTCTCCAGCAAATCCCCTGCCCTGTTTCTAGGATGGACCCAAGACCTATATTGGAGGTAGCTCATCTCCAGCCTTGTCTCCTGGCTGGAGCACAGATCCAAGTCACAGGCATGCCAGGGAGGGCACAGCTTGCACCAGGGTCACCTTCTGCTCCTTGGCATGGGACAGACACCCTATAATATTCCAAAGGGGCCTGGTCTTGTTCTCCATCCAAACCAACACTTAAACAATTTATTTCCTCCAGAAGATAAAATAGTGGCCCCACCACACTTCAGAAGCTTTCAAAAATAGAATTCCATTGATTATCACAAGGGTAGATTGAACAACTCATGGAGCAAAGCATCACTATAAAAATTAATTGAGAGATTCCTGGGAAAAGCAAGAGCCACTGGCATCTTATTCCTTTGATCCCACTGCTGCTCATTGGACAAATATTCTGCAGGTGAGGAAACAGATGATGAACCAAAATCCATGTTTGGGAAGCTCAGTAATTTGGTAGCTATGGTTGGATTGGGCCCTAGCCAAAGATTTCTCTGGGAGCATCACCTTTAAAGTCCAAAGGAAAGACTGCTAATGGTTCCAAGCAAAACAATAAGAAATGCCCCTCCATCTCTGATGTGTAACTGGGAGAGGGCTCCAGCTCTTATTTGGATTTTAGGAAAATCCAAGGAACATCTTGCTGCAGCTGATCAGAGTTAAAAAGCTAAAATGCCCAAAAAACCAAAATTTCTTCTTGTCCTGTTTTCTTTTTTCTCTGCCCACAGGGACCTGTCTTCCAAGGGAATGCAAATAAGGTCCACTGGCTCTGCAGACCTCACTCTGTAGAATTTATCTTCTCATTTTTGAGGAACCCACACCATAGTGTGACAGGGTTAGATTTCTCCATTCCAACCTATCCATGTCTAGAGGAGAGATGATGGAGAAGGAAGCCAGGAAGAATGACAGACTCCAGCTCTGCCCTCATTGGAATTCTCACAGCTTGTGAAGTCCACCAGAACTACACCTTTTCATCAACTCTCAAGTCTCCCTCTGAATCCCTTGCCTTTCAGCTTACATGTGCATTAGAATTTCAGACTGAATTTTAAAAAAACAACAAACAAAGCAGTGAGACCAGTGGCCTTGTCCAAAAGAGAAGCTTTAGGCCACCAGCTTTAAGAAAATCACAATTTCCCCCAAGTTCTAAGGCCTTGCTAAGAAACACTTGCACATAGGACTTGGGGATTCCAACCACAGACTCACAGAATGGTTGGAGTTGGAAGGAAGCCCTGGAGATCATCCAGTCACTCTGCCAAGGTAGGATCACCTGGAGCAGGTGGCACAGGAACACATCCAGGTGGGTTTGGAATGTCTCCAGAGAGGGAACTCCACAGCCTCCCTGGGCAGCTGTTCCAGTGCTCTGCCACCCTCAGCGTAAAGAAGTTTCTTCTCATGTTGAGGTGGAACTTCTTGTGTTTTATTTTATGGCCACTGCTCCTCATCCTATCACTGTGTATCACTGAAAAGAGTCTGGCACCAGCCCCTGGCACCCCTCAGAGATATTTATATGGATTGTTGAGATCCCCTTTCAGTCCTCTCTTCTCCAGACTGAACAGGCCCAGCTCCATCAGTCCCTCCTCATAATGGATGGAAACTTCTGTATGTGAACAGCCTCATAGCCAAGCAGATGCAGATTTGATTAATTTTTAACCTACAAGATGCGTTACATGTTTGGTAGACTTTATGAACCGTTTTGGAAGGATGAGTAATGCCAAAAAGTTTTGTTATGTGTGTAAGTACTGTTTGTTGCACTATCTTATAGCTGTTCAGTTTAAAAACTTTCCATGATAAGCAGGGAAAAAAATATGTCATTTATTGCTTTATTTTAGTGCTGTTTTACTAGAAACTTGTACAGCATCAGCTGTGCCTGTACAGGGAAACTCAAGCAGCACCAACCCACAGGAGACAGATGTGTCACCCTGGCTTAAAAATGTTTCTGTTGGGCTCATTTATTCTAGAAAAGAGAGAGGAAAAAAATACACCCAAAACAATCCCCCAGTTTGCACATAAAGGCTTTACCTAATGCTTTCAGGGCAGAGCCCTCCGCTAATCACAGCCTTTGCTGTAAATTGCACCGAGCTGGCTCAGAGTGCGTGCGTTGAGTCACTCGCACGGCACCCGGGCTGCTGACAGTCATCTGAACGTCTCCTCCAGCCAGCAGAGAGAGGCAGACACCCCCAGAAAGTGATTCAGCCTGTCCTAAGATCCGTGTGTGGGACAGGGAGGGGTTGACTCATGCTCCCAAGGTGTCTGACTCCATCCCTCGCCAGGGGACGTGCAAGCACCAGCAGTCAGGTGGGATGAGTCCCCCCCTTAAAGAACAGCTCATTGTCTCTTCATCTGCACCAAGATCTGAGGGAGGCAATGAAGGATCTCTGGAGGTTTTGACATTTTTTGCTGTTGTTTAAGAATTCACAACTCTGCACTGAATGTGAATTTTGGCACCTTGGTGATGAGCAGGATCTGGACCTGGGTGTAAGGGGGCAGATCTGTAGGTGGATGTCAGCAGGAACCATGGAGTGATGGAAAGACTTTTCCTGTACTTCTACTGTGTTGCCACAGAAATTATTCCCTGGCTACTTCACACAGACCCAAATGACACAGCACTTTTGTCATCTTGACCACAAGTTTCCCATTCCCAACTTTCCCTGTGACTTCTAGCCTGTGACATCTTCATACAATTTGCAGTTCTCACAGACTGTGGGATAAACTGTCCCTGTTTTTCCTCCCACCTTCTCCAGACCTTATTTCTCAGCAACTGCAGAGACCTCTTCAATTATAACTAAAACAAAAACTCCTGGAAAGTTGGATCACATGAGCAATAGTTTTTTATTTTGATTCTGACTTTTGCACATGGTGACTGACGCACCTTCGTGGAGCACGAGTAGGTTTCAGCTCCCTCCCAAAGTTTGTTTATCAAAGGGATGAGGTGGGTAAACACTGAAGTCACTTCAAAAAAAGCCCACTCCCACTCCTCCCACTCTGTTCTCAGTCTTGGGAGTGGAACACCCCCAAGCTGCACAATGACAACTCTGTAGGCATTCTCAAACTAAAAATCAGCTCCTATGGGGCTGGAAGCCTTGTGGCTGAAGCTCTGGGATCTGCATCCCACCTGCCCAAAACGAGCCAGACTGGCACAGACTGGGATTCTCTTTAAACCTCCATGCCCTAGGAAGCTGTGAGTGACTCACAGGCCAAAGTCAGCACCATCAAGGAGTCAAGTCCCTGTGTCCTGAATGACACAGCACAAGAAATAATCCACCAGATTCCTTTAGGAGTGAGCCCTGAAGTCCTTACAGTGAGACACCTCCTCACCTACATTCAGCACGAGGAGGTAGAACTCTATAATGTCCCATTTGACAGATGAAGCACCAAGATTTGAAGAATTTAGCCAAGATCTCATACAAAATCCAAGATAAAGAAGGGAATAGATCTCCTTCACATCACAGTGAGTTTGATGATGCATTTCTGACAGGATTCAGCTCCTCCTGTAGACTCACCCCAGGGTATCTGTGGTTAAACAATGCCTCTTTGCTCAAAGGAGAATCGAGGCTCAGTGCCACCACCACAGGTGGGAATCCAGCGACGTTTGGGATGCTTTAGGATATTCCAGACCTCCATGTGGAGCTGGCTGATGTGACAAACTTGCATACAGAGGATAAGAACATTTCTGAGCTGGGAGCTGGAGTGAGGGAAGGCACTCAGAGCATTTCAAATGATGCTGGGTGAGACTCAAGAAGTTCTGTCTTTCTCAGGGGAGTTCATGATCAGTCCTCAGTGGTAAACACAAGTGGCACAGAGGCTGTGCAACAGGAAATGGTGAAGAGACATGAGAAAGCAGTGGGAAATTAGGCAGGTGTATAAAAGTTAAATTTCTGAGGATGTGGAATAGATTCTCTGAGAAAGCAAAACGAGGGCTGTTTGTTGCTTTGGATCATGAAAACATGGGCAGACTTGAGTATAATGCAGACAGTGATCTGATACCAGAGGAGAGGAGCCTGAACCACTTTGAGTACAAGGGAAGCTGCTGAAGCTCACAGAGACACCCTGAATTTCATCCTGTTTTGGTTTTCCTCCTCTGGCTCCTACCCATAATCCAGATCCATGATAAGCAGGGTCAGATTTGTAATGATGCTCTTTGGAGAAAACCTCATCCACATGAAAGAATCAAAGCAATGACTCCCCTTAAATTGCCACTGCTGTTTTTAAAGCCCAGGAACAAAGGCAGTGGAGGGAAAGCCATCCCTGTCTACCTGGCCTATTCCTGCTACACGCTTAGGCATGGTTTCGCAACCAGTCTAATAGAAAAATCACACACATGCACAAATTAATATTTAAAATTAACAATATACCCATTCGTGCCTTACTCTCAGCGTTGTCCAGCTGAGGAGAGTGGTTTTTCATTAGGGCTAGGTACACTTTTCAACACAAATCCAGCTGCAGATTGTTGGCTGCCCATAATTTGGGTGCAGCTGCTGTAGCACGTTCCCTGAGTATTTCCTGTGGTGCCTGCCCCTTTAACATTGAAAATGATGCCTAAACAGCGCTCTATTTCTTTTTTGACATTAATTCTCCTTAAGACTCCACTAAAACAAAATGGGAAGATACCAACATTTCTCCCGGGTGTGCGGGATGGCAAATATTGAGCATGACACGAAACCTCCCCTCAGCCCCTGTGCAGAGGCAGCTCTTTCTTCGTGCCAAGTGCCACGTTTCAGTTCATCCCCATCCCTCGCTGCCTGCTCAGGCCCCTGTGCTGTGAACCCTGTTATCCTGTTTTCCCCTTTGGGTGGCACGTTCTTCCCTGAAGCTCAGTAGAAGCCGGGGAACAGGCTTTCATTTTGATGCACACAGAGTGGAAATGCATTTATACACAAAAGAGATCAAGCCAGATCCTGCTTTTGTAACAACATGGCCTGAAAGTCGCTCCCCCTTATTTTTTAATCTGATTTAATTTGTTTGTGTCAGAGTAAAAGGGGTCAGAATGAGACCTCAGGTCTGATTTTCATTATTTTCTCATGGGTTTTGATGCTTGATCTGTCTTTATTCTTCCCTATCAGAGGAGGCAATGACTTGGGTCTTTTTTCCTTCATTTTCCCTCTTTATTTGTCCCTTCGAATATGGTAAAATATGGAGCATTGCCAATATATAAATAATAAAGAGCTGTACAGGTCATTTTGCCATTCATTTTCCTCACTGGATTTCAGGACACTTCCTTAAACAGTTTCTCCAGTGTGCCACTGGTCCATTATGGCAGATGAGCACTGTTCCACCTATGTGAACACAATTCACAAGTCTGACCCAGGAATGGCCTCCTCACATTTATGTGACACCTTTGTGCCCTTCTGAGAGCTGGAAAGACCAGGGATGAAAATCCAGAGCTTGACACTGGGGAGACTGGGGAGAGGTGTCACACCAGTGTCCCATCCATTGCCCTTTTCTCACAGAAAATATTTTTTATTTATTGGGCAAGTGGTGAGTTTCACACCCTCAGCACCTGTTTCCTCGCTAGGGAGCTCCTCTGGGACCTTCCTCCAAGGAATATCACATTCCCATCCTCCCCAGGACCCAGCTCCCATAGGACACAGCATCACCAGTCCATAAGAAATAGACAACTGCTGGTGACTGGGAAAGGAAGGAAACAAAGGGAATTCCCTCCAGGGATGAATTTCCAAGCAGGTTTGGTTAAAAAGAAAGTCTTCTACCACCAAATCCCAATGGAATCCCACACAAGGCTGAGTTTCTACACAGGATAGTCCATGTCCAACCTGGCACAAGGAGGGCTCTTCCACATGAGACCAGAGGCACATCCATGTTCCCAAACCTTTCCTCATGAGAAAATCCAAAGCAAGGCAGCTCCAGAACAGCTCGCTCACATGGAGAGTTGCCCTCCCACCCTTTGGCAGTTAAAAGCTGGCTCATGTCCTGAAATGTTGCTTCCTAAAACCTCTTCCTTTGGCTAAATTAAGATGTCCTCGGTGACTTCAGAAATGCTGAATCCCTCCTTAGTGCCTCCCCCAGCCCAGGCCTTGGCACCGCCTTGAGGAAGCGTCCACGGGGTCAGCAGGGATTGTGTTTCCAAAGGCCTTGCTTTCCTCCCCTTTCATCCTGCTGCCTCTCAGCTGTCCTCAGTGCCCCTTTTCCCTGCTGCAGGAAGAGGTGACCGGCCACACTCGTCTGATCTGTGCTCTCATTATCTCGGCTGCTTCTGTCGTGTCTCCTCCTGTTCATGTCCTCTGTGAACTCGGGCACTCCAAACCAGCTCCAACCCTGCAGCCATCGAGTCTTGTATCTTCTCCTGGATGCAAGCCAGAGACTGATCCTCTGCAGGAGGCACGAGCACCCCGGGCCAAGCAGAGATGGGATAATCCACCCTCTGTTTTGGATTATCCTCAAATAACCTCAGCGAAGTGTCAATCGTCTGTCCGAAATGTTGGCCATCACCCACCACATCAGGATCGGCGAGGCTTCCCCCCTGTTTTAAAACCCTCTGTATGAAGATGTCCCATGTGTCACTTGGCCTAGTGTTTATTTCACCCCAGGAATGCTGTCTGAGACATGGAATGAGTTGTCTGGAAATGCCTTTGTCTCTCCATTGACTCTATCTGGTGAATCATGGAATTGTTTCAGAGGGAAAGGACCTTAAAGCTCATCTTGTTACAACCCTCTGCCATGGGCAGGGACAATTCCCACCATCCCAGGTTGCTCCAAGCCCTGTCCAACCTGGCCTCAGACACTTCCAGGGATGGGGCTCAAACTGAAATAACCAAAGAAGTGGGAAGGATGAACAGTGGGTAACAGTGGTTTGGCCTCCACCAACTCCCCGCAGGAGCTCAAGGGGTGAGCCCTGAGTCTCAGCAAGGTGAAGAGAGGAGAAAGGAGGATTGATGGAACGTGTTCCTGGCTCCATGATGAGCAGAATAGCCCACAGTGGCTGCTGCAGAGCAGGAGCTGACAGACCCAACATGACGTGGGCACATTCAAGGGACACAACACAATGAATTTATACCACTGAAGGCCAAGCAGGCAAAACGACCCCTCAACACCCTCCCGATGTGAGAAGGGTGCCACAGTTGGTCAGAGAACATCCTAGAACAGCTAGACAGAGTTACCACATCCTCAAGTGGTAGGAGAAAGACAACATCCCCCTGTTACATCACTGAGAAGAAGGCCAGTCTCAGCATGAAAATCTTCCATTTGCTTTCCATAACAGCCCTGCCCCTTTCCCAGGATACTGACTGCAGGTACCTCAGCTTTTCCTGATTTATGTAGGGAAAAAGGCTGCTGACATCAGATCCAGAGCTGGGACATTTCTGGCAGCACTTAGGGGAAATCTCAGTCTTTTTGTAGGCACAGATCCACAAACAAGCCTCCCCTCACTTGGCTACCTGGGGTCTTTGATCCTGTGTGGTCACTTGTCACCACAGACTGGCTGAGGAAAACCAGCAGAGGAGGAGGACACATGGGAAGAGAACCTGCTGGTGGTATCTGAACCACAAAGGAGAAACAGAGCCCGGTTTGTTGACCCCAAGCCCAGCGGGCAGAATCTGCCATGCCCATCCTGATAAACTCCCTCAGGGGCTGTATCTAATCTGCCTGATGGGAATGGTTGCTGGACTGTGTGAATTTGTTTTCTCATGCCTGGGATAGCTTTGGGAAAGGGCTGGCTTGCAAAACTGCACCAGAGACCAACTGAGCACAATCATCTGAGTGCCAGTGCTTGGGCTCCAACACTCTTAGCTTTACAGGTATAGACAAAACCTGATCACAGTGCTCTGTTTATCACAAGCAAAGTCATATAATCCCCTTCATCATGTTAAAAATAATGTGGAAGGCCTTTGGCTCAACTCCTCAGCTCCTGGGGATGAAGCCTCTAATATGATCGGATTTTCCAGGCTGGGCAGAGGAAATGAATCCAGGTGGCTGCTGTGTCTGGACAGCTCTGGAGAGCCCAGGGATGGCAGGTAGCGCTTAGGTAAAGTGTAATGCAGATGTGGGGACAGCTTTCTGCCAGAAAAAGTTGTTATTTTAGCTGGATAGGGTAATCCTTCCAGGAATCTGGTCTCAGGTATGCTCCCAAAATTACACCTGAGGAAAATGTTGGTGTGAGTCCATTCCTAGAGCTAGAGACAAATCCTGCCTTCTGAAGAGCAGCTTCCTTTGAAATAACTCCATCCAGCCACCAGAGTCTCTGATGGGAGTCTAATGGTGGAGTTCAAGGAAATGAACTCCACAAACACACTTTTCAGGGGGAACAATGCATGGCAGGTGTCTAAGAATTCCAGTCAGGAATTGGAGTGAGTTTTGTGATTAGACTCAGTCTGAAAGAAGCTGAGGACAATCAGGGAGCAGAGACACACACACAGTCTTACTTTTGGAGTTCCTGTTGGTGTGGCATTAATGATATGAAATTATTTATTTATAACACAACACTATTTTGTTTGAAACGGCTCTTCCATTTTGAAGCTTCCCCTAAATGTTAAGAAAATGTAAAGAAAGAAAAGAATTCACTGGTTTTTTTTCACCAAAAGCAGATATTTTTCTCTCACTGACAGAAGCCCCACTTCAGCAGACGTTACTTTGAGGGTGTTCATGCAGAGCAATTATTTTCTTTGTGATTTTTGGAATCAGAATTCTTATTAATCTTACTGATGGTGTTTTCAGTGTTAGTGTGGGGCTGCATGGATGGTGTTTCCAATTAGAAGAGCTGCTGTTATCACTTAAACTGGAGTTCATGTGGACCAGTGAGTGACCCCAGCAGCAAGAACTCAGGTGTCAATATGGTCTTCCCACCATGCCCAAGTGCACCTTTTCCCAGTGCATCCTCCAGAGGACACGGATCTCTCAAATCCCTGAATCTCACATGGGCAGGCATGGCACTGAAGTTGATAGAGACACAGAACCAACAAACCGTGTGCATCTCTGTCTTCTAATGACCCACAGACATGAAGGAGAGATGGTCTGCCCTGAGCCTGGTCTAAGTCCCTCCAGGCACCAATCACCTGGGTTAATTCTGCATTAGAAATGTGCTGGGAAAGCAGCAGCCAGGATTTCCCGGGCACAGATTAGCTTGTTTGGAAATAGAGCATGAGAACTGCTCTACGTGTCTATTTTTGTCAAAAGCTGCATGAATTGCCACTCTTTTCAGGCCGAGGTGCCCTCTGCACAGTCATCACTGTAATTATAAAGACTTTTGAGTTAAATCCCTGTTAATCTGAAACCTTTAAGTGCTGTCTCAGAGTGACACTGGAAAAGAACCCCACCTGAGCCCCTAAAATTGAACAGCCACAGACAAGAGGATGTGAAACTCCTCAAGAGACCCCGAGAGGTTTCATTGGAAATGCTCCACCAGGGTGTTCTGACAACAACTCCAGTAAGGACAGGATTTAACTGCGCAAGCAGAGCAAAATCCCTCTTTGTAGGCAATGTTAGAAGGCAGGGGAATCACACAAACCTTGTTCAACTTGGCAGGAATGCAGCCAGCAGAAGGGTGCACAAACCATCTCTAGAAATTGCCATTGCTATCTCCTGTTGAGAATTAGTTTTTGTCCCTTTGCTAATTAAAATAGTCTTTCTAGAACAATAGGCACAAAAAATCCCACCCCAAATGTGATTACTTCAACTGGTAAGAAGATGGCAAAATAAATGGCAAAATCCAGAAGGAGTTATTCTTGGAGGAAAAATCACATTCAACAGCTGGTTCTTTGTGAAGGGCACTTTACTTACAGCTTTTGTGGCCAATTCTTTGCTAAGATTTTTGAGTGTATCAAATCTAGAGAGTTGCTTCCAGTTTAAATCCTGAAAATATCAGAAAGAGCCTCCTACAGTGAGATTTTTCAGACCTAATGATATTTGAACTCTACTGTTAGGAACCCTTAGAAGAGAAACACACCTTATGGAACTACTGGAATGCACTAAAATGTGGGGTGGGGAACCCCTTTTGCTAAGAAAAACAACACATGGTTCAATTTAGAATAAAATCTTTCCTCACCCCTTTCTACGTTCTGAGTAGGGATGGTTGGCATGAAACAACACAACTCCACAAACATATATTATATATGTGCATTTTAACACCGTAATTTGACATCTGTTGCAGCATCTCTATCCTCCCATTCCTTTTTTGTTGTTGTTTTAATTCACGTGAAAACCACAGCCATTGGGAAGAATGGAAACCTGCCTACCACAAGTTGAAAGGATGTTGTAATCCTGCAAGTGGGGGCTAAAATACTCTGAAAAAGAGGGGAGCAGCACCTCAGTGATGGAAAGGAAAGCCCAAGGAGTTCTGCTGTCTGCTTGAGAATCCCTTTTCCCTTAGCACAGGCAGCTTTGGACCCTGTGCCCAGAGATCAGCAACTAAGCCAAGCCTGATTCTGTTGACTGCTACGTTTTGTCTCAGCCTCCAAAACAGGGTGGCCTAGAGTGCTTGGTGGGAATTGTTCTTGCCATCACCTGAGCCAAGCATGGGAATTGTTTGGGTTGGTGTTGGCTGCCGGGAGCTAAAAATGTGCCAAGGACTGTGCTGATAATTGAAGCAGAGGATGAACAAGATCTGATGGCTGCGCTCGTGTTCTGATGTGTTTTGGTTTGTCAGCAGGGATGAAACCCAACAGACTTGTCTCCAGATTGGGGAAGCAACATCTCCTGCCAGGGCTTCGTGAGGGAACTTCCTGCTGAAAACACAGCTCCCACGGGCAGTTCCTTGGAGATGAGACAGCATTGAGGCAGTGCTTCAGAGAGTCTGTGACAGCATCAGACAGGGACCCTGCAAACCTCCTCTGGTAGATGGCTTTCCCTGGACACAGAAAGCCTGCAGGCAATCAGAGAAATAAGTTCATCCTGCTTCTGCGGATGCTTTTGGCCTGATGGGGAAGAGAAAGGAAACCCAGCTTGGATCACACTCACTGGTCAAGGAAAGAGGTCTTGGTTCAGAGATGTGTCAGCAGAGCACACTTTGTTACCTTATGGTTTATAAACCTTTGATGTTGTGTGTGGGACCTTTAGTGGAAGTGCCTCAGCATAATCCCAGCGGAGGGGACTGGTCTCCGGAAAAGAAGGAGTGTCTCAACATTCCTGGAGAGTACACAGGGCTGCATCAATGAGGCAAGTCTGGCAGAGCGTTTCTGTGAGGGGGAGTGACAAAGTGACAAAAACGGATGTGGTGCAGCTGGTGCTGTCTCGCAGTGGGGTAGCTGAAGGCACCAGGGACACTGATTTCCAAGGATAACAGCAGGAACCTCTCTCTTCCTCTGCTTCCCACGTTTTGTTCACTCTGCAAAGATCTAAGTGATGGGTAGCAGGCCAGAACTCGGTGTCCCCCTGTTTAGTCACGCTCATCCTGGCTTATGTCCTGAGTATTTTGCCTTTTGCAAATGTCTTTGGGACCTTGATGTCCATCAGACAGGGGCCATGGCTGTGCCTGGTAGCTGTCCCCCCTCAGTGACCCTCTGTGTGAAGACACAGATTTTCTGAGGGCACTGAGAGCACGAGGTTGGTCAAATGCCACTTAGGACACAAGTCATTCCCGGAGATTTCTACTGCCTCAGAAATTCTGCTGCACGCCCAGACTCGGGACTGTCACCCCAAGATAATCATAAAAAACAATTAATGGTTTCTGAAGCAAGAGAATTCTTTCCTTCAAAACTCAGCGATTTTGAGTTGCATTGACCTGAACTGCTCCACCTCCATCAGGGTAGAAATGCAGAGTAGTCCCTGCCCAGCAGGGACATGGAAACACCTTTTCCATGTTTTGTTGCACATCCCAGAGGCTGTGTGTTCCCTGTTAATCCCTGCTCCCCTAGATGCCTGACGAGAACCCCAAACTAGAGCAACCTGAAGCCAAAAAGAGTTTAATTCCCATGTATTTCACCAACCAATCACACAGCAGGGTGCAGCCACATTTTCCTATGACTTAATCCCAAGCTTTCCATGAGACGTGTATCTCCAGAAAACCTGCAGCATGGAATTACCCCAAAAAAGCCTGAATTTCCTGCCTGGAATCTGCTTGACAAGAACTCAAACCTCTCTCCATGCCTCAGTTTCCCAGCTGGCCCACAGCTCCTGGGAACAGCATGAGCTAATGCTGGTGTAGTGCTCGATGATGTAACCCCTGCCCGGTGATTACCACAGTCTGACAAAGCCTAAAATTGGCAGCACTGGCCCCGTGCCAGCGCTGTCCCGTGAATGGTGACTCATCTTCCCTGGCTGTGCCGTGTCCTGTGTGTGACGGTGACGCGTGGTACGGAACAGACGGGCTTTTAGCAGCACTCCAAAAATAAGAGCCAGAGACATGGCAAGGTGCTGGACAGAGAAGCTGCAGGTGGGGATGGGCGAAGGGATGACGTCTGTCTTTGGGCTGGCTCCAAATCCCATTGGGGAAGAAAAAAAAAAAGCTGTCCCTGGCTCTGAAATCTCCTGGATCCCACCGCGGTGGGACAATACGGCTGATGATGGGACAAGCTGTCCCATGCCAGCGTGCCTCGGGCTTGGCCTGCTCTCAGCATGTCAGAGCAAGGCGTCCTCGGTGCCACTGCCAACTGTGGGGATGGCTTTTTGATGCTGCTGGGAATTGGCCGGGGACCAGCGGCTCGTTTCCAGCAGGGCACCAAATTGTTCCCTGTCATCCGGCTGTGGTGGGAAGGAGGGGAAGGCAGGAACAGAGCCATATGCCCCAGTCTGGCAGAGCACGGGAGTCATATGAGTGGCCTCCCAGGCGAGCTGCTTATGAGTTCAGAGCTATCTGGGCCTCCTTGGGCTGCTGAACATTTAAAGGGAAACGGTGGTGGAGTCAGGACAAACTTTCCGGGCAGATTATCCCAGATCCTCCCTGCCCAGCAAGCACACAACTGCTGGCGTCCCTTTCCCACATGGCAGTGAGCAACTGCTTTTCTGCTTTGTGTCTCTTTTGTCACAGGAAACCAGGGTTGGGTGAGGGATGTCTCCCACTTCTTTTACTTCCCAAGGAATAACATGAGGAAAAAGGAAAAAATAATATGCCTTTGGGCAGGGTCTTCACTTCTCTTTTTCCTCATGATCTGTCTCAGAACCTGAGCCAAAGCCCAGTGTGTGACTCTGGTAGATCTTGTCCCAACTCCATCCCCTGTTACGGAGGACTTTATAAGGCAAAGATTTCTTAAGTCATACAATTCAGTTTTCTTGGTGCATCATGGGAAAAATGCATCAATCTGGAAGAGGACTTCTGCTTGGGAGAAATAGGATTTTCCCACTCAGAATTTTCAGATGCCATATTGAATTTTTTACATCAATCCCCATGGAATCTGGTGCCTGTGTAAGAATGAACCCTGGTTTATTTATGAGGGTAATTCTGGTTACAGGACTCTGCATAAACAGGGACAATTTTGTGTTGTGAGGTCATGGAGATTGGATTTGGGGGTTTGGATTCCTGTTTGAGCCTTGTTGGACACACCTGCTTGGCCCAGGCCAGCATGAAGGGTCTTGCACTAACTTTTAGTGCTCCTTCAAGTGGAGGAAAGGATGAAATTTCAAATCTCATGAGTCTCTTCACTTTCATTGGAGACACTAGGACTTTAGTCCCTTCAGTTATGTTCAAGCCGGTGTTGATGTCATTTGAAAATCACATCTTTGAGCACCTACAGGCTGAAGGTCCCTCTCTAGCTCAGCTGACCAGTTAAGTCTTCTAAACCAAGTGACAGGGAAAATCTTCTTTAGCGTGCCCCTGCAAAAAGGGATCATAAATGACCATAAATGGTCCCCAGATTTGGTACAGAAGAGGGAGAACATGACAAAAAAAAGGACTTTGCTTTGGAAGGGACAAGACAAATTGCAAACTCCACCAGGACAACTCTGCAGCCAGCACACATCTGTAGCTCAGATGTCTGAAACACATTTTAATGCTTAATTTGTATCACTCTGCTTAAAAAAAAGACCCCTAAACCCCCTAAAGTTAATATTGCTTTTCCTTAAATACATGAGCAGCTTCAGCTTGCTTTTGAGGGCTGTGGAGAGTGCCGACACCTCCCAGAATCCCAGAGATTCCAGCAGGATTTTGCAAAAGGAAGGCTTATGCTGCAAATTTTTTTTTCAGATCAACTGCAGGGTTATAGGGGAGTTGGACGCAGCATCTGTGGAGAGATGTGGCTTTTTTTGGAGGGAGAGACCCTGTGCTGAAAACTGCAGCCTCATGCAGGCAGAAATCTTTGCACAAAGAACTCGTGACATGAGTGGAAGGATGTTGGAAATTCTCTTAAATCTCATTAAGCCTTAAAGAAGCCACGTGAAAAAAAAAAAAATTAAAAGCAAACCTCTTTAGGGGGAGATTTATGCCAGAAAACCTGGAATCCCTCTCACCTCCCTGCCTGCCTCGAGGTTGGGTGTCTCCTTTAAGTTGGTTTTATCTGCCCCTTCCCACTCAGCGTGCAGGAAGTGGCACCTCTGTGGGGTGAAGTGGGTTAAGGATGGTTTGTTCTGCAAGGAGTGGGGTGGATTATCTGCAAGGAGTGATTATGGAATGAGGATCTGAGTTGCTGGGCTTTATCTGTTGTTAATGTTATGTTTCCCCCTGCAAATACATGATTCAAATCAGGGGAAGTGCTCTGGCCTTTGCTGCCGAGGAGTCTGAGAGATGATAAAACCCTTTTATCCTCTCCTAAACCTCAGGCACTGTTGAGTGAGGGACAGGGATGTCTCATCTCCAGCATCCCATCCCCTCCTTCAGCCCAACCCTAAGGACAGGTCTAAATGCATCATGCTCTGTCCAGATTCCCTGGCAAAAAGGGCAGCTGGAGGTTGAGCATCTCCTCCCAGATCCTTCAGCTGCTTTGGACATGGCCTAATCCATATTTTGGATCCATCCTTTCTCCCTCACCCTTTGTTGACTCCATTTTGGGCCCACCCAGCTGTGGTTGTGGCAGATGAATCCTTCACAGAGGCCCTGCCTACCAACACCAGCTCCTTCCATGTGGATACTCAGGAGCTGATGTCGACCCATTTGCTCCACCAACCAAAGAATTCCAGCCCAGGCTCTCAGTGTGCACCTTCAACTGCTCACCTGGTGGAGTACACGGAGTTCTCACCTTCTTTCTCTCAGTGCTCTTTTCTGCTCTGCCTGAGCTAGGATCTGCTCTGCCTTGTGCTGGGGATATGATAAAGGAATGAATCCCGACCCTCATGAAATCCCAGGGGTTTTGTCCCAAGCTTTACTGAGGCTGGGTCTTGAGCTCAAATTTCAGCTCCAGCACTTCTGCTGCTGGAGATTCTCACTTTTGGGTGAAACTGCTCCGTTCTTTGAGTGGTGAAGGAACAACAGACACGGGTTCCCTAATCCTCTCACACAGGTACCCCTCAGGGTCAAATTGTTCTTGCAAGACATGATGAGGCTTTTCTTTCTTCCAGCCACCCAATAGATTGAAACCCAGGAAATTAAGCATTATCCTGATTGTGTCCCTTTCTACTCATTCTTCCAAGATCAGCCCTTTCTGCCACCGTGCTTGGTGGCAGAAATGCTTTGGAGGAGATGCTCTGGCTCTGAGTAAGGACCTCCAGTGTGTTCACTTTTCTTTCCTCAACAGCTCTCTGAACACAGGAATTAGGAGACAAAAGCCAAACCTCCTGATAGCCATTCCAGTAACTCCCTTTTTAAATCTCCTTAAATAGAAGTTGACCTATTTGGGGAAAAGTGGAGCCTGGGCTTGGCATTGCAATCTAAAGAGCAGGGAGTGCTGGGGCTTGGAGGAGGGATGTGTGCCACAGGAAATGGTGAGCTGACCTTGTCTGGCACTAAATGAATCCGTAAGAGTCTGTGGGGGATGTGTGGAAGCAGCTGCAGTCTGGACACATCAGCAGGGGCTGTACCTGGACTTTTAAGCCCTTCCCTGGACCATTTTTCCAGTGTGGAAATTCCATTTTTCTCAGGGATGCAGCTGATGCTGTCCCTGTTTAAAGGCAGAACTGGCCCCTTCCTGTGACGAGCCACACTCCCACAGCCTCGATGAGCCAGGAGAGACTTGATTTGATTTTTAAACACTCTGCTTTCCTAACAGAATCCATCTCCCTTTGCTTTCCACCTGCTTTAAGGGAAAATCTTTGATGCTCCCTTTCACAACAGCTCCTCTCAGCATTTAATTTGCTTTTATATAATTATGGACCAGCCGGGGGGAGAAGGAGGAGGAGGAAGAGAGAAGAACTGAACGGGCATGGAGGAGCTCTAGGAAACCTTGCACCGGAGTCAAGGAGCGCTGAGCAAGCTGTGCTGCTCTCATCCATCAGCGCCTGCATCCCTGGCACAGGCGGGGAGGACGCAACGAGAGGATGCACTGGGGACCCGGCGAGCTCGGCTGCTGGAGCGTGGCAGGCAAAGAGCCCTCCAGGGCTCGGGAAGGCAGGCGGGGACGTGCGCTGCCTTGGAAGAGAGCGCAGCCGGCTCGCTGGAGGAGCAGAGGAACTGCAAAGCCGAGGAAGGGAGGGGAGGGGGATGTTGGAAAAATGATGCAGCTCGTTCAGTGGATTAGGCAGCCGTGCCTGGAAGTGGCAAAGTGGAAGAGCCACGGATTTGAGAGCCTGGAGGGATTATTCGCCCGCATTGTCTGACTTGCAGCACAACAGAGGCCAACAAACTTCACCCGGCGCTTTCTGCGGCGAGGCCAACAATCTGCAAAATGCCCTGGCAAACCTCCTGGGCTGTGATTTCTGCATTTTCAGTAGGGTTAATAACGTTGGAAGCAGCAGGAAAAGGGGGCTGGCGAATGTGAGCCGTTCTAGCAGGAGTTGTAGAAAGGCATATTCATCATGTCAGCACTTTGGAGGCCTGGAGAGCTCGTGATGAGAGGTTTCAGGAAAAGACTGCATAAATAGGAGGAGGGAGGCCTCTATAAACAACCCTGACGGACATACAGAGGAAAGGGAGAGCAGTTGGAGCTCCTGATGCTGGAGATAGTGGTGACCTTGGCAAAACCAGCAAAATGTAACCCCAAAATTAATTTTGATTTCAGTTCCCACCTCAGCTCCAAAAACTCCTCAGAAATGACAGGCCCCAGCCAGGCTGTCTTTGGGAAGCCGAGTGTCACCCCTGGTGTGTCAATGGAGCAGGAGCTCAAAAACCCAGCAGCTCCTCAGCTGGTACCACTGTTGGTCCTTGGAAAGGACAATTGTCCTTCAGGCTGGTCACCCTCAGGTTGCCAGCATGGCCATGGCCTGGGAGAGCTGCTCATCCCAGGTTTGGGACAGGGCCATGTCCCTCTCAGCTGGGACAGATGCCCCATGCTCAGTATAACAGCAGTTACAGGCATCGGAATTGGCAAAATATTCCCTGTGGTGGCTCCCAGGCCTCATCTCATCTGCCTGTCTTTGAAACCTCCACGACATCTCTGTCCCCAGACAGTCCCCTCCACTGCCTTGCCCCTCTCTTTTCCTGGACGTGGTGAGAACCATGGTACCAATGACAAGACCTTAATTCCTGGGCACTCATCATGAAAGTTCCTACAGCATTTAGCTATTAAAAAAACCCCTCTTTTACTACATTGAAACCATCAGAGCATTGCATAGGCATTGAACCATTTGTTCTCACAACACAAACTCAAATCTGGCTGGTTTTATCACCCTGCTCATGCAAGGAGGGAAACTGAGGCAGGGAATGACCGCGTTTGCCCAGTGCCAGGTGGCAAACGACACAGCAGCAGAACCTGCCTGCCTCCTCCTTTCAACACCATCATTCCTTTAGCCTAGACTGGGCATGGAAGAGCTTTTCCCATCTTTTCCTTGACACTAACACTTTTTATTCTCAGAGGAATGAGCAGAAATTTTACCCAGCGAACGCAGCAGAGATTTGTCCCAAAGTGGCAGCCCCTGACTTCCAGCCAGGGTTGTGGGAAGTGAGCAACACATCCATCAGCTGCTGAGCACTGGGATCAGAGGGGAGAGGCTGGAAAGGTAGGGAGCGGGGGCCACTTACATGGTAATGTTTCTGCACGGTTCTTTTGGATCATTATGCAGAGCTGTAGCACCAGTTGAGGGGCGCTCTCGAGGAATGTTTCCAGGAGGCGCAGCATGTTTACGTCTGCATATTCATACATCATAGCCCAGTAGAAACGCCGCTGGTGTTCCTTCCGCCTCTGGCTCTGGATCCCCAGGTACATAGTTCGGATATACCTGCAGGAAACAGGAGGGAAAAGCTGAGTGTGAGATGTTGGCGTGCAGCAGAACTTGTTTGGGGGGGAAGGGGAATCTGGGAAGACATTGTGGTCTGCATGGTTCTTCCACTCTCTCCTGCAAGGTCTGAGGAACACTTTTAGAATCTGACCAATTATTAATGTTGGAAAAAACCTCCAAGATCATCAAACCCAACCTTAAACTGAATGCCACCCTGAGAACAAAACCATATAAGAAAGTCCATTTTATACTCCAAGAGTGGGAAAACTTTAACTGGTACCACCTAAATGTGAAGCTTGGGGGCAGGAAATGCTTGTGAAGCACAAGAAAACAACTCCCTCACTTAATTTTCATCATGAGAAGATACTTGACAAATACTGGTCCTAACACTTGGCAGTGACTTGACAGACCATCTAAACCCCTTCTTCAGGTAAGGAGCTCCTCTCACAGATCCCAGAACTCAAGAAGTGTTTGGACAACATTGTGGAATTCTTGAAGTTGTCCAGGAGTTGGACTTTGATTATCCTTGTGGGTCTTTTCCAACTCAGAATATTCTGTGATTCTATGATTTGACCCTATTTCATCACAAGTGGAGCAACGAGACACCACCTTCACCTCCAGCACGTGTGTGACCTACAGCTTGAAAGGCCAGTTTGTCACTGGTCAGCCTTGAGACTCTGGGCAATGAGGGACAGCAGGAGGTGTCTCGTGCATGGACAGGCACCGCTCTACCACTGCCCCTGTTTCCATATAAGATGGGAAAGGAGACAGTAAACTTCACCCCAGGGACACAATTTTCCTTCAGGAGATATTTGGGCAAGTTTTGGAAATGGAGCTGATCAAGGCAAGGCAGCACAAGGTACCCAGGTGCCACAGGACTTGTGACTTAAAGAAAAGACCCCTAACAGCATCCTTTCTAATGCTTGTTGGTATCACAGAATCCCAGAATGGTTTGGGTTGGAAGGGACCTTAAAGATTATCTTCTTCCAGTCCCTTCCACTATCCCAGGTTGCTCAGAGCTCCATCCAGCCTGGCCTCAGACACTTCCAGGGATCGACAATCTGATATTAGGTTTTTTTCCTTTGCATTCTGAGTGGTGGCTGTAACCTCGTTTGGGATGGGAATCATTTCACCTAATGCCGACCCCAAAGTTGGTCATCTGAGGCAGTGAATAGTTAGAAATGTCCCCTCCCGGGACTGTTCATCTGTGCCAGCTCCGCTGCCAGCACGGCAGTGGGAACAGGCGCCTTCTGGAGGCTCTGGGAGGGGCTCACGGCACAAACTGGGGTTTGGCCAAAACGATTAGATCATTCCCTGCCACTCGGGCGGCACTGCACAGCCAGGGAGAGCAGGAGGGAAGGACGCAAGCCTGGACAGCCTCTGGATCTCCAAATTACACGCAGGGATGGGGAGCTGGGAGAAAAGCAGGGGCAGCTCTGTAAGCCCTGCCCTTTCTCCAGCATCTTGTCCTTCCTGCCCGCTCGCAGCTGACAGGCACAGGAGACGAAAAATCCCGAAAGAAGACGGCAAGGACACAAAAAATGACGCAGGGAAGCCACCAGATGGGGCTCGACACTCGAGAAAATGCTACGCCAGTCACATACGACACTGGTGACACTGGTGTGACATCCACAGCAGACCCCGAGTGGGATGGAAATGGCCGTGGGCCACCTGCTCTCCCAGAACGCCCGAATCCACCACCAGCACTTGGCACTTCCATGGAAGACCCCAATCGCAGAAGCTGCAGCACCACACAGGGATCCTGCCTTCCCTTCACCCGTGCTAGCAATTAAAAAAATGCTGGAAAGGCAAAGTCAGGGAGAGTGTCGTGGCTCAAGGAGAAAGCAGAGAAAAGGAGAATGCAACTGGTTTTTATAATGCCAGCGACATGGGGCCACCAAAAGCCCTATAAGGTGCCCATAAAATGCTGCCCACGGGCAAAGAGAGCATCACCTCTGCCAAATTCCACAAATCTGTCCTG
>VZTX01018627.1:0-26401 GCA_013400915.1 Pardalotus punctatus | reverse complement strand
CCCCCCCCCCCAGAAGCTCCCATATGAAACCTAAATTCCTCTTCAGAAGGTTAAACCACTCATTTCTCATCATCGCAGGCATGGACAAGAAGAATTTATTGGCTTTCCCCCTGCAGCAGTCTTTTACCTGTTTGCACATGGTTACCATGTAAACCCTTCTTTTCTCCAGACTAAAAAAATCTCAGTTCCATAGAATCATAGAATTATTAAGGTTTGAAAAAAATACCTCTAAAATCATCAAGTTCAACTGTTCTCCCAGCACTGCCAAGGCCACCACTGATCCATGTTCCCAAGTGCCACATCCACATGGCTTTTAAATCCTCCCAGGGACGGTGTCTCCATCATCTCCCTGAGCAGCCCTTTCCAATGCCTGAGCACCTTTTCCCTGAAGAAATTCTTCCTGATGACCAACCTAGACCTTCCCTGGTGTAACTTGAGGCTGTTCCCTCTCATCCTGTCCCTTGCTCCTTGGGAGCAGAGCCTGACCCCCACCTGGCTGCCCCCTCCTGCCAGGGAGTTGTAGAGGGCAAGAAGGTCCCCCCGAGCCTCCTTTTCTCCAGAAAAAAACTTCTTCCAGTGCCTTCTCACAGCTCACATTTCCTACACCTCTACTCTTCCACACTGCTGTTCCCAACAGCTGCCTCCAGTTTTGGGTTATTTTTAACACCATCTTTATTTTTCCAAGCCCTCCAAGCTGGCTGAACCAAACTGCAACAATGACATTGAGTCACCCAAAAAAATTAAGAAGAAATTTTCAGAAGGGACACAAAGTCCTGCAATGATTTCTCCTGGATCTCTGGGGTTAAGGTGAATCTCTAGGAATTCACCACCATCCACATAGTTTAAGCATAAATGTTTCTTACTGGCCCCAGCGGGATGATGTGACACCAGTCCATGGAATCAGAATGCATGGAAAAACATCAAAATAAATGGGATTAACAGAGTGTCCATGCATGGCAATGGCACAAACACCAAGTTCTCCCCAGCTGTTGGCAAAAGTCACCTGCATTGTGCCTCTTCCATGGATGGGAAAACTGAGTCAGAGAGCACCAAAAAGATGCTCCCAAGGTTTTTTTTTGCATCAAACCCCAGATGTTTTAGTGATGTCCCCTGCCTCTAAACACCGCATGAGTGGAGTACAGCCCTACCTGCTCATGCTCCTCCATCCAGGGTGGACAAAATTCCTTCACACCATAAATCCCAGCCCTGGCTGATCTGACCAAGGCAGGAAGACCCCAAAGGGCAAATCTGTCCCTATCCTATGGGACTGCGAGCTCAGGAATTCTTTTGGCAAATGTTGGGCAGCGTGAGCAAAGTAGCTCCAAGGACCACTTCCAGCCAAAAGTAAATTAACTTCCGTTTTTACTCTCTTCAGTCCATGAAAAAACATGGTGCTCTGTCTTCAGCATCCTTCAGACCAAAATGTGGCAAAGAGAGGAAAGGGAGGACTAAAATCCCATTCCTTCTTTATGCCAGTTGATTATGAGGTTAACTGGGAAGTATTGTGAGAATAACTGGGAAAAGCAGTATTTCTACCTCATAGGATTTCACCAATTAATAAATACCTGTTTAATTAATGAACGTAGAATTTCACCCAGCTCCAACATTGATAATTCTTAACATTATTTCTGAGCACCAATGTACAAAACTGATATAACCAGTTTTATTCCAGTCTATCTGTTTCCTTCTGGTATTTTATTTACTTCTTTGAGGGTCTTTCCAACCTTTCCTAACACTGGTCAAATGTAGACAAACTCAGAAGAAAGAAGAAAAAAAAAAATCAATGTCGTTTCACCTGAAATTCGTTGTTCTCGGTCAAGCTGGTGGCAAACAGGCTTCTATAATTAGACTTTCAAATCCATTTTCAGGCCTGATCTTCAATCTCTAGCAACACGATGCTTCCTCTTATGTCAGTGAAAGCCATTCACTGCTCTGTGCTTTTGAAAATCAGGCTAATTTATTTATTTAAGAGCTTAATTTTGGATACAGGAGCCTAACTTTGGGCTTGCTATTTTTTTTTTTTTTTTGAATGCTGGCTATTTTTATATACGAGTGTGTATATTTGTGTGTATTTTTAGTTCTAAGCCTCATCATGGCTTAAAAAGATAGAACTAATTTGGGGCTGGGAGGGGGATTGGTATGATTTTATTTATTTATTTATTTATTTTTAGTGCACAAAGGATTGGCTGTCCCCTCCCTCCTGGCAGGATTCCCAGAATTCCTGTTGGTATAATTACCCTCACGCTTATTTACTACGTATGGCGCAGCAGCACACGAACTGCTCGGGTCAAAGTCACTGCTGTCCCTGCGCCAAGGCGCCTTCCTCGGGATCCAAATCCATCAAACGCGCTCAAATAACCTTTGGAAAGAGCCATAGGAGCCCACCAGGAGGAAGAAGAGGAGACGCTCCTGCTGTAAAAACACAACCCACCCTGAGCTCTGTGGAAAAAGCTGCTCCATGTGGGTGACAGGGAATGGATTCTGGAGGCCGAGGCTCTGTTTTTGTGCCATTAAACAAAGCAGACCCAAGACGAGCCTTTGTCCTTGGCCAGCTGGCAAGGCCCAACTCTGTGTGGCCACGTCCATGTAGCTGGCCTTGGTTAAAATTTCCAGGGATTGTGTTGACAATTGGACAGGGTGAACTATGGCAGGGTCGTGCCTGGGCCTCGGCATGGTTGGATTTACGGAGGTGGCTCCCAGTGTCACCAAGAAATGCAGGAGGATGCCTCTGGCAAGGGGCTGGTTGAGGGGAGGAGGGTGTGGATGTGTCAGAGGGTCGTGGGAGCACAGAATGGCACACGAGGACAGGCCCTGGGCAGTGCTTTGAGGACAGAAGGGTCCTGGTGGCCTGTCCCACACAGCCACAAGGTGACCAAGGGCAGGAATCCCAGGCTGTATCAGCCTGATCACTTCTCTTGAGGCCGATGGACCAAGACCACAAGAAATGAACTCTCTCATCCTCCAAAACCAGGAAACTTCCTCCATATCCAGCATTGGGAACCTACAGGGTGCTGAACCCTGCACAGGCTATGATGACTTGGGAGAGTCCCAGTTAGCCTGGACCAATCTAATTATTATATTCAGAATTTGGCATGAAAATCACAAAATATCCTGAGTTGGGAGCGACCCACAAGGATCACTGAGACCAACCCCCAGCCCTGCACAGGGCATGGTGAATCTGCAGTGCCCATGAGGAGACCTGGTTTATTAGTACAGGTATATGGAAAATGGATTTTGCTCATCCCCAGCCTCCTGGGGGGGTGGAATGCGGGAGAGACAGCTCTGATGCTGTGGGAACACTGCTGAGTGGTAGCCAAAACATTGGGGTGTTACCAACACCTTCCCAGCTCCAAATGCAAAGCACAGCAGTGTGGGGGCTGTTGTGGGCAAAACAAACTCCATCTCAGCCAGACCCAACCACAGAATCACAGAATCTTTGAGGCTGGGAATTATCTCTAAGATCAAGACCAACCATCGACCCAGCACCGCTGTGTTCAACGCTCAGCCATGTCCACAAATGCCATATCCACACGTTTTGAACACTTCCAGGGATGGTGATTCCACAACGTGATGGTGATGTCACCATGTGGCACAATTTAAGGTCGTTTCCTCTCATTCTGTCCTTTCTTCCCTGGGCCTGACCCCTGCCCTGGCTGCCCCCTCCTGTCAGGAGCTGTGCAGAGCCAGAAGTTTCCCCCTGAGCCTCCTTTTCTCCAGGCTGAGCCCCCCCAGTTCCCTCAGCTCCTCCTGCTGCTCCAGGCCCTCCCCCAGCTCCGTTCCCTTCCCTGGACTCGCTCCAGCCCCTCCAGGTCTCTCTTGTCAGAAGGCTCCCAGAGCTGTCCCCAGCACTGGAGGTGCCCCAGCAGTGCCAGCACAGGGGATGGGCACTGCCCTGGTCCAGCTGGCCACACTGCTGCTGGATATTCCAGCCAGGAAGCCCTTGGAATTCTTGGCCCTGTGTCACTGCTGGCTCATGTTCAGGAGCGTGGGTGTGGCCTTGGTGAGGTGGCAGCAGCACACATTGTGTGGATGGGCACCATCCTGTGACACCAGGTGGAATTTGGTGGAATTTCTTCTCCCTGGTGCTCCCTCCTGGAAGAAGAGGATGGGAATGGGGTGTGTCATTCAGCTGAGGCCTCACCCTCCTGCCACCTCGTCCTCTTGCAAGAGGCCTCGTGCACTGGAGGGTGTTCCCAGATTGAAATCCCACTCCAGGGAGGGGAGGAAACGAGGACATGTGTAACTGCTGGGCTGGAAGGCTTGGAGCAGAGGCTGCCTGAACATCCCCTTGCAATGAGGTTACGTGAGGCCAGATCTCAGCTGGAGCGAGCTGGCGTCCACAGGGCTCTGGCAATTTACACCAGCTGCGGCTTTGGCCCGCTTTTTTAATTTTAATGAATTATTCTCATTCTAACAGATATAAAAGGAATAGGAGATGCAGCGCTGGAGCGACAGGGGAGCATGAAAGTGAAACGCTGTATATTAAAAAAATCAAAATCAAACTTAGAGTTGCCATCACCATTAACGTGCTCAGTATCAACATTTGTCGGTTGTTTTCTTTGTTATCATGTCATGTGTCAGTGATAAGGATTCACAGATTAATTATTATTGTTCCTAGTTAGGGTATCAAAATAGGAATTACGGGGTCCCATCCAGGTGCTGATGCACCATAGCTTTGTCATCAAACTCCTCCAGAAGAAGGGGCTGCATCCAAGCTGTCTCTAGGGAATTCTCCCTGGACCAGACCGATCCTCAAAGGGGGTGCAGGACCTATTTACACCACTGCTGGTTGTGTTGGGCCAAAACCATGCCAGACTGGGAAAGACGACTTTCCATATCAAAATCAAGAAAGGGATTCTTATTTCTGCACAAACCCTTCCTCTAATCCAGCCTCCTCACAGGTCATTCCAACCACACTCACCTAAATCTCTCATGGTTTTATGACCTTCATCAGGGCCCTGATATTTGGCACTGGGGTTCTCAAGAGTTTTCTGACAACTTTTGGGGATTTCCTCATATGGTTTATCCCTAAAAGGTGAACAAAATGCAACAAGAAGTGTGTTCATCAAGGGGTTTAGTCCTTCTGCCTTGCAGCTTCTGATCCAAGTCTTACCTACTTGTTTCTATTAGCTATTAAACAATTAATAATTTGTATTAGAAACTCTCACTTTTTGCCAAATGTGCAACTGAAATTCGTGTTTGAAGGAATGATTGTCCCAGTCTCCTGCTGCACAGGAGAAACTGTTACAATTTCACATTCTAAGGCAGTCTGAAGCTGTTTTAAAGCACAGATGGCTTTACTGCACACCAACCTCAAAAGATGCATCTGATTTATAAAATTTATGTTGGGAAGGATCATATTGTGGAATCATAGAAGAATTTAGGTTGGAAGGAGATTTTAGAGGTCTGTAGACCAAGGCTCCCATCCAAGTAGGAGTAACTTTGAAGTTAGGGAAGGTTGGTCATGATCTGGTGTGGTTGAGTTTTGAAAATCTCCAAGGATGGAGATTCCACAGCCCCTCTGAGCAACCTATTCCATCATTTAACTCCAATCTCTGCAGAATCATGGAATCATTCGGCTTGGAAAAGACCTCTTGGATCACTGAGTCCAACCGTCAACCCAGCACTGTGGTCACCACCAAACCATGTTTTCAAGTGCCACATCCATGGGTTTTTTGAACATTCCCCGGGATGGTGAAATGATTTTCAGCTCCAGATCACTTCCACTACTTGAAGAAAGTCTGCAAGTAAGCTCGTCCTTGGAAAGAGTCAATTCCATCAAATAGTTGGAGAGAGATAATAAAATCATGACACTGTGGGATTTTTAGGATCTGGTTCCCACAGCTTTGCTATTTGCAGGCTGATTTAACTCATGGTTGATAATTTGGGGCCTTTGATACACAAAACAGGGTGTTGTGATTGGTGATTCCAGAGCAATGTCCCCATCTCCTCTGAAATTACTGCTTTGGTGGCAGTGCCAGGCAAAGGGGACATAAACCTACATCCCCTCCTCTGGGGCATCGTTTCTGTTCTTGGTTCAAATCCCTTTTTCCTGATGGTTGAAGTGGATATTTGGGACTGTGAGAGCACAGGCAGGGCTGCAGGTGTGATTTCATCCTGCTGACAGACACTGGGGTCACAACCTCCAGCAGATGCACAGGGCAGGAAAGTGGGGCAAGGGCATCACTGCAGATAAAGATCTAGAGGCCAAAGGTGCAGGAGCTGCTCGTGTTGCTACATCTGGGGGATGTTTCTGGGATTCGTCGCTGTGACTGCTCTCCTTCCCCAGCTGCAGAGTAATTTTCTCTGACTCACAGGCTGGAAGATCACAACCAGAAGAAGAGAAACAAATCATAAGGAAGTGCCAGCCCTAAACAACCCCACTTTTTGGCACTGATTTGTCAATCTTTCTCCAGTGTGGCTGTTACTGAACTATCTGTTCTTAGCCAGAGCCTGGCCAGTGTTTCTTTCTTTGCAAAAACAGTCCTGAAGGTGTTGTTGACATATTCACCACAACCCTGACTCTGGAAGCAGCCAGGCAGCCTCTCCTTGCTGCATCCCCATGGGCTGTAGGGTTCCCCTGGATATCCAGGTTGCAGAATCCCCGTTTCCAGATCTCTGCTCAGTAAATCAGAACAGAATCAGAGAATAGCTTTGTAGCAGGAACTACCATTGTTTCAACCCAGGCTCGTAGAAATAATGTTTATGTTTTCACTTGTCAATTGTTTTGCGAGATGTAGAGCTCTAAAACAGGAAAACAAACCCCAAGACCTCTCCAGCACCATGGCATGGATGCCCTTTTATTTTGATTTTAATGTGGGAATGATCTCCATGCTGCATGAAGGAGGAGGCAGAGTAGCGGGGGCTGCTGGAGAGGGTATCCAAGTGATGGGTGCTGCAGCGATGTCACAGCATCTATCACACGTGGGATGGCCCTAGCACTGAGCCAAGTGCTCTCTTTTATCACGGATTTCCCCACTAAGTTAGTCAGGACTACTTAAACCCCAGTCCCTTCCCTATTTTGCACGTGCTTATTTACTTAAAGGATGCTCCGACACTTGGTGCTATTGCCTCCGGCAAAGCCTTCTGTTTTAAATCAAAGCTGTTAAACAGCTTTACACAGGGACAAGCAAGTTGGACTGAAGTTTTGCTTCAAGGTTTAGTGTCAGGGCTCTCCTCTTGGAAATAAAACTGGTCCCAGTCCAGGCAGTCTTGCAGGAACTGCTGAAAACCTTGAAAGTAAGCAGAGGGGTTTTTATTGACTTGTCTTGGCTCCAAGAAAGGGAAATTTCAGGAAAATTCCCTGAAATGCCAAAGAAAGTCCAAAATAAATGCCTGAGAACTCCCAAAATGTGAGTATTCACAGGATGCTCAGAGGCACATGGGACTGGCCGCCTCACCCTTTGAACAGGATGGGGCACATGACACTCAGATGGCCTTGAGAAGCGATTTGGTGTCATGGACTCAGCAGAGCCACGGGATCACTCAGGAGAGGAGAGGTTGGCGTTGCTCTGGGCTACCAGACAGTGGCAGGGACACATCTTCGTCTCCTCTCAGAGATCCCTTAGTGGAGGATGCGGAGCAGGAGAGGGGAAGGCCATGCCTTTTACTCTCAGTGGGTCCCCTGGAGATGGAGACACACTGGGGTTTTCTCTTCTAAGGGTTTCTTACTTCCTGAGGGGTTTAATAAACCATTGTGGGGCAGGGGGTGCAGAGACCTGAACAGACACTGCAGCTTGCCTGCAGTCTAAACCCTCAAAACCTGATTGTGAATCCCAGGATCACAGTAACAAAACTGGGAGTTTGTTCCATCACTCAGAGGGAGACATTTCCATTCCTACAGTTTGGCTGTTGGAGAAGATGAGGGGGTCATGTCTGTCGCTGGGAGATCAGGGAACTGATCTGGATTCTTGGGGAGCACATTCAATGAATTTGCAGTATTTAGTCTCTCCTCAGCCATTAGGGTGACTGATGCTTCAGCAGGACCTGAAATCGCCAGACAAGACTTTTCCATGCAGCAAAGCCTCTCCCAACCCCCATGGAGAGTGGCTTTGCAGAGCTGAGGAGGTGGACGCTCCAGGAATTTCTTACAGCGTGCCAGAAAAACACCAGCCAGGAGGGGTTCAGGGGAAAAGGATTCTGCTTAGGTAAAGAGGAGCTGATTCTTGAGGAGCTGGTGCAGCTGAAAAGAAGCTGCTGCCTGCTGCAGAGCTGCCAGGGTCAGAGCTGTGGCTCTCTGCCAGCTGCTGCATGCTCTGCCCGCCGCTCGCATCCACAGCAGAGCACCAGGGCTCCCAGAAAATCCTCGGGATGCTGCTCAGGGATGCCTGAGCCCACCCCAGCCTCGCGAGGGACTGTCAGAGAGCCGGGACTGTGCGTTCAGAGCCCATCCTTGGCTCCTCTGTGCCGCAGGGGTCAGAGGCATCCCTGGAGCAAAGCTCCTGACGCGGCGGCTTCGCACGAGGGCTGAGACTGTCGCCTTCGCTTTGCCATCCCTTTGAGGAGAAGGAGCTAAAAATTGGGTGAGCGCCTGTGAAATCCTGGAAGAACAGCCTCAGATCATGGCTATTTTTAGTTCCACAGAAACTGCGCATACATTAGTGAGGGCCTGCCTTCCTCTCCGGGCTCGGAGAAATCACACGGTGTCCTCCCAGCCTGCCAGGAAAGAGTTTAACCCTTGTTGTCCCACCACAGTCAGCCCCAGCCAGCTGCACCTCAGCATGGTCCCTGATGGGGACCAGGACAAGGACAGAAAGGTCTTCATGGGCGTTTTGACTCTTGCAAAATGAAGGAAGAATTGGGGGCTGTCTTTGCCCCATTCTCCACATTAGCTGTGGTGGGAGGAGTAGGGACTGGAAGAAAATTCCAGCACAGGAATGGGATCTGACTGCCACCACCATCAGCCCTGGCTGAGGAACTGTCACACTGCAGGCTGAGAGGAGCAGGGAGCAGTTCAGGCTTTGCAGGACCCAAGAGTTGAGGCCTCAACCCCAATGACCTCTCGTGAAGGCCAGGAGAGATGTCATTCATCGACTGCCACGTGTCACCTTCAATGCACCCACCACGGAATCACCATGGAATGATTTGGTCTGGAAGGGAATTTAAAGTTCATCTCGTTCCAAGGCCCTGCCATGGGCAGGGACACCTTCCGCTGTCCCAGGTTGCTCCAAGCCCCATCCAACCTGGCCTTGGGCACTTTCAGGGATGGGGAGTTCAAGCACCGTGAGCTACTTAACCCAAATCTGCAGTCTTTGAGCCACACAATCTCCTGGGAAACATGACCTCATCACCACCTGGGCTCCTCAGATCCTCGCTGTGGCATCTCCTTCCCCCCACTGGCTGCATCTCTGCTTCTCCAGACACATCCAGGAAAACCATGGCTGGGACACATGAAGGGAATGAGGCCAGGGATGAGCTCACCAGCCCGCTCAAACGCGCGATGCCTTTCAGCGCACAATTAGCAAAAAATAATTGCAACACTTATTCCTACACTTTTTTCTCGGAGGGATGAGGAGCAAAGCCTGATCCCTGCGCTTCACACCCACAGTGCCTGTCAGCTCTGCTGCCCGTGCACTTTAACATTTTCCAGCTCTTTAATATTTATTACTTCTGCTGCTTTGTATTACTCATCAGCTATTCCTGGCCAGAGGAAATGTACTGGCGGGTTCTGGAGCGTGCACGTTCCCTGTTCTTTGAGGGGGCCACGAGTACAACAGCTCCTCACAAACACTCGCTCACTTCTCACCCAGTGCAGCCTCCTGGGGCTTTGGAGAGACAGGAGACTCAGACAAACCATGCCATCCCCTCACAGTGGCTTTCCAAAGGCCACCAGGGTGTCTTCAGCCACCAGGAGACACAGCCTTTTTGGAAGGCATAGGAGCACTTCCACGGGCATATTCTGCTGATCCTAGCAGAAACATCCCTTAGGAAGCTCACCTGAGCACCCTTCCCCGCTTCACTCTGTTGTTTTCCAAGTCTCCTCCCATCCCTGTTATTAACCACGGGCCTGCCGCAGCTTTGCCTACTTACAGGATTTCTCCCAGCTCCCAGGGGCTCCCAGTAAGGATATATATAATAAAATGCAGCAAGTCAAGCTATGCAGGAGTCTGTGGGTGGCTGCACTTGCAGCTGTTTCATTTAAGAGGTAACTCAGAGTTAAGACTGGTTCTAAGCAATATTGCAAAGAGGAACCACCTTCTTGTGGTCATGTTCAAAAGAAGAACCAGCCCAGGCACAGCACTGCCCAGTATCACAGAATTTTTATCTTTTCCCTCTTCTGCTAATTTAAAAGGATCTTTCTGCTTGAAGCTTAATAAAAGTGAAGCCACCTGACCACGTCCTCGTTTCGCCACCCTCTGGGTGCAGCTGAGTCTTCTCGTGCCAGCAGCCAGTTTATCCAAGTGACACAAATGAGGTCACAGGAGCTTTCTACCAGTGAGCAGCATCTGGGAGGCGAGGTATGGAATCCTGCAGCTCAGCCCAAGGGCGGGATGTTCATGCACAGTTAGGTGCAGAAATGGAGGCAGAGAGGTTAAGTGACTTCCCCTGAGCAAGTGGTGGCTGGTGGGATTTAATCTGGAATGGAAAGGAATGAGAATAGAATAGAATAGAATAGAATAGAATAGAATAGAATAGAATAGAATAGAATAGAATAGAATAGAATAGAATAGAATAGAATAGAATAGAATAGAATAGAATAGAATAGAATAGAATAGAAGTAATTTCAGTTGTAAGGGACCTGCAATGGCCATCAAGTCCAGCTTCCATTTGAGGATGTCCTTTTCTCCCTGTCCCTGCTGGATGGGCTCCTTTTGGAAGTGCTTAACCCAAAGGAAAGAAAGCCTTTCATTTTCACACATGTCCTTTCGACCTCCTGCTATTCCAAATGCTTTCCCAGCCCATTTGGATGCCTCTCACACGCCTGCTCCAGCCCAGGCAGCTGCCCTGCCCTGCATGGAGCACGTTTGCATTAACATTGGCTGTCATAGCTGCTTGGACGAGATCCATCCCAGAAGCACCAATAAACTGCTGAATGCATTGATTCAGATGTGACCCAGGAGCCACCACTGAATAATCTCCCTCAGCACCTTCCCCTGGCTGAGCCCGGGCAGTTTCTGCTCCCCTCAGCAAAGCAGTGGAGGTCTCTTCCATCTTGCACTTCTCCAGGGGCAGGCCAGCTTCAGTGACACGTGGGGGCTATCGATTTCTGTAATGAATGGATGGATTTTCCCCTCCTGCGCTCACACCTCCTCCCTCTCCCGTGGAATAATTCAGCGCCTCTGTCATTTGCTGCCCAAATGCCTCTCTGAAGTGCAAACACGCAGCCTTTCCCTGCTGGGATTGTGTGCTGCCTCCAAAGCCCTGACCTTGGCTTCCACTGTTTTCTCCTGATCTGCTCTGATCTTGCCTCCAGGAGGGATGATTAAAAGCAGTGCAGTGAGGCAAGGATCCCAGGCAATGGAGAACATGAAAGTTTTCCTCCCCAGAAGGAAGTTTTGTGGCCAGAGTTGTTGGGAAATCTCAAACTGTGTGTCAGAAGCTGCAGAATTGGCTGGGAAAGGTGGTGGAGCTGCCTGTTGGGATGGACCTGGAGGAGATTCCCACAATCCAGGGATCTGCTCTTAAGCAGGAGCAGAGCAGATGTTGTGGTTGTTGCAAAATTGAAGGAATTGCAATTGCAGGGGTTTCTGTTGTGGGTTGAAGAAAAACTCTGGTGTTGCTGTGGTCACCTGAGAGGTTGCCTAGAGAAGTTGTGGACTCCCCATCCCTGGAAGTGTTCAAGGCCAGGATGGATGGAGTTTTGAGCAACCTGGTCTAGTGGAAGGTGTCCCTGCCCATGGTAGGGGGCTGGAACTGGATGACCTTTAAGGTCCCTTCCACCCCAAACCACTCTGGAATTCAATGAGGAGTCTCACCCCTAGCCCAAAATGCCCTTTCCCTGCCTCCTCCATCTCCTCCCTGGATAATCCCCTCCCACCATGCCCTTCTCCCCAGCCAGGTTCCTGTTGCTTAAAAAATCTCCTGCTTTTGGGACTCTTCCCATCACCCCACCTTCAAGTGACCTGTCCTGCACCCTGCTGCTGGTGGCTCTTGGCCATGGCTGAGGGGACGGCTCTGCAGGGGAGGGATGTGCCAGCTCCCCGTGCAAGTACTCCAAAGATCCCTGTGGCAGTGCCCAGGTGCAGCCTGGCACTGCCTGCCAGCCCTCCTGCCCCTACAAGCCCTGCCTGGCCCTCCACAGGAGTCAGGACCTTGGACACTGTGGGATGTGGCATTTGTCACCTCCTACATTTGCAGAGATGTTGGAAAGACCTCCCAAGAGACCCAGCTGGAAGGAGCTCCGAGAGATGTCCTGCCCATAAACCCGGGATTGCAGAGCACCCCAGCTGCCACCATGGGTAGCTGGGATTTGACAAAAATCCCGCATTACAAACTCCCAATCTGGCTCAGGTTGTCCTTTGCTTCCACAGTGAAGGCCTGACTGGTTAAAAACTTGGAGCTGACTCTGAGCATGTCAGCCCAGGACACAAATCCTTCAAATCCTCATCTCAAACTTCAGGTATCTGAGCCCTAAAACTTCAAGTTTTTGAGACCCACAAATGACAGCAGTCACAAGAAGTCTTGTCCCACACCAGTGACTGCCCTAGACCACCAAAAGACTCATAATTTCATCTTCCATCCTCCCCTGCCTCCAACAGAGCATCCCACATGTTGGCCCAGACCTCAACGCTCAACCTGGAACAGTCCCCATGCGCCCTCTCCTTCCACCCAGGAGAGTGTCCAGGTGGGTTCAGAGCCCACCATCCAGAGTTTTTAGCTTCAAACTCCTTTCTGTGGGTTCAAATCCCTCCTTCTGTGTTCAAATCCCTTCTTGTAGTTTCAAATCTGCTTCCTGTAGGTTCAAATCCTTTCTTGCAGATTAAAATACACTTTTGTGGGTTCAAATCCCTTTTTGTGGGTTCAAAACTCTTCTTGTAGGTTCAAACCCTTTCCTATGGGTTCAAATCCCTTCTCGTGTGTTCAAATCCCTTCTTGAGGGTTCAAATCCCTTCAGGTAGTTTCAAACCCCTTCCTCGAGGTTCAAACCCTTTCTTGTGGGTTCAAATCTCACTTGCATGTTCAAATCCCTTCTTGTGGGTTCAAACGCCTTTCTGTAGGTTCAAATACTGTCTTGTGGATTCAAATCCCTTTGTGTATGTTCAAATCTCTTCTTGTGGGTTCAAATTCCTTTTTATTATTTCAAATCCTTTCCTGTGGGGCCAAATCCTTTCCTGTGGGGCCAAATCCTTCCTGTGGGTTCAAATCCTTCTTGTGGGTTCAAATCCTTTTTGTGGGTTCAGATCCCTCCTTGTGGGTTCAAATCCCCTTTTTTTTTGGCTCAAATCCCTTTCTGTGGGTTCAAACCTCCTCCTGTGGGTTCCAAGCCCTTCTTTGCTACATGTGAAGGCAGAGCTTGACCTTGGCCGTGGAACATCCCAGACAAGCCCATCAAACCCCCCCGAGCCAGCTGAGGAGACAAAGCTCTCAGGTTCCTGTGTTGGGGCTGCTGGGCAGGATATCCAACCCTGGAACACCTCCTGGGACACGGCAGCATGTCAGGAAGGCTCTCGTCTGCTGGCTCCAAGGGTGGCCCGGAGAGGATTTTGCCGGGGCTCGATTCCCTGCCGCCGGAACCGCTCCCTCGGCCGCGCGGGGTGGCCGAGTGCCAGCGGGCCGGGTTTCCACCGTGGTCTCATGAGGACACTCTGCTGGAAAGAGGATGCTGCAGGCTTGAGTCATCTCCAGGCTCTGGAGGGAATTAAAGTCTCCATTTCCCACCCCCCTGCCAGCGTGTCCTGCCACTTCAGGTGACAGCTAAAAGCAGGACACGGAGCCTGCGCCTTTTAAAGTAGTTTCAGGATTGAATCCTTTTCCCTGTGTTTTCCTCATGCAGCCTTTCTCCCTGCCATGTATGGAATATTTTGTGTCATATGTTTCCCCTCTCTGATGTCCCAAGCTCCTGCGGTGGCCCTGGATGCTCCAGTTGGTCACAGCTTTTTTTGGTGAAGCTCAAGCTCATGTGACTGGAAGTCTTTCTGGAGCCACCGCAGCTGACCCAAGTCTCCTCAAATGGGATTTCCGTTCTTACTTCAACTGTTCAAAAGTGGGAAAGCTGATCCAAACTCATCATCTCGATTCCATCTTTTATCAACAGTGAGAAAAAGACAGATTTCCAGAGAGCCACTCATCCCATCTCCAGATAAGTGTCTGCAACACCTCCCACGGATTTCCTGTCTCCTTCCCTTGACTACAAAAGGGTCCAGACGACCGACTGAGAGCTGATGGCTGATACCAGATGTCTCCCATCTCCTTGGCATCACTTCCCTATCAGATGCCTCTCACCTCCTTGCTGTCATTTTGAGGAGTCATTTTGAGGAACCACTTGTACTTCCCCCATGGGAAAGCTCTGGGGGATGTGGAGGCTGTGGTGGTACCGTGCCAACAGGTTGGAAAGAAATTTTCCTGCGGGGAGCAAAGGTTATGCTAAAATGGAATGCATTCCCATCTGACAGCTGGAATGGGAGCTCCCAGAGCTGGCTGGGATATTTTTTTTTCCCTGTCATCTCTTAATTTGGCTTTTTTAAATTTCCCCTGTGGAGCAAAGGCACAGCTTTGGGAAGATGACACATGCCATGAGTAGTTCTTGTCTAGAACAGACACTATCCCATAGTTTCCATGTCCTTCCCCACCCAGAGGAGTAGTACTGGCTTAGAATGGAAGTCCACATGGAGATCAATCCCATCCATAATCATAGAATCACGTAATCATTGAGCTTGGAAAAGTTCTTGAAGATCGTCAAGCCCAGCTGTTAACCCAGCAGGGTCAAGTCTGCCACTGCCCCATGTCCCCAAGTGCCACATCCACACATCTTCTAAATCCATCCAGAGATTATGATTCCACCACTGCCCTGGGCAGCTGTGCCAGGGCTTGACAACCTTCTCCAGGAAGAATTTTTTCCTAATATCCAATCTAAACCCCCCCTGGCACAGGTTGAGGCCGTTTCCTCTCATCCTGTCCCTGTTCCCTGGGAGCAGAGCCCGACCCATCCCTGGCTGCCCCCTCCTGTCAGGAGTTGTGCAGAGCCAGAAGGTTCCCTCTGAGTCTCCTTTTCTCCAGTTTGAATCCCCCCAGCTCCCTCAGCCACTCTTCACCAGACTTGTGCTCTGGACCCTTCCTCAGCTCCATTTCCATCCTTTGGAAATGCTCCAGCATCTCTTGCTGGCTTCTCCAAGGCATCCCTGAAGAAGCAGGAGACCACAGGGAAGACTCGCAGGCATCTGGCACTGCTTCAGAGGATATCAAAGATATCCATGGACAGCTGGCAGGTGGGATAGAGGGCATGAAGAAAACTTCCACCCTTCTAGACCCACATCTGACGGTGCACTGAGCCACCCAGAGTATCTTGAATGGTTTGGACAAGGGAATTGATCTCCTGAGCCTCAGTCCAGAGGGGGAATCTCTACAGCAACAGGCCATGAAACCAGGCAGGCCAATTCCACCCTGCACAGACAAGGAAGTGGCATCTCCTCCTCTTCCTCACTCCATTCATTGCTCCATCTACATCTTTCCCATTGGAACCTTGTCCCTGCTGCCCAAACCAGCTGGAAGAATCCCTTGCTGTGAGACTGCCAGCACACTCTGCATGTCCCTGCAAGTCACAGTGACCGGGACCTCCAGGGCTGCTGGTGCCCCTATCACCAGCTCAAAGATGTCACTGCTCAGTGCTTAGAGAAGGGGACAGCACCCAAAGGAGGTTTGGGAGATCCTTTGGTGGGTTTGTAGCAGCAAAGAGCAGAACGTGGACAGGATAACTCTCCCTGGACAGCTTTGCTTATTATGGGAGCAAAGGGAGAAGGCTGGGAAGGGTGAGGGAGCAGGATAACAGTCCTGGAGTGGAGCCAAGACACTGCCCACAAATCCCTTGCTCTGGTATTGGAGCAGTTTTATGATTAAATGTAACCCCTCCCATTTTTTCCCTTAGGACTTTTTATCAGTTCTGTAGGAAACCAATTCTAATTCATATTAGTCATCCCACCTGGTCATTCAACTCTTGCATGCCATCAACCCCACACCAAAGTTATTCGTAAACAAATCCTGTTTTCCTTACCCATTCAACCTTCTGATCACTATTTTAGGCACTCTTTATTTTAGAAATGGGTAAAATTCATCCCTGGCTGCAGTGCGGGGTTGAGAGACCCAGGCATGGAACTCAGGAGTCCTGGCTCCCAGGTATCACTGATATTTATATGATGGCAATGTTAAAAGGCTTCTGCTGAGATCAGAGCTGGATTGTGCCGAGTCCAGAGCACACGCAGAGTAAGAGACAGCTCTTGCCCTAAAGGATTTACAATCTAAACTGACAAGGACAGAACCACAGCAAAGGAAAGGATGTGTTATTAACAGCAGGGGACTGAGGCACCGAGAGATGCAATAAATTGCCTGCAGTCACACAGGGAGCTTGTGGAGGAGCCAAAACCTGACCCTCGGTTTCCCACCGATGCTGCCTTGTCTCAGCCATCAGGGAAGGAGTACACTGGGAATCTGGGTGAGTTGGGAATTTTGCTGATGGGTCAGGTGAGGTCAGGAGTCCTGCCAAAAAGCACAGCCCAGCACAAAGGCGTTCTTGTCCCTGCCCCAGCCGTATTTATGTGTGGCTGGGAGGGAGGAGAAAAGCCCCTTCTGACACCACCACCCCCAGTATCATCATCGTCCCAATTTTTGTTCACTGAGACAGGTTCCCTACAAACCCTGTTGGAGGGGTCAGGGCTGAGCCTGATAAACCACTCCAGGGACTTTTACAGACTGGTGGGAATCACAGAATCATTGAATCATTAAGGATGGAAAAGACCTTTAAGGTTCTCAAGTCTAACTGTTAATCCAGCCCCACTATGTTCACCACTAAACCATGTCCTCAAGTGCCACATCCACACATTTTTTGAGCACTTCCAGGGATAGTGACTCCACCACATCCCTGGGAAGCCTGTTCCAACATTTTATGACCCTTTCGCTAAAGAAATTTTTCTTTAAATCTAATATAGGAAGTGGAAACTGAAATCACTTTTCCTTAGGGGAAACCTGCCCTAAAGAGTGGGTTTCAGGGGACACCTGTGTGAAAGAAAGAGTGACCCTCAGAAAGTTTGCTCTGTTGGGTGTAAAACTGTGCTGAGACTTGTTGATAATTTCTGAGTCTTGTCAGGGCATCTCAAAGCACAATGAGATTGTCTCACCTGTCTGTGCACACCTGCCCTGCAACGCTCTATGTCCACACACCTGAGAGAAAGCATGTGAGGAAAAATAAATTCCCTTTATCTGCTTATACAGAGGCTCCTACTACATTTGTCATGGCCTCAGAGATTGCCAGGGGAGGTTAAGGTTGGACATCAAGAAGAGTTTCTTCATGGAAGGGGTTGTCAGGTATTGGAACTGCCCAGGGAGGTGGTGGAGCCCCATCCCTGGAGGTGTCCAAGGAAGGCCTGGACGTGGCACTCAGTGCTCTGGGCTGGGTGACAAGGTGGGGACTGATAGTGGATGGGACTCGTTGATCTTGAAGGTCTTTCCAACCTGAACGATTCCATGATTTTTGAGATTTTGCTTCTGACATAACTTCCTGTACCTTTAGCCTACCAAAGCTCCTTAATTCTCAGGGATTAATTTGAACCAGAGCAGTGATACAAAGGACACTTCTACCATTCAGTGGAACCCCAAAATCTGAAGAGTTTGAGATTAGGTATGGCAGGGTTTGATTTCCGTTGAAAGCAATCAGTAAATTTAGGTTCTTGACTTATCACATCCAGCCCTGTGTCTCATTTAGGTGCTTGATGTCCATCCCTGGTGCATTCCAGACATTTGGTTTTCATGGAGTCACAGAATCATTTAGGTTGGAAAATACCTCTGAGATCATCGAGTCTGGCCATCAACCCAGCACCATGTGTTCATCACAAAACTGTGTCCCCAGGTCCCACATCTGCACAGGGATGGGGACTCCACCACTGCCCTGGGCAGCGCATTCAGTGCCTGGCAACCCTTCCAGTGAAGAATTTTTGCCTAATATCCAATCTAAACCTCCCATGGCAGAGCTTGACACTTTTTTCTCTCATCCTGTCCCTGCTCCCTGGGAGCAGAGCCCAACCACCCCTGGCTGCCCCCTCCTGTCAGGAGTTGTGCAGAGCCAGAAGGTTCCCGCTGAGCCTCCTTTTTTCCAGGTTGAGCCCTTTTCCCATCTCCCTCAGCCCCTCCTTGTGCACCAGCCCCTTCCCCAGTTCCATTTCCTTCCCTGGACACATCATGAGCCTGGTTTCCACTCTGAAGCCATATCCATGAGGGATCCATCCCTACAAGCATAGTCATGATTTAGGAAATCTGGGTAAAATGCCCACAGCCTTGCACAGCAAAACCCATATTTCTGAGATCATCCTGCCTCCATTTGGTCATAGATCCATCTTTTTGTGTAACTGCCTCCCTTTTCCCCTTTCCCTAGAATCCAGGCTGGATTAGGAATGGTTTTGATATCAATAAATATCTTAATCCTGTGGGTGCTCTCAACATCTGCGTGTGAACCCTCAGACGCAGCCACGGCAACAGGGAATTCAAATGATCTGTCTCATCTCATCCTTCTCCTTGCAGGAACAAACATTCCCATGAATTATTCGTGTCCAATTTTGGAGTCCCTGTGTGCTCCTGAGTGCAAACAGGCACTTTCTTTACACGATATTTATGGAGAAGAAGCATCAGGTGAGGAATGAGCGGTTTTAGGACTCGTGTCACTTACTGGGCTAAGAAAAAGAATTGTTTGTAGCATCGAGCTTTCTTTCCATCTCTGGGACCTCATATAAAGTAATTAACTGAGAATTTCAGGGTCATTCTCTGGCCCTGAGGCCACCAGGCAGAATCTGGCTGCATCCACACTCCGGAACGCTCTGAGCCTGCAAAACCGGATGGGAACATCCAGAGCCTGCAGGGAATGGGGTGAGCAGGGGGGAACAGACAGCAGGGAGCTCCTCCATAGCTGTGCTCTCATCAAACAGGAAGGACAAGATGTAATAACGCCTTCTGTCGATTTATTGTAAACATTTCATATTGTCAGTATTCCATGGGAAAGCATCTCCGGTGCTGTGAGCTTCAGGCAGTCTGGGAGAGCTGCTGCCTCTACCAAGCCTTGGTCCTGCACAGGATCCTGTCGCAGGGCATTGAGAGCCTGATCCTGCCTGGACAGTCTCTGGAGAAGGGTCAAACCTTCAGATGGGAGCCCACAACTCATTACTGGGGCTTTAGGGGGGTCCTCGGGTCTAATTTCCATCCCAATACAGAGGGATTATTTGTGCATTTAGCTCCCTATCCATCCCAGCATCTCAGTCGCTCAGGCTCAAGAAGATTTTGTGTTTGGGCTTTGCAATCTGCCCCCCTCTCTCTCCCCTGGCCTCCCTCAGTGAAAGTTAATTTAGGACAGCAGCCTTCCAGTGAAAAATGGTGTTTCTTGGGAAGCACCAGCTGAGGGCAGCTGTCCATGCAGGAAGGGGTGATCCTTGCTTTTAGGAATATCAAGGACAAGTCCCCAGGAGGCAAACTCATGCCTGAAATTCCTGCTGTTACCCCAATCCAAGTCAGGGAGCTTCTTGGTGATTGCCACAGCACATCCCCGCCAGAGTAATTTCAAGAAAAAACAATAAATAACCAACAGTAACATGGCTTTTCTTTTCATGGACCAGGTTGTTCTCAACCAAGAAAATGTTCCCTAATAACAGGATTCTGCCATGATGGTGTCACCAAAGCCTGATAATGCCACTCAAGAACCTCTGATCTTAAATAAGGTATTTTCCTTCCCAGCAGTGAAAACTGCAGTGCCTTCACCCACTCCTCTGAATAATGGGAATGTTTCTGCAAGCTTGCCATGGTAATTTAAAATCAATTTTACTTTGGTTTCCCATTATAACTTTTGCTATAGGAAATTAACACTTTAGTAAATCACCTATTGCCTGCAAAAACAACAGAGTGCAATAAATGGTGGTGCCTGTGAGGTTTGGTTGGTTTGCAATGAAAAAAAAATCCCAATGGATATAATAATGTAATGGCGTGATAACTGAAATATGTATTTTGGTAGAATCAGAGAATAGTTTGGGTTGGAAGGGGCCTTTAAAGGCCATCCAGTGCTACACCCCTGCCATGGGCAGTGACATCTTCAACCCAGGTTGCTCAGGGTTCTGTCCAACTTGGCCTTGCACAGCTGCAGGATAGGTGGTACCCTTTGGATGTTCCCTTTGGAGGAGCCAGCATGCTGAAAGCATTCCCCGTGTGTGTGCAGGATGGTCCCCAGCCCCATAACCAGTGCTGGGGGGATGATGAAGGTGATAAATAGAGCTCACTCCAGCCTGTGGCCCTGCCAACCATCCTGGAGAAGATCTGAACCCAGGTCTTCTGCTCTCTCAGCTGGCTTCCCCACCCCATTACAAGGTACAGCAGAGAACCCTGTTCACCCTCCTGTTTTTGGGAAATGATGCTCAAACCCCCTGGTGATGCTGTTGTGAAAGCCAGAGCTGTATCTCCCATGGCAAATAAACGGCTCCATTGCTCCCGGAGTTATGTGGCTGATTTTCTGATGGTTTTCTGCCTGTTTAACCAGCAGTGAGCAGGAATTACAGAATTCTCCAGTTACAGAATTCTCCAGTTAACTGGTGTTAACTCCAGCTCTTCCCACGACCACCACTTTAATAAAAACCATGCAAAAGAGATGATGAATTAAAAAAAAAAGCCCTGTCTCTGATTTCCCCCATTTAAATTGGTACAGCCATTCAAAAGCCAGGTATTTCCTGCCATCCAAACCGCTGGATTATCCAGCCCAGCTCTTTAAATGCACAGGACAAAAAAAACGGTGCTAGGCAGGGCCTTCATCTCCTCTCCTGATGATTCCTGCTTTCAGCCCTTGCTGTCAGCAGTCCCCTCCCAGCACCAGCAGAATCAAAGGTGGAACCGGCTCCAACACGAGGAATAACAAAAGCGCCGGCTCCGCTCCGGAGCCACGAGTCATTAGGAAGTTTCTGCCTCTCTCCCAGTTGCACGTTAATGAGCACAGGGGGAGCTGAGGATGGCTTGGTTCTGTGTTTGAGAGCCAGCTCAGGAGTGGGAACCTGCTGTTCTGAGGCTTTCACAGGAAAAAACGCTCCCCTCCCAGGTTCCAAAAAATCCTCGTCAAAACCAGCGTGCACAGGCGGATCCAAAGGATGGAGATGGAGGATGGATGGGGATGGATGATGGATGGCTCCTGCAGAGCCCAGTTGCAGAAAGTCCCTCTGATCTCTTCATGTGTCTCCCCTCATTTCCTCTGAGGCATTTTGGGGTGGATGGGAGAATCTTAAGTGTAAGATGACTTTGGGATGAACACCAAGGGTGCAGGACACGAACAACAAATGGACAAGCCAGGGTGGATGTTGAGCGTGGACTTAACAAGAACCTCAAAGGTCTGGAGATCCTGGATGGGCTAAAGGGTCTGGTTTTCCTTTCTCAGCTTGGAATTCCTTGTAAAACAAGGGCAAGAAGGTAAAATTGAGACAGAAAGGCTTTGCCTACACCTGCAAATCTGCCTTCCAGCTCTCGGGGTGATCAGCCACTCCTCCCGGCTTTGTGTCATCACTGAACTTCTTGAGGAGGCACCCGTCCCTTCATCCAAGTCACTGATGAACAAATCAAACAATCCTGAGCCCAGTATTGAACCCTGACACAACAAGGGACAGGCCTCCAGCCAGACCCTGTGATACTCATCATGACCCTCTGGGCTCTGCCATTCAGCCAGTTCATGGAATCACAGAACCATTAAGGCTGGAAAAACTTCCAAGATCTGACTCCAGCCAGTAAGTTCAGACAGCCAAGTCCAGCACAAAACTGTGTCCCTAAGCACCACATCTATGGAACAGTTCTCAGTCCAGCTCATTCACTCTTCCAATCCACATTTCCTGAGTTTATCCAACAGATGTGATGGGAGACAGTGTCAAAAGCCTTGCTGAAGTCTGGGTACACAATACCCACTGCTCTCCCCTCATCCATCCAGGTGGTTGTCTCATTGCGGAAGGCAATTGGGTTGGTCAAACGTGATTTCCCTTCAGTGAATCCATGCTGACAACTCCTGATTGCCTTTTCTGACACTGGTGTTTTCCCACTTTAAGCATTTCCTTTCGACAAATGGGCATCTCCCTTTGGGGGACAGCAAACAGAGTCACTGGGAAATCCCTCCCTTGTGTTAATGAGCATTTTACAGATGTGCAGGGACCCCCACCCCGTGGGTGAGTGCACAGTGATGCCCTGAGAGCTCCACAGAGCCTCTTGGGAGCTGGCAGAGTGTCTCCTAGACTTCTTGGTGCACAGCAAATCCAGTAGGATTGGTCACACCATTCCACACCAGTACGGCGTTGGATGGACAGGCAGGTGGAAAAGGAAAAGCAGTAATAAATTAAACCTTCCTTGCCCCATCCTCTCTCATCCCAAATCAATGAGAGGCTGCCTGTGCCTGAGGTGCCACATCCAAGACAATCATAGCTGACAGTGCCTTCAAGGGACGCTGTCAAAGACTTTTAGGCTCATCATTCAGTGAGGGAAAGATTTCCTGACCGACTTTGTGGGAAGGAGCCCCTTTGCAGACATGCTGGGAATGCTACCTGCAGCCAGTGTGGCTTCACCCCTGGTTCCCAGAGCCTGACACAGCTCCAGGATGGTGCCACCACCCCTGAAGGCGAGGGTTGGTTCACAGAGGCAGGAGAAGAGGTGAGGGAAGGAGCCAGGGGTGAGGAGGTCTGTGTGGAACATTTTTGTGGGGTGGAAGGTGGCAATGCTGTGGTGCAGCCACACCTGGTGGGATGGGGAGATGCCCTTGGCTTCTCCTTCTGGTCCGTGTTTTTGTCATGGTTTGGGTGCTGCAGGTCTCCAGGAGATATTGGCAGCACCTTGGGGTTTGTGGGGAGTGGGTGCTCAGGGCTCCAGGTTATTCCTGACTCCAACATCAGATGTGTGATGTCAGCTGGGAACCCTCTGCAGCCCAGGGAGAGCAAGGGGCTCTCCCAATGTCATCCCAGTGTCCCACAATGTGATCCTCTGGAAGAAACACACTCTGGGATGGGGAGAGGGAGGATGAGGGAGGGATGAAGGAGGATTCCACTGTCCCAAGTTGCTCCAAGCCCCATCCAACCTGGGCTTGGACACTTCCAGGGATTCAGGGGCAGCCACAGCTTCTCTGGGCACCCTGTGCCAGGGCCTCCCCATCCTCACAGCCAGGAATTCCTTCCCAATATTCCATCTATCCCTGCCCTCTGGCAGTGGGAAGCCATTCCCTGTGTCCTGTCTCTCCATCCCTTGTCCCCAGTCCCTCTCCAGCTCTCCTGGACCCCTTTAGGCCCTGTCAGGGTCTCTGAGGTCTCTCTGGATCCTTCTCTTCTCCAGGTGAGCACCCCCAGCTCTCCCAGCCTGGCTCCAGAGGGGCTCCAGCCCTTGGAGCAGCTCCGTGGCCTCCTCTGGACTCTCTCCAGCAGCTCCAGCTCCTTCCTGTGCTGGACCCCAGATCTGGAGCAGCTCTGCAGGTGGGGTCTCACCTGAGTGGGGCAGAGGGGCAGAATCCCCCCTCCTCTGCTGCCCCCGCTGGGGGATCAGCCCAGGGCTCGGGGATTCCTGGACTGGGGCAAGTCCAGCTTCTGAACCCCTGCCTCAGGCTGAGATAAATTAGGAGTTAATTTATATTAAATACCTAATTTGGAAATCTCTCCATTGCCAAAGTACCAAGTGGGGTGAACCCCACACTTCTGGTCCAACCATTCTCCTGTTCAGAAATTGCCTCCATATTCACCCAAATCCACTTTCCCACACCAGACCTTTGCACCATTTTCATCTTTCCCAGGATTTTGCCCACAAATCTCTTTATGTAATGATTCTGGAAGTAATTATTTTTAAACAGTTTTGATTTTTTTTTTTTTAATTTATGAGTGCCACACAGGACAATGCATTCCAAGGAAAAATGTATGGTGAACAAACAAACCACGTATATAAATACATATGTTAAACATAGATACAGGTTCATATATGTGCAAACCTATATGAATCTATGGCTTATTTATTCATTTGAAGTTTATATACCTGTATATGGAGAGGTATATGGCATATACATAGAAGAATAAAATCTGATTTATGAGCTATATATTTATATAAATAAACCATATATGTTTATATATATAATATGTATGACCATATCTGTAGTTTATTTGTTCATTTCTACATCTATGCAAACAATCTTCTGCTGGCAGAGAAGTGAAATCAGAAATTGCTGTTTGATGTAAAGATGGGAATTCAATTTTGAGGTCAAACTGGAGTAAATAAATGAGTATTTTGATGGTTTCATGTAAAGGACCTTTGGAATGATTTGGGAAAGCTCCTTTTAGAAACTTATGAAATGTCACTTCTCAGCAGAACTGTTCTTCCTGGTTGTATTTCATTTTTAAACTTCACATTCAATGAGTGCCATTTGTAGTGACCCTTTGCTGTATGATACATTATCATGGCACAACAAAAAATAACAGAAAACAAATGAAAATGAAGTAAAATAAAATAAAACAAAATAAAACAAAGTAAAATAAATATTAAAGGCAGCTGTAGCTTCATACAGACAGAATTATTGTCATTGGAAAGACAAAGGGTTTGTTCACAGATGATGCAAGGAAGCAGCTAAAGAAAAGGAGAAAAGTTGCTCTATCAAGTTCCTGCTCCACATGGAGGCATCAAGAGACCATGGCCAAGCTCTCACTGTCCTTTCCCGTCCTGGCATTCCCGGAGATGTTACAAGAGCTCAACTTTGCTCAGGTTCTGGCATCTCCCTCAGTCCTCCCATTCCCCCCCTTGACTTTCTCTGGTTTCCCTCCCGAGCTGCAGACGACGGGTCTGGACAGATCCTCCCCGGAGCCACGGCAGCAGAGATCGTATCTCTGCTCCTGGAAGCTCGGGAGGGAGGGAGGGAGGGATGGAAGAGCCTCTCCTGCCGTGGCTATTGAGATGGGATAAGCACTCAGCCACTCCATCCCCGCATCCCATCCCCGCATCCCATCCCCGCATCCCCATCTCCACCACTCCCGTCCGCCAGTCTTTGTTCTGGAATGAGGTGTAGCTTTAAAATTGACCTAAATAAGGCATTGAAATGACTGATTACAGACAGACCCACACATGCATCCCAGGCTGAAAGAAGGGAATCTCGTTCATATCAATCCACGAGTCCAAGCTCAGACGCGGATCTGACAAACGGCGCTGGCAGAGAGGTTTCCCTCCTGCCACCCCCGCCGTGGGATTTAGTTCAGCTCGTGGTAATCTCAGGACTAACAGGCCTGGGGGGGTATTTCACTAATGCCTTGGTGTTTGGGGAGGGGGAAAAGCAGCCAGAAATCTCCTCCCTGGACCGAGTGCAAATCAGGGCAAGGAGGAACCGTTCACCACAGAGACGTAGCTGAGCCACCCAAGAGAGCTGGGGGATGATGCCACGGGAAGCAGTGAATATCTTTCTATGGAGGAAAGGGAAACAGCCAGGATCCAGCCCTTTGCCTCTCCTAGAAAATCACTAAAGCAAGCAATAGTAATTGGAGAGCTACTTGTAAGCCAGGCATCTTCTCCCCTGCTAAAAGCTTTGCCTGTAGCGCTGAAGGAGCGGCTTGTGATAAATATATATATATTAAAAATATCTGCTCTGACAAGCGTGAAGCTGGAGAGCAGAGAGGCAGGGGAGGAGGTAAGGCGGGTAGGAAGCATAAATCAAAATGTTTTGCTGCTCCTAATTAAATCTACCAACCTGTTTGTAACAAAACCCACTCTCGGTCAAGGGGAAGAGAGGAGGACGAGGAGCTGCCGCTGCTCGATGGCCGCAGTGGCCGACAGCTCCCTGAGTCTCACGCAGGAGCACGGGGGCCTGGGAGCCTTCACACTGGGATTTGAGCTTCAGGAAAACCTCCAGCCATCTGTGCCAGAGGAGGCAGAGCAATCGCAGCCAGGCAGGGCAGAGAGGGGGAAAAAGCATTGCAGGGAGGGCTGGGAACCTTCTCACTGCTCCAGATCCTCTGCAGCCAGACGGCTGCAATGTGCTGCTGCCAGCCCTGCAGCCACCGCAGCTTGTGCAGCTGGGAATGGGTCAGGGAGAGCAAAATCAGATAAAAGGGAGGGCTGGGAAGGATAGAAAGCAAACAAGGGATCATGCTGCTGCTGCACTGTCAAGGATGCTGCCTGCAGTGTGCTTGTGGTCCTCACTCATCTCCCAAAGGAAATGCGGAGCAAGAAAAGGTTCAGAGAAGGATGGTGAAGGAGATCAAGGGAATGGAACAGTTTCTGTGCATTCAGAGAATGCTTTGGGTTGGAA